>VZSZ01005642.1:45143-165193 GCA_013398815.1 Ibidorhyncha struthersii
AAACCCGAATAGAACCAAAATCCCCCCCCCCCCCCGCCTAAATTTCTGAGTAAGTAAAAGAAAGTGGTAGCCCCACAAACTTTGAAGATTTACTTGCACACAAGGTATCCAAGAAAAAGGGTGACAAACCACTTCCTCAGAAGGGACATTATTAACCTGGATAGGAACAGGCTTGAAACAGAAATGCCAAGCCTGGTACAGAAACAGGCAGTTGAACAGTCTTGTAGACAGGAATAGAATCTTCTGTGGGGTTTTGAACACTCAGATCTTGAGCAGATTTTTTTAATGTTTCAGCTAAGATCTGTCTCATCAAAAAGCTAAATTACATTTTGGGACATTATTTTTATGTATCTCATATGCATATTTGAAGTTCTTATAACCTTTTTATTTTTTCCTTTTAACTGTTTGGAGTTTGTAAGAACTGATAATTTCTTTTGGCAGAATAAAAACAAAAATTGTTTTCCGGAGTTTGTAGAAACGTGAGGTACTTTGAGCTTTTAGAGCTGCAGAACACTCAGAGAAGATGGAAGTTACGAGAAAGTCATTGAGTTTCTCAGAGATGTTTGGGAGAAGTTAGTGTGCAGTGCCTGCTAAATTGCAAAGGTGAGTTTGGGGTCTGGTACCATCAAATGCCAGGTAAAAGGTAGAAGTCTCCCTGGGCTGGCATAATTCATTGCAGGAAAAGGTGTCATCAGGAGAACAGCAGCTCTGGTTGGAAAATCACCTACTGTCATAAATAAAAATTCTTTCTGCCACTGCCTGTTGACTTGGCTCAACCACCAATTTTTCTTCACATCTCATTCATGGAAACTAACATTATTTAGATTTCTTATTATGGTTTGAGTATGGTGTTCTTTGCATACTTGTGTAGAATTGAAAATCTGTATTACTCCAAGCAGTCTGTAAGAAGGCTGGAAAAGTAAACCTAGGACATCTCAGTTTCAGTATTTACAGAGGATATCAGAACTTAGTTTCCCACCAAAGGGAAAAATATCCCATCAAGAATCTCCACAGTATTTGTTTGCTGTGGGCAGTTGTCTTATTGCAAAACTTATTTCCATATGTTTTGCAGAGAATAAGCTAAGATAAAAAAAAATAAATAAATAGAAAAACACTGTGAAAGTCCATATCTATGAAACATGGCTGAAAAAGTTTCTGAGCCAGGGGAGATACAGGAAGACATACTTTTCTACTTTGTTTGTTTTCCATTTCTTTAAGAACATGGTTCAGAATGGATGGTCTTTTGTTTTCTTTACCTTGACTATTTTTATAACCTTAAATAAATCAGAACTTTCTACTGTTGCTGTTGAGTTACAATGACTCATTCCACCTCTGTTTAGACTGCAGAATCTGACATCAAACTGATCTTTATTGAAAGCAATAACTTAGAAAAAAGAATAATTTAAAAAATACATCCTACTTCTGCAAGGAAGTTTATCTTAAAAGAACTCCAATAAGTCATTGTGAGAAACAAGTTCATTTTCTGAGATACATAGAAGTCGGTTTTAACAATGGCTTTCTAAGAAGTTCATCACAATAATGGTGTTAAGGGTCCCAGGACTTGCATGGTTCCGCCAGGATAAGAGTCACATTTCTAAAGATCATTATTATTATACTATATTTTAATATATTACCTACCGTAATAATACCATATACCCAGATGCCTTAAGTGCCAAACTGAATTTCTAGGAATACATAACTCACATTGTGCTACCGCCACAACTGGACTACTTTGACAATCCACCTTAACCTGTCCTTTTTTTCAGTCTTAAAGAAATATTCCGCGTTCCCTTACTATAAAAGTTTGTGCGTATCTGCAGGAGAAGACATTACTATGCATTACCTTTCTCTCATTTGGTGCAACTATGAGCAGATCTTTGAGGCTTATGATTGAATCCACCAAACTGAAGTATTTGTAAGTGCAACTTTCATGCTTTTTTGTTTGTGGGTTTTGTTGTTGTTTTGTTTGGGATTTAGGAAGGGTGAAGGGCCAAGAATAGCCACAAACACAGTTCAGCAGCTGGTAGAGTCAAGCTCATAAAAACACTGAGACAGTAGATAGGTGGGTGTTAACCAATGGATCACTACTTAGTGATATTTTGAATAGATTCTGTTCCAGATACCAGAAGCATACATAGAAGTGTGGAAACAGATTATGTGACCCCGAAATCTCTCTTTTAAAACACTGGTCAAAGATCAAATGCATTTCTCTATGGAGGAGCTTTTAGGAGAATACGGATCTCTTTGTGTGAATAAATAATGGTAATGTTCAGTGTGATAAGCTAGTGAAACATATACTTTTCAGCAGGTGAAAAGCAGAGGAGTATCAGGCTGTTTTTAATATTTAGAAATTATGATGATGGAGACATATCAGGACCAATAGTATTTAAGAGTTAATTAGACAGAAACAGAACACATTTCTAAGTTGGGCTGTTCAGTACCAATACCAAATAGTCTTAGCATAAATTTAAAATAAATTCAGAGGAAAATAATTATTCTCTAACAGCAAGTGTTTTGGCCCCACCATTCAGGCACCACTTTAAAGTGGTTCTCCTTTAGTAAGCTCCCTTGAGATGAGAACATTTTCCAACTCAAAACTCGCCCAAGTTTTCATTAGAGAATAGGTTAGAATAATGAGCCTTTTAAGAATAAAGACATAGTAAGATGGAACAAAAAGAGAAAAGAGCTTGTAAACACATTTTTATTTCCTTATCTTTGATAACAAACTTAGCTGTAGTCAGCTCATTTCTCTCAAAATTTGGCACAATTTCATCCACCACCAAGAAAATATCTCTGTTTACATGTCCCATCTGTGTATTTTTCCTGCCCTTCTCAGTAGTCCCCTGCAAATCTCTTTCCTGTATTCTCTCCTCAGCTTCACTCTCCTACCACATCATCTGGAAGTCTCTCCTTATTACACATGCAAGTTCATCTGCTGTCCTAGGATTGCTGCTCTCCTTCACAGGTCTCCAGCTCACTGCCTTGTCACTTGTAAGAGAACACAACATACAGTCTAAGGACAGCTGAACGCAGGCACGTAAGGATGACTTTAGGAAAACCAAGGCTCACCTAGAGATGACACCAGGGATATCAAGGGAAAAAAGAGGAGCTTCTATTGCTACATTGGTAGTAAAAGGCTGAACAAGGAAAACATGAGCTCTTTGCTGAATGGGGTGAGGGACTTTGAGGTATTAATTACGTTGTTTGTGTCATCCTTCTTCATCAAGAAGTTCTCCCAGACATCTGTCCTTAAAGAAGGGGTTAAAGGAGGATGAGAATTACTAGCAGCAAATGAGGATCACATCTGGGATTACTTGAGTGAAGTCAACCCATATATGCTCATGAGACCCAACAGCCTGCCTCCAAGGGTGCTAAGAGAACTGGATGCTGTCCTTGATAAGGAAGTTGAATAATCCTCTTAAAAAGAGATGTTAACCTACGTAGGAGCAAAGATCGTTCAGTTTTCTTTCTGCAAAGCGTTTCACCAGAAGCATAGGGCGGATTCTGTATTAGTGCATTGCAGAAGAAACCTTCATACTCAGGTTCAGAACTCCATTAAAGATGAAAATAAGGTTGAATATTGGCAATTTTGAACAATCCTATCTGTTTCCATGGAAGAACAAAATGAGATAAAGTTATTGTTTGTTGCTGTTGTCTTTCTGTTTACCTTAAGTATGTCTACTGGTAAAGGAAATTACAAAACCAGATAAAGCTATCACTGGTCTCAGAAGATGCAGTGTGGGTGCAGTGTAATACAACACGAAGTGGGCTAATTAGGTAGTCCAGGAAGGATGAGAAACTGGGAACCCAGAGAAAGCAAAATCCTAGCACAACTGCTCTTCCTCTATTTCTGAGAATTGCCACCCAAAACTACCTCAGGTATCCCTTTGTAGAGCACACAGAGATAAACACTACTCTCTCATTACGCACTATTAGCTCTTTGTTCCCAGTTCATCTAGATAATGTACAGGAAAGCTGCTATGCATTCACACATTCAACACAAACAAAATAATTTTCAAACTTTTTAGTAATATGTTGGCATTATCATGCCTAATTCTCTACAAGCAGTGATTAGTAATAACTAATGTTATTGGTTCTATCAGAATCTGTTATTGATCATTGTGACAGTTATTTGAAGAGTGTTAAATGTGTTGTTCATTGCAATAGGACAAACTTATTACAAATAGAGGTCCACAAGGGAACAGATATACAGCAGAAAGTGGATAGTCTGTCACAAAAATCTTAGCATATATTTTACAACCTGAATGGAGACCATTTACTGCTTACAAAATCAAAACTCTTTTTGAAGAAATCAGGATGCCATAGGAGTCTAAACAGTTTTAGGGGGAAAAAGAGGATCTTTAATAAATGAAATGAAATTGAACCACAGAGTAATAATGTATATTCTGTAAGCATTCAAAAATTAAAATGATAAATGTAACTTTTGCTCAATCTTATATTCTCTAGATTTAATTAAAAGTTAAGTGTGAATTTTAGAGTACAAGTGAGTGAAAGAACCATGAAAATTGACTTTGAGAATACGATAAATGTGTGCTGTATAGCTACCTGTTAGTTCTGTAAATCTAATTACGGCAGGAGATAGTCTGAATTCTTTGAGAACACATCTTCACTTGATAGAGTGGCACTCTCCCCCTCTCTCTTTCCTCCACTTGCTTTCTACTCTGTCAGATATCAGGGAAATAATTTCAAAACTGAAAAATTTACAGCACAGAACAATATTGATAGCACACAACATTGCTGCATGAGTGTGTGGTTAACCTTTGATATGTAGTCATAAAACAGCAAGTTGGTATTATAGAGGATTAAGTTTGGGGCTGATTAAAGTCAATGGCAAACATCCTATTGGTCTCAAAGAATCAGGGTTTTGACTGTGCATTCTATTTGGCATTTTAAGACCAATATACAGATTTATAATGTCAGAAACCTTGGCTCCGTCTTGGAATAAATCCAAAATGCTGGGCGTGTAAGGTATAAATGAGTCCATTTGCAAGTCCTTTGATATAAAAGCATTTCAGACTCAAAAGGTCATTGCAGCTTCAGAATGACAGCACTGAACCATATATACTGAACGTCTCTTTTTCAGTTAAGAAATTCACTAAAGGTAAAATTTCAGTCCATTCTAAACATGGTGTGGCATACGCCAACAAGCTGAGGCCAACTGTAAATTCTAGTAACAGAAAAGCAGCGGTAAGAATTTTACTTTAGTAATCAGCAACTAGTGTGGCAGAAAGAGTGTTTGAACTTATATTTTTAATGTTCTTGGAATACAAACAGACTATTTCAAAAGCTATTCCGTAATTCTATTCCAGCAAGTGCAGCCACTTATGCCCTCTTAGGTCTTCAGTCTTCCACTAGTAACACCACCACCATGTGCTAGCAGCAAATAAGGTATCTATTCCACCTTCAGAGGAGGAAGATGTAAAAGAAGTTTGCTAACGGCTAACTTCTTCCCACCTCCAAATGCAACACTATTTTGGAAGGGGTGTAGGGGAACAACTTGCCTGCTCTGACTTCTGTCCGAAGGCTGACGACTTTTCGATTTCAAACCTTATCTTCTCATTTGTTTGTTAGTTCTTGCAAAAGCTTCAAAATGTTGCATTTTTGGAAAGTGGTTGGGAAGAAGAATAGGATTTAGAGTACGTTTATAAGGAAGAGACTGGGGATCAGCGATCTCAACCTTGTTGTCACCCAAAAGTGATTGAGACCAGACATGACTGCAGTCAATATCACTTACTCTGCACATGATTAACGTGTTTTAGTGTTGATGGCATGTGTGGCTTTAATGCTTGCCCAAACAGAGAAAGAGAAACCTGATGAAAGATGCCTTCCATTAGTCAGTAATGCTAAACAGCCACCAAAGAAAAGGAAGAGCTTAACATCTTACTGAAATAAACAGCTATTTATTAGCAACTGCAGTGCAGATGTTGACTTCTGGTAGTACAAAGAATGCATCTACATTCATCTGTGGAAAGGAAAAGCCTCAGTCTCATACACATGAAAAACCTCCTTTTGTCCAAAAAGCAGGATTGGATTTTTTTGGTTTTGTTAGGGCAAAACTGGACCAGATCCAACAGTCAGAGAGACAACGCTGTCACAGCTCCAAACCCCCACGTCCAACGGGTAGTTAGGCTGAGTACACGTTCCCAGTACACACATGCAGAGGTATGTGGAATAGAAGCGTACACCATATATACACAGGTCTGGCCACACAGATCAAAACAACAAATTCACCGAGCACTCACACAAGCACAGACAGCATAAACGGCTTCATCCTGCTCCCCTCTCCGGTGGAGCAGGATGGAGGTCTGCTAGTGGGAATACCCGTATGTACAATGTGCATGGCCCCACATCTGGTTTCAAATGCCTAATCTGCCCAGCTGCTGGAACCTGGACATATGAGTTTCTGAGGTTACATGCATGCACACATACAGAGCCATCTGGAACTCCCCAGTCCCCAATAGCCACCCCCCACTGCACACCTGTAGTCTCACTTTTAGAGACTCACTCACTCCCCGGCTCCCAGACCACCTCACCAACTCCCCGGTTCACCTGGCTTGATCTTTGGATCTTTGCTGTTGCCCACACCATCATTTGCGCACCCACACTTACTCCAGTAGCTGGCACCATGGACCCATGGGTCCCTGAAGCCTGAGATCCCACTCCAGTTGCTGGCATTGACATTCACTCACTGGGGTCTCTGCAGTTGGTGGCACCGCAGACACACAGACCCTCCAATCTGTGTTCTGGCTGCTCTCACAGGCTGAGACACACATACACATCAGAGTCCCTCACCCAAGGGAAGAATAAAAAGGGATTTTAAAGGAATAAAAGGAATTTTCAAACCAGCACTTTAGGTAAGCAGTTTTGGTGCTTTCAAGTTTACCAACCACTATTCTCCAGTTGTCAAGTCTCAAAATGAACACTCTTATACTGGAAAATACCAAAACGGACTGGGCAAAACCAAAATAAACCTCAGTTTAAGTGGTATTTCACTTGGAATATAGAAATTGTCAGCATTTAGGATCTGGTATTTTCCCTGTATGTTCAGAATTCTTAGGGAAAAAAAAAAGAAAGATTTTTTCTGAGAAAGTTAATTACTGTTCATGAAAAGTTTAAAAAGAGTTTTGAGACAAATTTAATCCCCAGAAGCCTGTACTTTCTTTTACTCCTAGCCATTTTCTGTGGAAGAAATACCTGGTATGTGAATGTTCTTAACTGAAGCCTATTTGTGAGTTTGAGGACCAAGTCTGACAAAACAAATTCTGTATTTGATAAATAAGAAACAGCAATTTGGTAAATATTTTTTAAAACATTTTTCTTCCAAGATGTCCATTTCCTTCTGGACCAACAACTGGAAGCCAGGTAAGATACCCCAGAGCATCTGCATGTAGGATATTGAACTGAGCTTTTAGTTTATCTGTGGAAACCTCATTTTAGGTGAACTCCATCTGGCAGGATTCAGGGGAGAAGAAACTGAGTAGAGGGGAGCCTTGTTTCAAACCCTGCCTTATCCACAAATTCCCTCGCCAGCTCTCTGCATTCACCCTCTGGTGGTTCAACTTTTGTCTCCAAAATTAAGATATTTCCCATCCTCATAGTTTTGCTGTGAGCTTAAATTCCTTTAATATTAAAGTGGTAAAGGCAGTAGTGTTTACAAAGAGGAAAATGTCAGTTGAAAAAGTACAGTTGAACAGTGTAATGTGTTTATGCCAATAAAATAAGGATGATTATTAATGTTGGCCATGACTAAAGCAAAACCTATTAGAATGAGTTCACTATTTATGAAAATATTTTTAGTGTTTTATGCCCAACTCTAATACTAAGAACCTCATTAAGACAGATTTAAACTTGAAGGAAAATGCCAGAGTGGCTGGATAAAATCCAGTTTTGTTAAACCAGGATTTCTTGTAATAGGTATAGTCAAATAGGCAATTTCCTTCATGCCTGCTCCTAAATTCTTGCATTTTAACAAACCTAATATGCTTATAGTTACTTTCCTACAGCCTATCCCTCTCCTAATTACAACTACTAATTTTGCTTTTCTTCAGTCATTAAGTAGGAAACCTGTTGACGCATTTAATAAGAATCCGTGCTACTGAACTCAATTTTCATCTCTCAGTTATTCAGTATATCTGATAAAGATTACCCTGTCTTCCTGACTCCAACACAGCCACCTGAGTTTTATTTCACCTTAACTATTGTAATTTGCATTTCTATATAGTCATTCCCATTAGCCATCGTGCCTTTGTCCCTATGTTATAGGGTCCTCTTTATGGAAAACTGAGATGAAGTATTCATTTAATTTTTGAGCCAGACCCATATTATCTTTTAGACAATACCCATTTTTAACACATTGCAACTCCACTTTTCCCCCATTTTCTGGAGAACCTTTTTCACTTCTTGTAAGACCTTGCAAAGGAAATATCTCTGCTTGACTTTCAACAATTCTGAATTTATGAATAAGAATTCGTTGAGGTCCACCCTGTGAATAGTCCTATCTACCCACTGAGAATTAGCCCTGCCATTTATTTATCAACAGTACCTTTTCTGTTACAAATCTAGTTGACAATGACTCTTTTTACTCAGTAACCTTAATCTTCCATTGCCTCTTGTTTATTATCCTCTCAATGCCACATGCTCTCCATTACATCTCAAACAGCAGGAACTTACAAATCATCTTTAGCAGAGGCCAACTGAAAATAGCATGGGAGTCACTTGTACCTGGCTGTTGTGAATTGTGAACATCTTTGGAGAATCAGCACTCTTTTCCACACAGACACGTTCTGCTGCAACCTTTCTCCACTATCTGATTTTGACTACAGCTTAGATGTGCCCGTTCACTACTTATTTTTCTTTAGCAGAATAAGACTTAAAAAATACATATATATCTAATAGACAGTGCTGTCCTTGAAACAATTTGTGCAGGATTTCTAAAATGGAGGTGTCAAAGAAATTGGCAAGATGTACTACTTGCTGCTGGATACCACTAGCTACAGAAGACAGTACTCACTGGAGTTATACCTATCGCAGATAGACAAAAAGGAGGAAGGCGGGCCAAGATGGTCCTGATTCTCTGCAGTAGCTTAGGTCTGTGAGGGACAGGGACAACCTATGATCTAAGTGCTTTCATTCCCTGGCTGTGTAAGATAGAACAAAAGCAGATCAAGGTCTAAAAGGATCTCTTATGTTGCTGTACAACAGGAATAATTTCAATACAGTCAGATCAGACAGAGAAGCATAAAGGCTTTGCCGGCTAAAATCAAGGATGCAGTAGCAAGTGGCAGACACATGGTGCAGCCTCCTTTGAGGGAAGTTCTAAGCTGAAAGTGGGAGCAAGGGACAGGAGCTCTCCTCCTGTACAAGTCTTCCCTTAGACCACTCACTCGAGTATTATGAAACTCTAAAGGTGTACCCCAAGACTGGGCATACTCAATACCTAAAAACTGCTTCCTGACCCTAGCCAATGGCTAGAACCTGCTTTTACACAGGGGCATACTCTTATTTTCTTTACAAAAGCATACAAATGCACATCTCAATGCTGTTAATATTCTTTTCATCTATATAAATGGTATGTTCTTTAAAGTTACCTTAAGTGGGATATATGTACTCTCTATACTTATGTCCTATACATTGAAGAAAAGGTATAAATTCTTTGATGTTTTGCTACTAAAAGGGAGAAAAGCGTCTCAATATAACTGCCATTTCTCTAGTGAAAATGTCAGACAAATCCCCCTCCGTTTCTTTTTCTCCTTCACTTTCTAATAATACACTAAGGAACTTTTTAAAAGAGCTGCATATTCATCATCACAAATGAAACTTCACATTTTTCTGGCTGTGGAGATGGTAATTATAGGTTTGCACTTCTAATTGAAGCATTGATGAACATGCCCCACACTGCAGCAAATATAAAATAATTGTTAGGCAGACTATGTGGTGTTCTGGGGGAAAAAAAACCTAAAGAGCAATTGAAAGCAGCAGCATGAATCCTGATAATGACTACCCCAATGGCTTATTTCCTAGTATCATTTACTGCCAGGAGAAATTAAAGTAGCGGGGGCAGGAGATTTTTGCAGAAAATGACAAGCTTCTGGTTCTTCCTTAAATAACAATGCACCTGATGCCTGAAGGCCAGTTTCAACCACCCTATTTGTAAGGCAGTACAACCACTCCTGAAGGTAAATCAAAAAGGGCAGAAGCAAATTACTTTTTTCCTCTCTGGCAAAAGAGTTCCCAAAGAACCAAACAAAAAAAAAAAAAAAATCAACAGGAAACCCAAACAGAACAGATTAATAACTTCCTACATCTCTTAGGAGGACAAATCCAAGTTTGCCACATAAAGCACAGAATGGAAAGAACCCAACACTGGTCCATGGTTGATTGCTCCCTTTCTCCCCTCCTTGTTCACTAATATCTAGCTGCTTTGTACTTGTGCTTCAGTCTGAGGCATTTGTTAGCAGCACACTTGAAGCTGACAACAACAGAGAGATGGGATAACAAAACAACTCCCCCGGGGTTCTCTCGAGAGCAGCCCTAGATCCACAAGTCATCACGACCAAACGTCTGCTTTGCACAGTTTAAATAAGGGCAATAGAGTCTATCAGTCTCTGAAATTACTAATATTGAGGGTCTGTCCATCTATATAACTTAACAAGATAATTAATAATTTATGCAAAACTATGGCAGTTTACATCAGTGAAAATAAAAACTCTAGGCTGGATTTTGTTTATTAAAACGAAAAAGCTAAAGAGTTAGGAACGGTGTATAGCTTACCAAACTTTTGTTTGCATTTCATCCAAGTGGTTTGGGTTGAGGATTACTGTCTGTGTTGTCACAACAACATTTCAACCAGTTAAAAATTGATTTAGTTCAGAACAGGAATAGGAAAATAAGTGATCTCCATAGTTCTGTTGCTCAATTTTGCAGTTTGTTGAAAACAAATGCAAACCTGGAAAAGTAACAGCCAGGAGGTGTTCTGCTGTAAGCTATTAAGAGTCAGATAAGAAGTAGTTGTTATGCCAGATATTCAGCTCATGGTTATTGGTACAGACAAACAAACAAACAAAAGCAGCTTAAAACTAATTACATACAGAAGGAAAAAAATTAAATAATTTTCATAGTAAGAATAACTAAGAATGTTTAGAATTATGAAAGGAAAAGATAGGTACTATTTCCTGAATTTCTCCTATTTTAAAATAGAAGTTTATTTCTTTAATACTTCTCATACAAATTTTCATAAAAAAAGAAACCTTGTTCTTAAATACCTTGAACCTGACAACCAATAAAATAAAAAACAAACCAACCAACCCCAAAATACCACGCAGCAAGAAAGACTTCTTAATAAATAGAAGGAACTGAGGGACATACCTGACACTAAGCATGCTTTAGAGGATTCCCATTAAAGGCTCCTGTCTTACTGAAGGAACAACATCACAAACCTCCAGGTAGCACTTTAAACCACTTAGACTGAACCTCCTGTGCTCAGCTGCTTGGCATTTCTGAACTAGCTAATTAATGCCAATATTTAGCACAGGAACAGGTGGGAAAACTAATGACTAATTTCTTCTCTCTTCCAACTCAACAACCACCACTGTCTTTTAAAAATACAATTCTTACCACTGCCTGCTGATTCCATTTCTTGTCAACCTCGTTGCTCCACCATGGGGCTGCAATAAACGAACAGCTGGATGCAGAATTCTACTGCAAGTGGAACAGCTTCATTTCTGCAACAAGCACTTCGTCTTAATGTGCTCATGTACCCTCCCTCGGATGGGTCAAAAAACGTGAACTCTTCTGACAGGAAGGCCAACAGCATGTGTGCTGCAAGTGGTACTACTTCAGTTTGACTGCTAAACTAAGTAAGCTCCTTTAGAAGAGGAAGGGAAAAGGAAGGTATGCGTTTTTTGAAACTGTGTTTTTCAGGCATATGTGACAAAAATGAAGGAGGACAGGACAGATCATAAAATTTAGGCTTTTTATTCAGCAACTCAGTAATAAGGGTATTCGTTCAAGATGTTGGTAAGTGCATGCAAATGTCTGCTTTGAATCAGCTGAAAGAGGAGTTAGTTTAACTCTGCATGAATTAAAACTGGCTTCTTCAATCTGTCTCTATTAAGTACATTGGTAGTATTTAGCAATAGTGTATTTTCCTTTTTCTGGTCGAATGATCTTATCAGTGGTCATAGAAGTTTTGATCAGGCAGATCTAGTTCTGCAGCAGCTTCTTCACCTTTAGTTCTGACAAGCTCCAAAGTTTATATAAATATTATCTGAGCTAAAGAAAATGATTAACACTCTTAGAAGAAACATGATTCTAGACCTTTCTCCAGTGATCATGCATAAGAAATGTTCATAGGGTACTATCAACCCCTACTAATAGGAGAGGTAAGCGAACTTGCTTTCATCATAGTTTATGGGAGTGAAATTCATGATGGGTAACTGTGTAGGGGCATTAGCTCTGCTTTAGCCTTGTGCTGATTAAGGACCGGGAATTTTTGCTGGGATCTCTTTCCTTTTGAGAGGAAAATGTCAAGGTATTTTTGAATTCTTTTTTTGTTAGACCTAAGGGAAGCCATTGAAAAGTTTCAAAAATATTTCAATTACAGCAAAAACTGCTCAGCAAAATTGCCATACATCTGCAAACAGTTTCAGCTGCTAAAAACCAATACTTCTTGCAGCCTAATACCTCACAGTAAAAATCTGTACCAGGCTTTTGAACTGCATATGTGACAAAGTTTGGTAGAATATAAATGTGAATTTTAGCACTATCTAAAGCTCAGTCAGGAAATCCTGAAATGATAAGTGAAGTCTAACAAAAAGAAATTGTTGATTGATAAAGAATACCTTTGTTGCATGAGTCGGCTGTGTGCTCGGTGCACACTGTCTTTGAAAGGACTTAGGTCTTTCTATACTTACATCCTCTTGGAAAGCTTAATAGCTTTACAACAACAAGCAGTGAGAATCTGGAGGGAATTAGTAAGTAATAATTAGAAAAAAATTCCAAGGCTTTCACTTCCTCAGATACCAAGAATTTTTGTGCATTCAGCTACTCTTGTATTTAAACACTGTGTAAACCAGATCAATTTTGAAGTCCATCATATGTTGGCTTTAAATTACTTGGTGGGGGAAATAGATTGAAGAGATGGGTCTGAAATATGCATTTGTTTAAAAGTATCAGTTTAATAACAGAAGACACTTTAACAGAAAAAAAAAGGCATGAATCTACAGGAACTCAATAATATGCAGAACAGGCTATTTAGGCAGGAAAAAAAAGGGCAAAGTAGTGAACTTAATTCTGCACAAGACAATTTCAAATTCATCCTCTTCCCTCAGTGACCATTGTGTCCACTTGCATAGATTTCCAGGGGTAAAGTTTAGTAAGTGTTATATGAATTGGTTAATTGTTCTAACACTAACAGAAGTCATTGCTAAAATCTGGCATAGCTTTGGTCTTTAAAAGTTTAATACAAAGCACCGTATTGCTGCTGCACAGGGTTCTAGTTCTGAAAGCTTGGTATTTATTACCACTATCTTTTATTTGTTAACTTCAAGTGAAAAATGTCAAGGCTCAGTTGATTCCTTAGCTGACATTAACCAATGGAAACGAGATGTATCACAGAGCAGAAAGATAAGTGTTGCCTGCATACTTAGGACAGTAAAAATTATCAATTTTTTTATCAGTCATTTAAAAATAAGAAGGTTTGAGTAAAAAAAAAACCCCGTAGGAGTCTATGAATACAATATCTATCCATAGTATGGTTTATATCCGCCACACAGAATAAGAATGAAAAAATTGAGCCCATTAAGGGCAAGTGTGCTGGACTTTTCTATTGTCTGTCAAATAGTATTAGTTTTCTTCTGACTGTGAAGCTACCTCTTTAGAGATAGATAACTCAGACCACTGTGTTATAATTTAGTGTCTAGTTGTAATAATTCAGTATTAGAATCTGTAATGTGGCACTGAAAATAATTAATGAGAATTTTTGAGACAAGTTTTATAGCCCAGTCTTACAGTCAACATTCAGCTCCACCCTCAGTCCATGAACTATTTTATTCTTATAGGCTTTGTCCTTGAATAATTTTTTCATCTTTAATTCCCAAGTTTCTTGAACCTTGTTCATTATCTCCTTTTATACAACACGCAAATTATGTGCAGTCACAATGCCATATTTCTCCCATTTGATATTAATTCTTTAGCTACTGGACTTTGGAACTGCAAGTCACTCAAAAACCCCCTAATTCATCTGTACCTGCAGACAAATACTGAAAGATCTCATGATATGAGGTCCTTTCCAGAATTCCTGTGGTATTATATTTTTCCAAAGTGTCGCTTCTATTTGCTGCTCTGTTCTGCTCCACTGCAACAATTAAAACATTTTAAAATGAATGGCAAATTTTTAGCAGAAGAATTGCCAAATATTACACACCTGAAAAAAAAAAGAGAAAAACTTAAAAATTTATAGTGATATCCAATGCTTGGGTTTTGATAGGATTTTTAAACATGCAGCCATAAATGACTGTGTTCCAGAACAATAATTTTTCTTATTTCTAGGTAGCTCAAGTCAGTCACCTAAGACCATTTAAAGCAATCTAATGGAAACAATGACTAACTACTTGAGAAACATAACAGTGAAATGATGACATGTCCTGTATAGTGATTTTAATGACTATCCAAGGAGTGGATATATTAAGTGATTAGAAGGGAGGATAACAACTTTTTCTTCCTTCTTGTTCGTTAGCTACACTAGTAGTAATCCACAATGAAGGACAGTTTCGTCTGTAAAATGGGAAAGCAATTTATTATGAAATGGCACCAGCATATTTGGTATCTGTGCAACATATGCAAGCAAAAGACAGAAGTACTTATGATGGGACAGGACTTCAGGTAGAGTATCTAGATTTCATCAGATCATAAACTAATACATTTAACTTTGTAAAATAACAGGAAATCCAGAGATATCAAATAGAAATAAAGCAGGCTTCTAAATCAGCACATCTCTATCTCCCATATATCCTTACAAAACAACTTTCTCCAGGGTTGCGCTCAGCTGACAAAAAGCTCCACAGTCCCCTCTAGGTCTTCCAGCACTTTCGAAGTGTGACTCCTTGTTCCTTACAGGGGTCCCCTCCACCTGAGGAGCTTTCTCTCCTACCTTGCCAGAAGGTGCACCCTCCATGCAGAGGTCTACTTACCAAGAAAGCGTTCAGGGTACATTTACCCTGAGCATTAATCTTATTTTCTTATTTATTTAATATTCGTCCCATTATATATATAATTTATCCTATTTGAATATTATACCCTATTTGTCTTATTTATAAGATCCAGTTAAGAGATTAAAACCAACAAATTAAATACCACAGTTGAATGGATTACACTATATTACCTTTTCAACCTGACTAAGCCTCCTCCCATTTATTTGGCTGAATGCAACTAGAAGTGGTAGCATATTCCACGTGCCATGGTATCTACCAGTCAACAGAGAAATAAAGGATGGTGCCAAGTACAAAATTAAACTGTGTTTATAACTTTATCAATATGCTTAGTTGGAAAGGATACTTTTTTTTTTTTGGTAGTTAAATAGCATTCTCTATAATAAGCATATGCATAGTTTTATATTATGAATATCATCTGGTTTATTAATCTTGAACTGTCACTTCTCAAGTGACTGGTATATAGTTAAGGGTCTAAATTTATGTGGCTTATTATTGGGAGAACCAACTTGGAAAAGTCTGCAGATGAAGATGGTGGTTCCATAGCAATTCTGTAATTATTATCAGCCAAAATCATCCATCCTCTCCAAATAATGTTAACAGAGCATGCCAGATCAGAGTTTTGCAGAAGCTGCCAGTTCTATTTTGTGGTAACATTTGAGACTTTGACATTTGTTTAGTTATAGACTAGAATTAAAAAAAATGAAATTTAAAAGTATTTAACTGAAAATTAAATCTCAACTTGTAGATTTCATCATGAGATTTTCCACTCGTTAAGAACACATATCTCCTTATGGTTAGAGCACAGGCTTCAGACAGATTCATAGTCGTGACATTTAGATGCTGATTCAGGGGCAATTTTCCACATGTCAATTTATGCTGACAGAAGTGGTAATGTAAGTCAAGATCTCCCATGTTGCACAACACAACCTTTTCCATGAAGTTGCAGAGGACTTAAGCATGTTGTGTTGTTTCAGCAAAGTCAGACTTCCCAGCAAAAGCAAAAAATCACTGAAGCTAGAACCCTTAGACTCACTGCACATTTAGATGACATTTTAACCAGAAGTGCTTATCAGTTCTCTCATACTATTTCGTGTGGATAGAGATTACTTGAAATTTAGCTCAAACCCATACAATTTCACTAAAACTTTATAAATAATGTTACATTTTCCTGTTCTTCCTGTACAACCATTTTTATTGCCTCCAGTACAGGAACAACAACAGCACAGCCCTTCAGTTGATGACTCCTGATATGTAGATGATTTCTTCAGAGTAACAGGCATCAATTAGAGCATCATTCCAGTTGATTCAACTTGCAGTAGAAATTTGAGGTGACACGGATCAGCTCTACAATTCATGAAGCAACATTACTATTAATTTCTTGTGGAGTGGGAGTAGATGAGTCAAAAGCATTTTGAGTGCAGATGACTGCATATTGAGCTGTAAACATAGCTTAATTTTACCTTTAGCTGTCATTTCCCCCCATTTTCCTTTATTAGACTTGAAGTACCCAAAGATCAGAGCTTATGGAACAACAATACACACTTCAATAAAACCTTTCTTTAAGGGACAGCTTCTTTTATATTAGAGTGATCAGATGTTTAAGATAAGACAATCCCTAGGTGGAGGGGAAGGCACTGATGATAAGATCACAGAAGAGTTTGGGTTGTGGAGGAGTCTGCCGTCAATGGGGAAACAGGCAACTTATTTACTTGTTAGTGATCTAAAGGAAAAAATTATGCTAAACAAATTACATAAATAAACAAAACAAATTGAAAAGCCTTCACTAACTGTTAAGGGAAGATAAAACATATTTCAGCTGAGCATTCAACCACAGAGTAGAAAGAACAGCTTTGATTATGATAATAGCAGAAACAAATTCATGAGCAAGACCTATTAATGTAGCTGCTAAAAGCTACTCTATGCTTTGCCAAATTGAAAGTACAAGATTTTCTGTGAATACCCTATTGCAACTAATTCTTTTAAAATTCCCATTTAAATATGTTGTCTTTCATTTTGCAAGCTGTAAATGAATCATAGATTCATGAAGTTAGCAGGAAAGTTTCCTTTTTGTTTAGGTTATTTCAAAACTGAATATTATGGAGTTCCTTGGAATTTCTTCTACTTTATTTAAAACAGCCACTGACAGAAACAATTGACCATAAAATTATATCTCATATAACAATTGCCATATTACTAACTATTAATAACTTTTTCTTGGAAGCTGAAGAATGTGAAAGAAAGGTAGGATTTGCTGTTTCTGATTAGAGAGCAGAACTGTCAAAGCAGTTATTTTGCTTCTCAAGTTACATGATTTAATAAGCTTTACAGGAAAAGTCGCTGTAACATGCACAGAGTGAGTTATGTGTGAGTATTTATGTTGGTAGGTGAAGAAATTCTGACCCATGCAATAATCAGATGGCAATTTAGAGCTGAGATAATTCTGTCGTCGGAAAGTCTTGCTATTGATCAAAAGATCATCTATTCTAAAAAGTACAAGAAAGAGAGAAAACCATTGTAAATACACATAGGTGTGAATCTTGTTTTAGGAATAGTAGGTGGATGTCTTAAGTTGTTTATTTGTTTTCTAAGCATTCTTCGTTCATCATTCACAACATGCTATTAGGCTTAACATAGTTTACAGACTGAAGTTATCTTTAAATACAAGGAAGTAATGTTTCTGAGATTTCTTGTGGTGCTTAAAGCTTTTGCAGTGTTGATCCAGGCTGAAATCTGCAGGGCCAGTGTTTCTAACTCAACCACCTCACTACTAAGAGTTAAGTAGAATAGGGGCTGACTGATGTCTTGGAGCATTTGATAGAATCAGCACGTGATGGTATGACAGTGTGAACAGCAATAAGGAAAAGGACACAAAAGGATACAAATATTTACTATGAATAAGATTTTTCTTTAGTCTTAGGATCCTTCTGCTATCACAGTGACAGTCTGAAAGAAGTTTGATAAATTCTGAGTTCCCGGAACCTCTCAGCTTATCTATATTTTGAGATTTGTTAACATTTAGTCAGATAAGGCCTTCAAGGATCCCTTTTGTCTTGAAGTCTCTACCTCAATAGCGCATGGGCTGACCAGGATTTCCTTCCCTGCTGCATTTCCCATGAACCAAATATTACAACTGAGGTGATGTTGATGTTGCTACCAGAAAACTGCTTTAGCATTGTGCGCAGCCTGCTACACTCAAATAAAGTTAAAGAGAGTATGACTGGGATACATGCAGGTGAGGACTCATAAAAATGCAGGCTTCCACCCTGTGTGTTGTAACCACGTTGTGTATAATAACTATCCTGAACTTTGGTATCATATATAGCTTTTATTTTACATCTCAGTGACCTCGTTTTCCAGGAGGAAGGACCTCATATCATTATGCATAACCCAGCAGTTTTGAAACCAGCTGTAGAAGAGAAACCTAGAGTAATGAGGGCAGGAAGGACTACAGGGATTCAAGAGTTACTACCATGGTGAAAATGCAGCTAAATACGCTTGCAGGCAGTGGCAGATCTAATGCTTTTGTGGGAGTGAATTAAAAGGATATAAAGTTCTGGTGGGGCTAATTCCCAAGTAAGACCTCCTCCTGCCTGCAGTGCATGAGGAGACAGAAGGAGGTGGCCAAAGCATTGTGCAAAGTAAATTTTCATCCTTTAGTTAATTTTTCATAACAGAAAGAAGACAGCAAGGTAACTAAACACCAGTGTCAAAGGACACAAAAATACTAGCCAGTCCTCAGATTCATAAATATGCTTTCCCAAGTGCTTCTTGACTTCTGCTCCTCTTCAAATGTGTACAGTTATATCTCCCTTTGAAAAAAGAAAACTATAATACTGTCCCAGCTGTTTAGAAGGAAATTCCATTTACCATCTCCCTGTAGTTAGAAGACGCATGTCCTTTCCCTGACTTGCTTGCTTTCTGCTATGTCACTTTGAGCCTCAGACACTGCTCCAGAGTGAGGATAATGCATGTGACCGAGTTACACAAAGCAGTCTTGGTACAAATTTCTTTCAATTATTTTTCCAAAAAGAGCTGAGTCACCAAAGAAAAGACAAATGCCACACCAAGAGTGTCTTTAAACTAGAGTTAGTTAATAACTACTGGAAAAACACTTAGGTAAAGCAGAACTTTCTGTAATTTAGTAATTAATTATTATTTTGAATCCAACCCCTGTATTCAAATAATCAGTTTTGTGCATTAAGAGAAAGGAGGGAGTGGAAGTGTATACCCAGGGTGAATCTAGTTGAGTGTTCCTAATACAGTTGGGAACTGTATTATTTGGAATAAACTGTGTTAATATACAGTTCCGTATTTCTGCACCAGGAAAAATAGGCAATCTTGCCTTAGCTCTTAGTTCCAAACAGCAGCCAATACACTTTTCCCACTGACTGAGCCCAAATGACCTCTGCTCTTGCCCTCTTAACTCCTCATTTTATGGTTAACACTGACAACAGGTCAGAGAGAACAAGGCTAAATACAGTAGTTGTAGCTTATGCCTTCCTAATAGCTGCAAGGAGGACAAAAGAAATTGTAATTTATTTTTGTGTTAGCCAAATTCTGGGCAGTTGCGGTGTTGAAATTATTTAATGGCTTTGGATGAGCCACATCCCATCCTGTCTGAGCCTTGCTTCTTACCTCTAATGTCAAGGGCTGTGAGTGGGAACAGTGCTTGTATGAGAGGCCCAGTAGTAGACTTCTCTTGCATGTAACAAATATTGGGTTTGCATCCTTTTTGTACATTAGCAGTACTTTGAATGGGAATGCTAGTTCTAGGAAAATATTCAGCCCTTAATTATTTATTAAACCTTATTCAGATGCCTTAAATACATGCTGTATATTTTATTTAGATATATTTTAGCACTGTAACCTCTTTCTGCAGCCTTAACATTTCATTTTTTCATGTAATTCAATATCCAGTGAAGCCTCACCTTCTTGGTAGGTTGCCACAGGTTGCCAGGTTTGTATGTAAAATTTCAGACCACTCCAGAGGAATAAACACAGGTGGGATTAAGGAAAGGCTTTTTCTCACTTTTCCCAAAATAAAAGTACATTCTGTTGATCACATGCTGTAAGTAGGCACTTTAGGGCCAAGTAATGGTTTCTGCAGAAAAATAGACAGAAAAGAAAAAGTTCAAGAGAAGCTCAATTAAAAATGAATAATACCTGTTCTTCTGTTAAGATCACTGTCACTGGTATGACAATCAGAAAACACCAACACATTGTCAGTGGTGGATAAGAGCTGGAAAAAACTCATACAATCTGTTACTCATGGCACAATGTCCACTTTTCCTCCCACTTCATCTTTTTCATTAAACAAGCCACCAGAAGACCCAAACTTTCGATATAAAGAAAGAGTTTTATGAGGCCTTGAAAGTAAGAGATTGGTAGAGAATTGCAAATTTGGGAAGTTTTTTCTTCTAAGAAAGATCATTTTACATATCCAACAGAAGAGTCATGGCTCCTCTTTTTTATTTTTTATTTGATTATTATTTTAAATTTTTGGTTTTCTGAGAAAGGGCCCTTACAATCTGATGTGCTAAAATTCAAGAAATACTAGAATCCATTCCAGGAGCATCTACAATTATGGTTGTACTGCACTGAATTTTTGCTCAGATGTATGGACCATGCAGCTTTCTATGGTGTCATTGTCTGTGATAAGCATCAGTTATCTCAGGGAAAGACATTAGAGGACAGGTGGCAAATAAACCCTATAACAGAGGGGATGGGGGAAGGAAGGGATTACCAAATATCTAGATCATGGCAATATTTAGTCTAGGAATATGGAAGCTTTGCTTATAATTCTGTCTTATTCTTTCTGTTTTCTATATAATTATGGATAGTCCGGCCATCTGTAGAAACAATTTCTGAATTATTTCAGTTTTGTCTTTGAAATTCTTGTGCAACTGTGTTTTTCCGTCTAATGCTGAGCTGTATGAAGACAAATGTCCTATTATCAACATTTGAATAGATGACTTTGTCAGCCATTCTGTGTTTGTTGTGCTATGCACACAGCTCAGAGGAAGTGCTCAGGGCCAGGTTAGACAACTGCTTGTATCTCTTATCTGCAGGTGTATCTTCATGGCTAGTTTTGACTGCTAACAGCTGCTGTTCCCAAAAAGTCTTTAATGAACCTTTGTCATCAGTCTGCTTAAAGCAATCTCTAATTCCTTCTCTAATTCCCTCTTGAAGATGTGTTGGTGACTTTCCTGCAATGGCTTGGATGTAGCCTGCTGCAAGGTCAGATGGGAAGTGCAGGCAGACTCAGATGAAGGCTTAATTTCCTCTGCCAAGAGCAGATATAGGTGTCACATGCTGGGCGATGCACTGCAGGCGGCTTGGGCTATAGAAGACCCCCCAAAGCCAGCCAAGCAAAGCAAAACCACCTGCCCTTCCTGTCTAGGCCCTTCAATAGAGGGTAGATTTTTGTCTTTTTTCCTCTACTTCAGATGACTCATTGCCAGTCTAAGGAAACCAGGGCCAATGATAAACACTTCCTTTTTTGTGTTCAAACAGAAAAAAGAACAAGTTTGAAATTTTCTGTGTAGATAATATTAGTGATTTTCAAAAAACCTTTAGCTCATTGATCCATCAATCTATATCAAAAGTTGCTATGATTTATGGTCAGGAAGAACATTAAAGAATAGGGTTTGGCACAAGCCACTTAAGCTCAGGCTTTGAAAAATGAGGTTTTGTAAGTCTTAAACCTTTTCATTGTATTTTGTGTGAAACCAATAGAAATACTTCCTTTTTAATAATAAAATAAATAAAATAGTTTTCACAAGTTACGTGTTATGAAAACAGCTGTGCTTGAAAAGTGTAGTTAGTTGTGATAGAAAAAAGACTTTAAAAAGCTCTTTCAATGCACATACCTTTTTTTACTTTTCCAAACTACTTATTTATTATCAGTTTTACTGAGCCAGGAATAAAAAGAACAAAATCTTATGACTGCATTTGAACAGAAAATCTCATTATGCTGCTTACTAAAATGTTTGACTTGGACTCCACATCCAGTTTGCTACATATGCTAAAAAATAACACTAAATGGGAAAGAGTGGTATTTTTTTATCCTTTTCCATCTCCCTCCAAGTATGAAGTATTTTAATTTAAAGCTGACTCAGAACTTACATGCATTACAGCACTAACAATACAAAATAATAATTTTTATAGCTATGGAAAAAAAATCAAATGGGAAATGCTTTATGTATCTCTCTTCAAAATGAGACTGCTAAGTACAAATCAGATTAGGTGAATGTTTTTAAAAGCCCTAGTAAAAAAATGAGCCACCACCAGAGAAATCCCTAAGAAAATCATAAATAGGGACGAGGGATGATTTTGAAAAAAAGAACCAACTGAAAATCTCTTTCTGGAGCAATGGAAAGCAAAACACAAAACCAAACCAAAAAAATTTTCAGTTGCTGGTGGAACTGGAAGGAAACAAAATTTTATAAAGCTGAAGTGCTTCAGTGCCATCTAAGAAGGAGACATGATATAACATAGCCTGAGATAAGCTCCCTGAAAGGGAATGAAACATTCTCTAAACAAAGAAGTAGTAGGTTAGTCTGAGTATATACATATGCATATTGCATATGAAAAACTGACTTCTTACAAGTAATAATAATACTTTGCAAATGACAGAAGGTAGTTGGCCTAACAATGTCTCAGATTATTTTTAAAAAGTGATCTTTAAAAGACATACACATCAAACCCCAGAAGTCCTTTTCTTACCACAGACAAAGTTACAAGGGTATGTGTGGTTTTAATAGATACGTCTGGTTTGTGTGGCTATCACAGAGATATTCTTACCGCTGTCTGCCAATAATGTGAGGTCAGAAGGGTTAAACTTCTCATGTAATTACTAATACTGGCAAGAAATTCGTTTGCATGGGGAGAACTGAGAGTATTGATGCCAAATGTTACGTAGTCCCAAACAACCCAGACTGAGAAGGGAAGCCCCGTAGAAAGCATTGGGAACACTCCTGGGAAAAGTCAGTAAAATGAACTGAATGTGTTTGTAAAATGTTCCTCCCACAGATTTGTTTACCTTGCTCTACATTTAACATTTTTTTCACTTGTTGTGAAAGGACAGCTATATGAGATTATAGAAATGGATTGTGTACCTGAAGAGGTGCTGAGTAGCTTTTACGTTTCCTTATTTCTTGCCAGAAGGTCAACTTTTGGAAAAACCTTTCAGAAACATCCAAAGAAATAAGAACATATTGAGACCATACTACATGTCCAAGTGGAAATGGAGACATTACTTCTATTTTAGGCTGAAAAGCATCAAGCAGAACTTGGAACAAAGAGTCACATTGTGATTTAGGAGGTCTGGCAATTTTTCTTTCCATATCTACAAGTCTTGTAGATGTCTTGTAGCACAGTTGAATCCTGTAAATTTTCCTGTACCTCCCATTGGTTAGGGTATTCTTCTTAACCTCACATGTGAAATGTTATTAAGAATATGGTATGCCTCCTAAACCTTTTCCCAGAAGGTAGCTACGTTCATTTGATTAAATATTCTGTATGCGAGGTATGTATACAACTTGGGCATGCTCACTGAGAAAATGCGCTATGTTAAAGTGATATTTAATATTGTTCTGAGTAATGGAAGTAGGCTCCAGGAAAAAACAAAACAAAGCAAAGCAGAAAAAAAACCAACTTCATTTAAATAATGATTGATGGCAGCACATGACAATACAATAATTAATTCCTGACTGGTGAAAACAAAGTAATGTGTAATTTTAGGTACTATTCTTCAAGAGCAGGAGATATTTAAGGCTTGGTCTTAGTCATGTATTGCAGACAAAATTCCTGCTGGCTTTACATAAAGTTTCTGTTCTGGCCCTAACTAGAAAGAAGGAATTGAAGAATTCTGTATCAGAAGGAATCCCCACCCCCTCAGTAACTACTTGTATCTAGATAATTAATATACTTTCTGCAAATGACAAGTAAATATGCTTGATTCAAGGACTCCCCTGGAACTTTTGTGGCATTTAACAAAACACTGATGCTTTCCTCCTTTAGAGAATAACCAATTACCATAAGAGCCTCACCTGTCCTTGAGTGCATCTGCCTACTTGTGGAGGCAGCATAAATGCGTTTTCCCTCTTGTAGTATTAACTCTTCCTATTTCTGACAGTGCACATTTCAATTCCTTCTCAAATATCTAGGAAGTTGCCACATTACACAGACTAATCTTACCTCCTCAGTCACATAATTAATTTGTGGAGCAAGAAGCTGGGTGGTACAACTTACTTGGGGTGGGCCAGGGTAAAGCTGGGATTAGAAGTGACTCCAGGATTGTCGTTTAATGCCTCACTACACTCCCAAGTCTCTCAGCCTTGGCTAGAAGACCAATCTGAAAAGGCAAATTTATTGTTGTCCTTTTTTTGTGTGTGTTATTTTCGTGGTTTTGTTTGAGATTTTACTTATAGACTATCTTTTTTTTTTTTTAATTTGGGGTGATTAGTAACATGCCTCAAAGCAAACACAAACATTTTATTCCAGGCTCTAGGAGAATTACACAGATTTTATTTCTCTTCCAGGCTAAGTTACTAGTAAGTAAGTCATTCTTTGAACTGAGAGAGTGGAATTTGGCCACTCTTCCATGCAGAAGGTTTGCTTCGCTGCAGAGCTGTTTGTATCTCAGCCCTGGTAAAGTGAATCATAAAACCAGCTTTTTAATTAGCTGTAGGATAAATCTCCATGAGAACTCTAGGATCTGTGACTAGTAAAATCTCTGAGCAAACAACCTGGATTAACTGAAGTTGAAAATACAGTCTGTTGCTTAAAAACTAATACAAAATGATTGGCTGATTAACTGGCAAAGCAGATGTATCAGGTGAATAATGGAATAAAGCATCTACCAGCTGACAAACAAGATGACTGTGCTTTGTGGATAAATTGCCACATATACAGAGTACTAATCCATGTCTGCTGGTTTAATTGACTAATGATAAAGTCTAACTCCAAATGTAAATAGCACACAGTTAAATCTAATCTGAGATACCAGCAGCCAGGAAGACAGTGCTTCAGCTTCTCTAAAAGTTTGTGCCAGGCAGAATGCAACTCCTGCAGTGAATGTGCAGATTAGGGAAGGCTCGAAAGGCAATCAGCTCACTGATGGTAACAAGTTAAAAATCATCACCCCTACTAACTTTCAGCACAGGCTGCCACTGGCAAACAGAAGGGAGGCCTCTGGCCACGAGTAAAAAGGAACAGGATCCTTAACTAGACTGCGGTAGAGTACTGTTTCCATAGCCTGGTATTTACCTTGATAATGCAGTCACGCTTATTCTACTTCAAATTAATTTTTTTATAGGTGTATGACAAATCATTACCAGTAACAATTGAAAATTTCATATACAGCTTCAGAATAACATCTCTGTTTCAATGGGAAGTCATTCTTTCCATTCAGTTATTAATGTCTGGCTGTTTGTCATTACATAAACAGGTGGAGTTGATGAATATGCAACGAGAGAGACTGAAGCTGCCCATTTCTCCTCAATATGGCCTCCTGCTGCCCCGTCCACCTGCTTTGAATTTACTTCCAGAAAGCAGCATTTTTCACCATTTGCTCAAGTGCTTTCTAAGGGGAGACTCCATCCGGAACACAATTTGTTTTTCAGAGAATGCAGAATATGGATTCCCCAAGCACACCACGCTGTGCTGTATTACTATAATTGTTATTAATATAAAGTATTCCCCAACTGCACAGAGTAGCGTAAAGTCGAACCGCACTAATAAATACCGTCAGTTAAAATGTCAATATAGAAAAAACTAAACTGAAGCAGCTTTGCCGAAGGACTAGAGCGTGTAACCCTTTTGCTGTCAAATTCTTTACTAGTTGAGTAGGTCCTTTCAAATCAAGGAAGCTTCATGGATGAGTAAAATGGGACTATACCTCTGAATTAATGTTGAATCAACCTGAATGAAGGTTGTACAATGTAGCCCAAAAATAGCATGACAGAAAGGGAGTTAAATTAGATAGAAGCATTATGCATAGCTAAAATGACCCAATTTAAATTTATATCATCAGACCAAATAGTATTTGGATTTCCACAGTTACTGACTTCTTAAATTAGAACATTTAACTTGCAGTCTTGTAAATCATTATGATTTAGCATGGCAAATGCTGTACGGAGGCAGAGATGGAATGACATATCTGTATGTTTCAAATTGTTACCTGACATGGAGCTACAATACCCGTGCTACAGTTCAGGCTGGCAACGTCTGGCATGCCAGAAGATTTTGAATTTATGGAATCATATAGTAATTTAGGTTCAAAGGGGACTTTAGGGGTCTTTTTGTGTAACTCACTGATCAAAGTAAGCCTACATAGATCAGGCCCTTCAAAGACATCTCTAGTTGAGTCTTGAACACCTCCAGTGGTGGGTATTCTGGAACATCCCAAAGAATGGATGTTATAAAAAGCCACCAACATTTTAATAAGAACACAAAGTATAAAGACTGAGTTAGACTGAGGAAGTAGAAATTAATACAGGAGGAATAAAAAGAGATCAAATAAAAAATTTCTACATGAGAGAGTATCTCACTGGGTTGTTTTGATTAGTTTTTTGTACTGTATTGCAAGTGTCTTCCCACCTGGAATGTGACCGTAACCTCATTCCTCATCGTTGTGTATCGCACCACTGTCCACTGTTGGTATTATTGCTGACTTGATATCCCAGCAGAGATGAAGACCCTTAGAGGACATTTGAACACATCAAAAACTGCAGGACAACTAATGCAGATACATTCATGCTGTCACTATGTCTGTAACCAGTTTCCAGAAGTTCATGACAATCTTCAGGGATATGGGCCAAGTGAAGACTAGAGATAGGATGCTAAATTTTAGAACAAACTTTCATCTGTTTAAGTAATTAGTGGACGGGATCCCCTTGAAAATTGCCCTTAGGGACTAAGTTTCTGAACAGAGCTGACAGCTGTTTAAGGTCATTTTTCTTAGAGTGCAAGAGCTCTTGATTCTCATGTGTAAGAAAGACAAGGAAGGAAGGAGATCAGCATAGCTTAGTAAGAACATCCTGGTCCTGGTCAAACTAAAGTGTAAGAAGGAAACGCACGTGCAGTGGAACCAGGGATGCGTACCCTGGGAGGAATGTAGGGACACTGCCTAGATGGGCAGGGATGAGGTCAGGAAAGCTCAGGAGCAGTTGGAGCTGAATTTGGTAATGGATGCAAAGACTAATAAGAAGGGCTTTTACAGGTACTTTGACCAGAAAAGGAAGATTAAAGAAAATGTATGGCCCCTGATAAATAAGACAGGAGAAAGAGTAACAATCAACATGGAGAAGGCTGAGGTACTCAACAATCCTTTTGCCTCAGTTACCTCTGGCAATCGCTTTTCCCACATCACTCAAGCCCCTGAACTCTCAAGGCAGGGACTGGGGGAATGAAGTTCCTCCCATAGTAGGAAAAGATCTGGTTCAGGATGACCTGAGAAACCTGAACATACATAAGTCCATGGGACATAATGAGGTGCATCCCAGGGACCTGAGGGAACTGGCTGATGTAGTTGCCAAGTCACTCTCGGTCGTATTTCAAAAGTTATGACAATCAGGCAAAGTCCCTGGTAACTGGAAAAAGGGAAACATCAAGACCATTTTTAAAAAGGAGGACTCTGGGAACTACTAACCAGTTAACCTCACTTTTGTGTATGGAAGATCATGGAGCAGATCCTCCTGGAAGACATGTTGAAACCTATGGAAAGCAGGGAGATGATCCAAGACAGCCAGTATGGCTTCAACAAGGGCAAATCGTGCCTGACTAATCTAGTGGCCTTCTATAATGTGGTGACTGCATCGGTGAACAGGGGAAGATGTACGAATGTCATCTACCTGGACTTCTGTAAGACTTTTGATATGGTCTCCCACAACTTTCTTACCTCTAAATTGAAGAGATACGGGTTTGATGGATGGAGTGTTAGATGGATAAGGAATTGACTGGATGGCCACGTCCAAAGAGTTACAGTCAATAGCTCAGTGTCCAAGTTGAAACCAGTAATGACTGGTGTCCCTTGAGAGCCCATACTGAGACCAGTACTATGTAATATCTTTATTAATGACATAAACAGGGGACTGAGTGCACCCTCAGCAAGTTTGTGGATGACACCAATCTGGGTGGTGCGGTGATTTGCTAGCAGGAAGGGATGCCATCCAGAAAGACCTTGACAAGACCGAGTAATAGGCCCATACAAACCCCATGAAGTTCAACAAGGCCAAGTGCAAGGTCGTGCACCTGGGTCAGGTCAATTCCCAGGAATAATACAGACTGGGGGATGAATGTATTGAGGGCAGCCCTGCGGAGGAGGAGTCAGGGATATTGCTGGATGCAAAACTGGACATAAGACAGCAATGTGCACTTGCAGCCCAGAAGGCCGACTGTATCCTGGGCTACATCAAAAGTGTGGCCAGCGCTTTAAGGTGGGTCATTCTCCCCCTCTACTCTGTTCTTGTAAGACCCCCATCCGGAGTACTGTATACAGTTCTGGGGTCCCCAGTATAAGACATGAACCTGTTAGAGTGGGTCCAGAGGAGGGCCATGAAAACAATCAGAGGGATGGAACATCTGTCCTATGAAGAAAGGTTGAGAGAGTTGGGCTTGTTCAGCCTGGAGAAGAGAAGGCTCTGGGAGACATTATTGTGGCCTTTCAATACTTAAAGGAAGCTTATAAGAAAGATGGGGACAGACTATTTAATAGGGCCTGCAGTGACAGGACAAGGGTAGATTTACATTAGATATAAGGAAGAAGTTTTTTATGGTGGGAGTGGTGGGACAAAGGAGCAGGTTGCCCAGAGAAGGTATGGATGCCCCATCCCTGGAAGTGTTCAAGATCAGGTTGTACAGGGCTTTGAGCAACCAGATCTGCTAGAAGATTCCCCATGGCAGGGTGTTCAACTAGATGATCTTTAAATGTTCTTTCCAACCCAAATCATTCTATGATTCCATGATTCTATGACCAACAGTAAAGAATTGTCAGGTTATTAGCATCTTTGATCCAGTACTCTGTAAATGATGCTCATTTCAGCTGACATATTATCACTGAAATACATTTTTGCAATAACATCTTGCTTTCTACACACTGTAAAAGGATGGAAATGCTACATTTATACAAGTAATATGCTGTAAGTAAATCAGAATTTCTAAAGTTGTTTAGGTTTATTTTGGAAGTTTTTCCTAGGTGTGTGAACATACTGTATATTGGATTAAAATGAGGCTAATTTTGGGAACAGGACCTAGGACCATGGAGATCCACAGCCAAATGCTGTAACATTTAGATCACAGTTACACTTCTCTTACCTTTTCCTTTCTTGATGTATTTTGTATTCTTGGCTGTCCAGTGTCCTAGCTTTAACAGCAGACATGGACCGCATCTTTAGCTAAAGAACTAATCTATGTGATGGTTAGGGAACTCTCATTATGGGCACTGACTCCAAGAGGTTATGAAAGATCTAGATCCAATTTCCTACTTACAATATTAAGCAAAGCTTGGGATGCTAGCCAGTACCTGCTGAAATCAAAGTGCTTTGGTAGTTACTGGATAAACACTTTTTGAAAATTTCTTCTTTGTATTTTGTAGATTGGTACTTAGGTCCTGACTAGAGCTAAGTCTGTTTCCATGAAATAAAGCAAGAAAATTCTGGGGAGAAGAATGCACTTTTCCAAAATGTAGCCAAGAAATCTAATTTGAGGATAGACAGTCTACAAATACAATTCTAAATTTTTTGGTTTAGTGTTCCAAAAATGTTATCACACCAATGCACTGCACATTTAGGTCAGAAATTTCTGTGTTTGTGTTTGAATTTGGTGCAGAATGAGATAGTTGACCTTGTTGGAAAGGAGGACAGGAAGGTCAGAACTGTCAGTGATGTATGAAAATGAGAAGTAGAGGGAAAGAATGCAAAGCTTGAGGGAAAGTTTCTGTGCTGAAAGACAAAAGTCTAAGTTTATAAAAAGGACCAATAAATCTATTAGAATTGAAAACGAGGAAATAAGGCTACAAAGAATTCTGCCGAAGTGTGGTGTCATCCTTACTGAAATAATTGTGGTGAACCATGGGAAATGAGGTTTGAACCGCCCTATGATAAAATTTTTTGAGACTGGAAACTTGTGAGGATGCAACTCAGTATTAAATCAAAGTTGTAACAGTGTTCTGAGTTCGCTAAAGAAATATAAGTGAAATATTTTGAAGCTTATGAATTTTTTGGAATATTCTCTTAGGGGAGTTGGTAGCTTGATTATATGTCTCAATTCATGATGAAAATAAATTTGAAAAAGAGTAAAATATTTCCCACAGGTTCTGTATCTTTAAATCCAGATCTTTAGTTATGGTCTTCATTAGACATGGGAAGGGTAGAAAGCCTGATGCCGAGCAAAAGAGTGTCATTTCTAGAGGATGGGTGGGTCACCTTTAGAGAACACGTAATGGTAAAGGGAATGTGGCAGGTTACTTTGAACTCATAATTAGACACATGGGTTCAGCAACATGAAAACAAAACCTTACTAGGCTGATGGAAAATAGTAATGGAATGTAATTGGCTTTCGGGTCCTTTCCGGGCTGGATGTCTCTGCACAAGTGTTGGGAATGTTTAGATTTGTACTCAAACTTTGCCACATCTACCAGTCTCTATTTAGAGCTGTATGTAGTTCTGCCACCTGCAGTTGTGACATTCCAACTTGTGTTGTAATCTTCAGAGCTAAAACTACACAAGGGAGAAAAAAGTAGCAGATGGAGTCACGTCATTTACACTGAATACTGCAGGAAAGGCAGCCAGATCGCAGCAGATCAGGGGGAAAAATCCATTTTTGTCACTAAGCAGACGAAGAAAAAATAAATCACTGATAGAAAGGGATTAATTTCTAAGGGACCAGCTATTAAATGTAGCATGGAAATCGGACTCTATCAGAAGTTTGCAGAATTTAACTTGACAAACTATATGAAACGGTGAATTATTACTTCAAACTCATAACCCAAGGCTGTAATGCAAAGGTAGAGAAGGTAGAAATTAATTAATCAGCAATCTAAGCTGAGAGCAATATTCACTTTTAGATGCCTGGCAAACAGAAGGAAGGACACCAAAAGGACTTACATAAATTATAGGTCACTGGAGATAACAGCACTCAAATCTGTGAAGGTCTCAATGTTAAATGCAGAAGTGGTGTAACAAGATAAATAACAAGTGTTTAATGATAGCAGAAAAACAATAATAACCTGCAATCAGATGGATAATAAATTATGGACAGATGGTAGCTGGAATCTGCAAATATTTCACTGTCCCATCTGCCTTCATCCATTGGTATCATTTAAAATTGGATTCCATAAAAAGATACTTTTATCCCCCCCTTATATTTTTTGAAATTCATTATTAGCATCATGTTGTGTGAATTTGTTTCATGGTTTGTTATGATACATCATGAACAGGCCTTTGCATTGTGAATTTGCAGCACTGGAAAAAAGCCAGGGTAAGTTTGTGTTTGCACATTTTTGTCTTAAAAAATTTTGTAAAGTGAAACCTCATCTGTAAAAAGCATTTTTATTGCAGAAAACATATTGGAAGTTTCACCTCAGTCAAGCAATGTTATGACTTTGAAAGTAAAGTAGATTTTCCTGTCCAAATAAATATATTGTACAAACATAGTATGTACCTTGACAAACAAATAGCATTCAAGGACAAAGTGTATATTCACATTCATTTAGTGATGTTTTTAAAATTACCAATAGATATTTAACTTCATGGGTCCTGAATGGAGAATAGGAATTTTTCTGACTCATGGTTAAAGCACAATTTCTCTCTCCAAAGATCGACACGAAACTTGGTCTTTTTTTAACATCCTCTTTTTTATGTTTTCATATACATTGTTGTTCTCAGCTTGAGGATGCTGAAAAATCTCTCTTAACCTGAATCTTATTTAAAAATAAAAGGGACTCCCCCTGCACTTTCTGAGAGTTTGTACAAGGGGATAAAACAGTAGGAGAGGACGCTTCCTTTGTAATACCACTCTCCCTAACAGGCAGGAAGAGAAGGAAACAAAGTGAGAACTTCAACTTGTTTGAAGCAGGCTGTCCATCAAACACACCTGCAGTTCCTCAGACACAACCATTCATCACCACCACCCTACTAGAGGAGAAAAGGAGTTTTATAAACAACTTAATGAGCTTAATTCCCAAATCTGACAGAGCTTAGCCCCAGGTAGCTGAGCTGTGAAATGGTGGTCTTACATTTAACATCTTTATGGAATTCTATCTTTTTGTAAAGTGTGGATGGGGATTGGGAAAGGGAATTATAAGGGCATCTGTTTTGTCACTGTAGTATTCAAAGATAGTAGTTAAAGTTAACGGTCAGTTTTCTTTGTTTTATACACTCATGCCAAACTAATATGCTAATATCTTATTTAAATGGAGGTATATGAATTTGCATACTGTAGTGTTCTATATCCCATTGAGATCTTCACTGCCTCAATGTTCTGTGTTCTCCTTGTGTTTCAGTTTCAAGGGCTTACTAACCTCTGGAAGAATTTACTATGTGCCTTCCAGATGGAAATGGAAAAAAAAAAAGCCAGTTTATTATAACACACCTAAAAGAATTATTAACCTTTCAGATGTGAGACACAAGACAAAATCTATGGTAGTCATATGCCAAAGAAATTTGGGTAGATGAACTAGATTTTTTAATTGAGAGATTTAACTGTATGTTAATGGGTTTCTAATAATTTTACACAAAGGCATTAAACAGTACAGAATAAACAGGAAGCAGAAGACATCTGTGGGTTGTCTTTTCCCCCACTGATCTGCTTTTTTTTTATAAAATAGTGTGTTTAGGACTTTAAAAAAGGAATGGTAGGTAGGAATGAATGGTAGCAAACAGTATTCTGAAGTGATTCCATTTGTAAGACTGTTGCAGAAGTCTCTCTATTTGGTGAAAGCAGTATTGTACCTGTGTCCCAGAGCATTCAGGACAGTGACACTTTTGCATGTCAGGTCTGAGGAGCAGTCACCCCACAGAATAAGGAAGCAGGTAATTAAGGAAAGTCATTGGGAAAGTCCAAAAAAGCCCCAAACCAAACAAACCCCCATGTTTTCAGTTAGGGGTAGTTTGAAAGAAATCCAGTTATCTTTCCATATATTTCTACCCACAATTCACAAAATACAACTCTAGAAAATGAAACCTTCAGGAAAAAAGTAGCCTTCTTGCAAAGAAGAATTGCCAGAACCATAAAAGGAACTAGATCCCAGAAGGTAAGATGACTTGGGAAGAATTACAAACCATTGAAAACTCAAATGGAGAACTAAGGATGTTGAAACTGTGATAGACTGAAAAGACTTAAGAAACCCAGCAGAGAGATGGCAGGAAGACTTGTTTTGGAGGACATTTAATGAACTCGATAATGAAAGATGTGAGTCAATTTTGAAGGCAATAGTTAAATTCTTATATGCTGTTCTGAATAATGAAAGATAGAAAGTTAATTTGGGTTTGGTCCAGAGATGGATTGGAAGAGACCATTAGAATAAGTTTGGTGTAAGATGGTGAATCAGTGTCTTTCTTGATGACATGTTGTGTGATCTTCTGCAGCCCTCACGTTTCAAAATCTGTTTAGCTGAATGGTGTAATCTTGTTGAGCATTTAATGTCATGATTATTTTTAAGATGTAAGTATAAATATATAGATACTCGTTTTTCAGAGATTCCAAATATTGGTGGCTTCCTCTGAGAATATAATACATGCCTCCACCTCTTCAAAATATGCATACAAAAGATTATTTTCTAAATACTTCAGTTAATTTTTTTTGCATTATTTATAGGTAATTAGCTATAACAGTGAGTAGAGGTGGCAAATGTCCACTGTAGTTTCTGTTCTGTCCTCCTGCCAGCACTTTATTCTATCAAAGCTACAATACAGTTCTAAGACCCAGCCTATCTTTTCTTAGAGCATTTCTCATCCTCCTAGGAACAAATATGGTCATGTCCTGATGCTGTAATGCTGAAACAGATCACAGATCTTTTCCACATTTTGGACACATTCTGCAATGCCTCTCCGATAAGATTGTGCAGCTCGTGTTACTTCCAATTTTGCATGTTTCAAACGTAAGTGCTGACTTAAGGCTCTGGATGTTTTGGTTCATGTCTCCACACTTTAATTTCATTATTATCTGTTTCCTTGTTGTAAAAGACATCTGACTTGTGTGCATGCGAGTTCATCCTATTCATTTAATAACACTAATTTGATTTATTTCACCATAACTATGCTATTTTGGTACAGTGCTCCGTTTCACACCCTTCTTTCTCTGCGATACCAGTCTGCTTTCTGTCTCATTGTCTTTCAGTATACGAAAGATTAGTTAGGATTTAACAGAAGATGTCAGTCTTTCTCCTGACCACCTTGTTTAATGTCCAACTATTAAATCTTAATAATGTCAATCTTACTCTTATGAAGAACATTTCCTTGAAATATTTTCCCATTTTTACCGTAGTTCTAATTTTTGATGATGACAAACCTTCATTCACTGCTTCATTACCAACACTTCCCTTTTGTCTCTGGCTCTTCTGCCGTGGGAAGACCTATGATCATTCTTTTCAAGCGAGAGAAATGTTTTAAGTGATATTTTGAAATTTCTTTTTCCGGTTTAAGTTGTAAGCTAGAGTCCTGTGTATAGATGAACTTCACATGTCTTGTTTAAAGTTCATATTTTATGTCAAGGGCAGGGTTTGTTTTTTTTTGGGGGGTGGATTTTTTTAAACATCTTTACCCTCAATGATCGAGATGCACTTCTTTTCTTCTCATTTAAGGCTGCCGTCAGTAATAATGACTGCACACCTGATATTCTGACTTTTTTGTAGTTATTCTTTTCAGATAACCTGGTGAACCAGTTGACTGAATTCTGTGGAATGATATGTAGTAAGTACAGCAATTCATCTTTTCTCGTTTCACCTGCTGCAACATTGCAACAACAAGATTTGTTTGCTTTTGAGACTGTGAGAACAGGCAGAGGCAGAATGGCATTTTAGTAGCATCTATGCACTTTCCACTCCCTTCATTCCAGAAGCTGAACATGTATGAGAAATCAGTTCATTGACTGATAACATGCATTTATATTCTTAGTTTGTTTTATGTTTAAAAAGAGTCTGATACATAATACTTTTGTTCCAGCCCTTGAAATGAATTAATTATTTTCATGTCAGTCTTCTAGGCTTTAATTTATGTTCAAAATAGTAATCAATCCTTCTTTATATAAAAATATACAAATTAAATTTCCTCTTTTAACGCATTTAACTGTGTGAAATTATTTTCCACTGATATTTTAAAGAATAGTTTTCTCATCCTTTACAGACTTTGGAGCACAATGAGGGGCCTAGTTTTTTAGAAGCCAAATGTGGGCTTCAGTGCCTTGCTCCATGCATGATACTTCTGAACAATACCATGGCATATCTTTCTTGTTTTTTTTTAAAAAAAGGCTTTCAAATATGATCAAAATGTGAATAGGTATGATGATTTCCATATAACAGGATCCTCATCAAATAAAAATCAAATTTCTCCTCCAATTTATAAAAGAAGAAGCGGGCAAGATAATTAACTTGTGTAAGTTAAGATAATTTTTGTGCAATGCATAGCTAAGCTTCCAGATTCCTGGTCACAGAATACGATGAACAGCAAATACATAAACAGGTTTACTAAGATCTGAAATACAGATATAATCTTCAGGTAGGGTTATAAACGGAAGAGGGCCTACTGGAAGAGGCAGCACTCTATCTTGACCTGTTCTTAAACTTTTTCTCTATTTGGTGTCAGTAGTCGCTGCCAGATGGGAGACTGGGCTAAATGGGTACCTGGGCAGACATCAAGGACTGTTCTTCTCTCCATTAATTTTTACCTTGGGAATTCAGCCAAGGTAAAAGCCAAAGCAATGAGTAGCCACTGATGCCATGAGATTTGGAACGGGCACTGACACAATGGATGCTCAACTGTCTCTCAGGGTGTTCCCTTGGTGGCCAGGGAAACCTTTCACCCCACTCCCAATCCTGTTCTTTGAATAGCAGGAGCAGGTGATATGGTTGTAACAACCGGTCTAGTTTATTGTCCTGCTCCAGCTGTGGTGATCAAGCACAGGGCTGCTCCATAGGTACCCCCAAACCGCACCAGTCACCTGGTTACATGCTCTGTTGTACTTTTTTTCCATCTCTTGACCTGCCTTTTCACTGTTGTTCTACCTCTCTTTCTCTGCCCTTGGCTCCTCCCAAATAAATGTCTAGCTCTAATTACTTTTTGCTTGTTTGTCCCAGCTGTGCTACAACAGTTCCCAAATTTGGTATTTCTGACAACATTACCTGAGTAATCTTATCCTTATATGGTATTGATGGTACAGTTACCTAATCACAGTTGGTCTTGCAACACTATTCTCCAAAAGGTCCCCAGTCCTTCCCTCGAAGTACCTGTGCAGTTTCACTGTCTCTCCCTGTGACCTGTGAAACCCAGGCAACCCTTGTGGCACTAACTGCAACTTGTGTCAGCATGTTGCTGGGTTATTTGTTATGTCCAGCAATTTCACATCCAGTAGTTCTCCATGTCCAGGCCAGTTAACTCAGCCTCAGGCTGGGGACAAGTGCGTGCCCCAGTCATTAGCCTGCAATCCTAACAGAGCCCATTGCCATTTTTTCCCTGTCAGTTTATCAAAATACTGTTTAAGAGATTAAGTAGGTGATATTATTCTATACTTAATTTAATTGATCCCACCACTTTTCCAATTTAATTATAATTATTAAAGTGGTAAGAACAGCACTGTATTCTGTGAAAGGTGTCTTAGTGAAGGCCAGATTACAAATTTCTTTTTCTTACTGGAAGGGCCATGTTTAATTCCAGGGAGTGGAATTATATGCTCACTGGTAGAAGCAGCTCGGGTTTGAACACCCATGAACGTCAGCTTTCTGCATTAGTTTACCAATGTTGACTTACTGGATGTCAGTGGAGAAAATGTTAATGGCAAACAAATGTGAAAATCACAGAAATTAATATTCATGTAAGCTTTATTTTATATTTGCATATGTGAATATTCATTCTATGACCATTTCCCCTTAAGTTTCTCCCCTCAAACTGAGCAAGAGTTATATATATAAAAATAGGATAGGAGATAAATGGTGAAAATATTCTACTATATACTGCATTTTAGATTTTTGCCAGAAGATCTTAAACATGTTAAAAATTTACATAGGTTCAAAGGGAAGCAGTAAAAGAGGAAGGTTACTAATTACCTGGAAAAAACTTCTGGCTCAATAGCAGCAAAGGGCTGAAGACTAGAAGAACAGCTGAGCGAGAATATAAGTATCACATAGGCCTGCCCTGTTCCCTTCTCCCAAGGATATCCCACTGCACGCAGTTAGAAACTGGGCGCTGGTCCAGGCTGATCTTTGGTCTAAGACAGTGAACTACTTGTAATAGTTGTATGGTTTAGAAATGGTCTTCCTCCCTAAGTATAAGCTTCTTTTTGCTGTCCTTTAAATAATCTTTGGCATTCCCGTTTAGGATAGTGTCTAGAGAAAGGATGTCAAACCAAATAAACTCTCAGGTGTTTGGTTGGGGTTTTTTTCCACTCTACATTAATAACTGTGATCATTCAAATATGGGACAGGAAATGCAGCATGCAACTTACATGGGCAACCACCACACACATGAAAGCTTGATTTTTGGAAAAGTTACATTCCATGCAAAAAAAAAAAAAAGCCCCTAGGTTTTTGAAAACACTGAGAACAAATTTGAAAAACAAACAAGGAGAGAAAATTGTGATCTGATTTTTGACAGGGGAAAACAAAAGGAAAAATGATCAAATAGCTTGTTTGGAAAATACTTATCAATCAACAATCAAAATTAAGTGACACAGACAAAATGAAAGATGTAACAATCTGAACTGTATTGTTGAAAGCCTTACAATACCTTTCAATCTTCTAAATATCTGTAAAGTTCTTATTCATCACTGTAACTTCTCTTCTCAGATTTCTATTCATTTTTACTCATACTGTATTTGAAACCCCAAAGCAACTGTAGCTTACCTTACTTCTGATTAAGAGTATAACTTATATCACAATCTAATTCTACCACATTACCACTTTAAAATAATCTTATTAATACTCTCAATATGCTTTTGCTCACAAGACATACTCTTATTTTGAGCAACCTGTCTGCCAATGCAATTCAGTGGGTCAACTTCAGAAGAACATTGGCAATAAAATAAGCAAGCTGAGATCTGTCCGCGTTTGTATCTATGCAGATGGTATCTGCGAGATAAGGAATTTTTTTGTGAGCAAATAGATAGTTAGCCCTGTTTAAACCTTGCTCTCATGGCAGTGTTTCAAGACTAGCAAATTTTGCCACGTTCCTCAGAGAGCAAGCTACCAAGTGAGAGATGAATTCCATGAAGGAAGTCTGCTGAACTGACCTGCCACTGCTTCTTCAAGAAACGTCCAGCACTTGAAATCTCCTATCCGTATTGGTTGTTTTTAGATACTCCATTTTAATTAAGTTGTAGACTAGGCACTGGTATTATATAGTCTAGATTTGTCTTACATGCTGCATTATTTCGGATTAGTTGCTTTTAATGCTCTCTGAATGCCTTAAAGCCTATACAGATCTTTCATTTAATTAATAATTAAGCCTTGCAAAAGTAACGACTAGCACTCCTTCTGACAGCAGCCAATAATGAAGCTCTAGCAAGAAAAGGATCTGTTGGCATGGGTCCAGAGGAGGGCCACAAAGATCATCAGAGGGATGGAAGACCTCTCCTATTAAGAAAGGCTGAGAGAGTTGGGGTTGTTCAACCTGGAGAAGAGAAGGCTCTGGGGACACCTTATTGCAGCCTTTCAGAACTTAAAGGGGGTTTGTAAGAAAAATGGGGACAAGCTGGCTTGTTGTGATAGGGCAAGGGGTGATGGTTTTAAACTAAAAGAGGGAAGATTCAGACTAGATCTAAGGAAGAAATTGTTTACCGTGAGGGTGGTGAAACACTGGAATAGGTTGCCCAGAGAGGTGGTAGATGCCCCATCCCTGGAAATATTGAAGGTGAGGCTGGAGGGGGCTCTGAGCAACCTGATCTAGTTGAGGATGTCCCTGCTTATTGCAGGGAGGGTTGGACTAGATGATCTTTAAAGGTCCCTTCCGACACAGACCATGCTATGACTCTATGAATATAGGAACACAAGCATTTATGGATATTTTTTGAAGCTGCAATATTTTATGGTTCAAATTTACTCATACTGAAGATAATGTCTTTGGGTTTAATAATCCAGAATTATCTTTATTTTAATAATTTATCTAATTCCTTTCTGAAGCCATGTAATCTTTCGGTAATCAAGCATCATGTGGAAAAGAATTCCGTTACTTAATCATCATCCTATGAAGAAGTGTCTCCTCTTGCTTATTTTGAAACTGCCACTTAGCTTAATTTGTTCACTTTCTCAAGTAGGAACTTCATACTCTGTTCACCTATTGAGTGCTATTCATGCTCGTGTAGACTTCTATCATCACACCTGTTTTTCATGCTAAAGAGTCCTAGTCTATCTAGCTTTTCCTTCACTGGAGGTTATCTCTGGAATTAATCTTTCCACGTCAGTGGAATACTAATACCCAGATGGTAGATTCTGGAAGTGTAATTTCCAGGCACTTCCAGTTCTTCTTGTGAATCATGTTCTTTCTTCCCTGTTCCCTATGCAATGACATTTCTATGTTCTTATCCTGGCCTGCTGCTTCTGCCTCATATGCAGCGTCTCACGCTCTAAAATTCTGAGTTTTGAGGACCATGTAAACTGATTTATTCTGTCTTACAGTCTACCATCAACAGGATTTTATAGATTAAGATTCCTAGTGGCAGTCTCAGGACTAATAAAAGTCTTACATTTGTGTATTAAACAGTTTTTAAGGATCGTTAAACAGTTTCATTTTTTGCTTCTCTTTAAAGAAAGCAGTCATTGGAAGTAGCAAGTCCAAAGGAAAAATATGGGGCTCGGAGTACACAATTCTGCATCCTTTCAGATGTATTTTCACTGTACAGAAATGAAAACAGTCTCTTCTTTTATTTTTTTAACACAGATCACTTGAAAACAAATCCCATTGATTAATCTGCCATGGCTTGAGTTATAAAGTTACATCTATACTAGCTTACCTGAAAACTGGCCCCCTGCTTCATCCTGAAAGAATACTCACCTCTCACTGTCTCAGATTTCTTTTAAAACTGTGTGGGTCTGTCAAACAGGAGGGAAAAAAAGAAGGCTAAGTCCCTGCTGGGTAGTCCATCTGTCAGGTGGTGATGCTAAATTAAATTTCTATATAAAAGTAGAGCTTTTCTTCCCCAGTAAAGAGTAGTTGCTCTGAATTTTCAGACAAAATATAAACTTTATTTTCCTTTCTATGTAATGCTGGGACTAGAAGCTTTTTTATATTGTTATCTTTTGTTTTGGTTTAGATTATTCGTTTTTATTTTTAAGGTGCCTGTGTGGTTTTCAAAACCTGTGGGCAAACGTACAATGATTCAGAAGTCAGGCACCCAGTTTTGGATAGTGTGCTAAACTAGGCATCAACGCTCTAGATACATTGTATGTGGGACAGTAAAGCTTTGGTGTGCAGCTCCTCTGAATTTGCAAGGAGCATCTGAGACTCTCTTTCCAGCAGAGCTTAGGTATCTCCCTAGGGCAGAAGTTAGTTACATTCCTCTAGGACCAAGATTCAGTCCAGCAGAGTCCTGGCATCACTTCCAGCCCTGAAGTACCCAGCACCTCCCTGGGGATGGGTTTCTGGCAGTTCTTACCCTTGCTTTCATAGTTATTTGGTCTTTAAGTCAGTAATATTTCCAATTTAAAATAGGTGAAAGGCCCTGGGAGTTGCTATTGAAAAATAACTGCCTCATTTATTGAGCATTTCAAGATCTTAAGGATGTGAGGCTTACTTTTCCTGAATTTGTTTCCCAAACTTAGTTTTCTAAGTTTCACCCGCAGTAACATTGATTGTCCAAAGGTTTTGCTGCACGCCTGCCCAGCTGTTCTGAGAAATGTAGATGAATAGTAGGCAATCTTTACTTGTGACTTTAGGCATCCACTTAACTAAAAAATTACTTTCAGTGTTTCACTTGTGTATAATATGGATATCTATTTCAAAGCATTTCCTCTCCCCACTTTTATGAGAGTTGGTATTTTTATTATCTGAATTGTTATGCTACAGAGGTATTAATCTTTTTGCTACATCTGAAGAAAAACAGAAAAATTACATCTGAGTTGCCTTTACTCCCATCAACATAGCTGTCTTCTTTTTCTAGAGGGAAAAATTGAACTTCCAGAAATCTTGCTAGCCATAAAACTGCTGAAGCAAGGTCAGGCATTTCAATATGGAGATAAAATGTTAATAAATGGGGGCCATTGTCCCACACTTGAAAATTTATGCACTACATCAATATGGGATCATTCTCTTCTTGGTTAAATTCATCTAGTAATTTCTGACTGTATTCATTGCCTAAGGATATATTTCTTTACAGTTAAATATCACTAGCTCTGCATTTTGATAGACTGCAATTTATAACCTACACAATAATAAGCGTATAGAAAGTTGCCCCTTGGAAGAAACGCTACAGAGTATATAAAAATACAATATTCTGTTCCAGCTACTTATGCTGAATAGTATTGGAAGAAACTCCAATTGGAATCCTAATGCCATTTCTAAGCTTCTTCCTTCTTGCTGCTCTAAGAACATAAAAACATTGATGTATCAACAGTCAAGGCAATGCAAGATAAATACAGTGCTGCAAAAACCTTGAGATTATCAAAGTAAATTTTGACAGCACACACTTCTTTATATTTTGCACATTTCTGGATACACTGTTGTAATAAATATCTTTCCCATGGCACCAGTAATTAAAGGAATACATAAGTAAAATTACCATTGCCCCCCCCGATTTTTACTATTTAAATAAAAGTCTCTCCAGGGCCATTGGATCCCCAACAACACTCTCTCCAAGAACTCTATGTGGTAAAAGAAGGAAAGATAAAAAATGCTTTTCTTGCAAATGTTCTTGTAGAAGTTATATTTTTAGAAAATAAAATTTCACTAGAAATAGAATTAAAATACTTTTTGATGGGTATTATGATTCATACAAGATGTAAAATAATTCTGGAATATCTAGGGAAAAATTAAGAAATCATACTGCAACAATTGATGTGGGGAAGATGTAGTGGGCAAACAATTCAGCAAGAGTTCCTAAAGACAGGCTCAGAAAGAACTACAAAGAACAAAACAAAGCTATAATGATCCTTGGCTACATGTCAGGGAACTAACAAGAGGAAGATGTTTTCACGTCTTCCTACAGGAGTAGAAACAGACCTGTAGGGGAACACTATGATGGAATGAAATGCTGGAAAATTGTGGAATGTCAGAAACCTTTAGAGACACAAAAAATACTTAATGTACTTTAAGAGATCAATGTATTTATGTCAACAAAAAGAGGACTGAGGGGTTATTTGATCATAGTTTCTAACTACCTTCAGAGGGAGAAAGTAGAGGATATTAAAGACCTGTTTAATCTAGCAACAAACAACACAATGGAAACAAAAGATGTAAGAATTCAGGCAGACAAAATGAAATTACTTATCAGGCACATTTTTTTTTTTTGCAGGCAGGGTGACTATCCACTAAAGCAAAACATGAAGGAGAAGGTAGATTCCCTGTATCTCCATGCCAACAAAGCAAGACTGAATGCTTCTGTGGTAAATCCCAGTGAACGGGTCAAAGTTATGGCCTTGAAATCAAAATTACCCTATGTGATCTGCCCTAATCATTTGTGTCCTTAAAAACAATCCTTCTCTCTCATTTGTAGTTCTAACTTGCTTTATGTAGTACTATTTTCTTCCTTTATTTTTAATTAATTTCTTTTATATACTGCTGCTATTCAAACCACTGTATGTACAGTGTAGATGCACAAATAAGGATGGAAAATATTTTCATATGTATCCTCTAATTTTGATAAGTAGATATCCAGATAAACGTATGCACTTAAAAACCGAGATAGACTAAGGAAGTTTAACAAAAGACATGTAAGGACATAATTGGCAGACTCTGGTAGATTACATAGAACAATAGAGGTTATCACTAAAAAAAAAAAAGTCCTTCTGATAATTTGATCCCACTGTTTTTTGAAGATGGCACTCACCTCCAGGTGATGACATCCTGTTGCTGTTGCAGTTGATCTTATACCAAGTCAATACATATTTGTAACCTCATGTGTTTGCATGAGGGGAGCTTATTGATAAAGCCTTCTTACTCCAGCTACAGGAGGCATCGTGGTCACAGGCTCTCATCCTGCTGGGGGACTTCAACCAGCCTGACGGCTGCTGGAAAATTAGCACAGTGAGCTGTAGGCTATCCAGGAGACTATTGGAATGCGTTGAGGATAACTCCTTAAGCCAGATAAGAGACAGTCCTACCAGAGGGGGTGCAATAGTGGACCTGATGGTCACCAACACCAGGGAGCTCCCCAGTCATGTCAAGATTGGAAGCAGCCTGGGCTGCAATGTTTATGCACTGGTGGAGTTTGCAGTCCTGAGGAATACGGGTCAGGCAAAGAGTAAAGTCAGGACCCTGAATTTCAGGAAAGCAAACTTCCAGCTATTCAAGGAGTCAGTCAATAGGAGCCCCTGGGAAACTGCCCTCAGGGACAAGGGAGCAGAATTGAGCTATCAGGTCTTTAAGGACGCTTTCCATAGAGCATAAGAGCTCTCAGTCCCCAGTTGTAAGAAATCATGAAAGGAAGGCAAGAGACCAGCGTGGCTGAGTTGAGACCTACTGGTCAAACAAAAGGGCAAGAATGAAATGCACAAGCAGTGGAAGCAGGGACCTTCAAACCCAAACTATTCTATGGTTCTATGATTCAATAAAGGGACAGATGTTTCATTGCCCCAGCCTCACTACATTCCAAAAATATGATAATATAAATTTGAATGCAAAGTCAACACACATTCCTCCCAAAAATACACCAGCACCCTTTCTTTTCTTGGGAAGGGATCACAGGTTCATAGGCAAGGAGAAATTTGTAGAACTTTCCATCTGATGCTCCCTGACAGCTAACGAGGGGACCAGAAATATGTGGTGCACTGCAAGGAGCATCTACCACTACGTATAGAAAGAGCCATTGTTGGTCCTTTTTCCTAAGTCATGGATGAAGATTATTTAAAACAGCCAATGAAAATTTCAGTTTTGTTTGGGGGATATAGATGCTGGATATTGAAAGAGAATTACTGTGGTAGTGTGGCTGAGCTGTCTGAGGCACTGTATTAAGGTTCCTGTCTCTTTGGGGGCATGGGTTTGAATTTCTGCTAGGAATGTTTTCTAGGTCTGAGTAACACTGAGCACAAGTATAAACTGGGAGAGCAGTGGCTGGAGAGCAGCCCTGCGGAAAGCGATCTGGGGGTGTTGGTCAACAGCAGGCTCAATACGAGTCAGCAGTGTGCCCTGGAAGCCAAGAGCACAAAACACATCCTGGGGTGCACCAAACACAGTATAACCAGCCAGTCAAAAGAGGTGATTATCATCCTTGATAAGGCCTCACCTTGAATAATGTGTGCAGTTCTGAGCTCCACAATTTAAGGAGGGTGTGGAAGTCCTTGAATACTTCCAGAGGAGGGCAACAAAGTTGGTGAAAGGGACTGGAATGTCCTATGAGGAGTGGTTAAGGTCTTCGGGTTTATCTAGTTTGGAGAGAAGGAGGCTAAGGGGCGACCTCATTGCTCCCTACAGGTTCCAGAGGCAGGGAAGTGGACAGGGATGTCCTGATCTCTCCTCCCTAGTATCCAGTGGTAGGATGTGTGGGAATGGTTCAAAGCTGTGCCAGCAGCACTTTAGACAGGACATTAGGAAGCATTTCTTTACCAAGAGGATGGTCAAACACTGAAGCAGGCTTCCTAGAGAGGTGGTTGATGTCCCAAGCTTGTCAGTGCTTAAGAGGCATTTGGACAATGCCCTTAATAACATACTTTAACTTTTGGTCAGCCCTGAAGTGGTCAGGGAGTTGAACTAGATGATCATAGGTCCCTTCCAACTGAAATATTCTATTCTATTCTATTCTATTCTATTCTATTCTATTCTATTCTATTCTATTCTATTCTATTCTATTCTATTCTATTCTATGGACTTCATAACTCCGTCCTTAGGTCACTGAGGCAATCTGCTTTCCTAACAGGAACAGACATGAAAACCCCCATGAAATACTGTCATCTGAGCTGATTTCCCACAACTCTGTCTCCAAGGACAACTTGTGCAACTGGCTTCCCCAGTCTGTGCACTAGTTCTGTGTTGACATCATATATGAATTTTATATACTTCCAGATACAGGTGTCACAAGTAACTTTCTTCTCATACCTATATGCCAAGTCAATCAGTCTAAGAAATCAGACCTTCTTGCGGAGCCACTCGATGTCTCAAACACTGAGCTTTCTGCTTTTGCAGGAATCACTTGAATTCTTCCTGTGAACATGCAATAATACCCTCACTACAGGCTTAAATACCTGCTTTTACAGGAACTTGATCTCAAAATATGGCTGACTGGCACAGAGCACTTAGTGATTAAAATGGTAGCAAACTTGTGCTAGCCTTCCAGTGCTCATGATATTCAAAGACAGACCCAGCCTAAACAATTCTTAACTCCTTAACTCTTCCCCACCTGGTTCCTCAGCATCTCTTTACCTAACTGCTTACAGAGACCCTATTTTAAAATTCAAATTACCATGTCACTGGAAACACCTTTACTTCTCTGACACCTCTAAATATTTTTCTTTATTCTTTGTCCAGACCCTGGACCACCATCCCATTCCTGCCCTTGCTCCCCTCCTCTTCCCTGCTCCCCACCCTGGCTCTTTTTTTTAATGTTATTTGCTGTTCTTGTTTTTCCCCACCTCCACAGATGCCTCTAAAGACATCTCCACTACTTTTGCTTGGCTGTGGAAAGTTTGTATTTCCAGTTGTTTACAAAGTATTTGAAAGTATAGTTGTGTTTTCATTCATTAAAGGCCATAAAATATCCCAAATTATGTCACAGAGAATATTGCAGCAAAGAACATTTTTTAAAGTACTGAGCTGTTGTCACTGATGGAAAGCCATCCCTTTAGCCCAAATGAAAGGAACATAGCCCAGGTGTCTGGAATCACAGCTCTGTGTCTTGTCAATTAGATGATGCTACTACTATTAAATAAGCTAATAAACTCCTTCAGGAAGGAATGAAGGCATGTGGGTTTTTTTGTAATTATGGTATCTGCACATTGTGGTATCTCCCTATGACAGCAGTTTCCACGCTTGCCAGTAGCTACACAGAAAAAGAGAGACTGTGTCTGCTTCTAAATGTCATACCTTCACTTTGTGAGCAACCCATAATGACACCAAGGCTATTTAAGTTTAGACCAGAGCTGCCTATTAGATGGCAGACAGTAATACCTTTTAACAGTACCGCAGTGCAGAAAACTCAGTCAGCACCTAAATCATGTGAGACATTTCTCCCAACAGTAATATTCTGGTGATTACACACAGCTATTTGTAAAGAAAATATAGGACTTTGTACTGGATTTCCTTTCTATGTTCCTAAAAACTTTCCTGTTAAACAGCTTCTCAATATCTTCACCATCTAACCTGAGGCATGAGGAGTTTATTATATTAACTAAGACAAAATTATGATTAATAGTTCTTTGTGTCAGTCAAAGGGAGATAACACAGCCAAAAAGCTCCGGATGTCCAGCAGCTCTTCGTATTAGACTAGCAAACACACCTAATTCTTGATTTTCCTCAGATGCTGTTAATGTTCCATCATAATAACTGATCATCTCATTCCTCAGACACAGACACTTCTGGTGTATTTCTTACTGTCCTCATTTGTCCCAGTCTCAGCTGCCAATTTGTAGAGGTCTACATTTCACCTTTCAGCTGTGACATTCAGCACCATTTGTTATGTGTATTGTTTCCACATGTATTTAATCTTCAGGGTGGAAGAGACTGTAGCTTTGCTGTTTGGTCACATTATCATTGTAGTTACTGTAAGTGCTTTAACCCATCATGAGCTCTTTGGAGTCAGTGGGCCAGAGGAGTAACAGGACAAAAGCCTTGTTCAATCTCCTATCAACCAGTGACTGCAGGACAGTGTTTCCTACCTGTCCTACGATATTTCTCAGCTTTAAAAGAGCCAGCAGACTTCTGCTCTCTGATGCAACCATATTGCAAATCATAGGTTGTACCATCTGAACAGTCTTTCAGTCATTTAATTAGGCTGGGAGTATCCATGACTGATTTTCTTGTTCTAAAATAATTCAAAGTCAAGCATTTGTCTGCTTGCAGAAGGAGATCACTCAATACCTATTTTGAGATGCCATGTGTTGAAGACAGAACACTCAATTTAGCAATGGCAGAATGGACTGATGTCAGGGAGAGACTAAAGTTTTGGAAAGTAGAAAAAAAAATCCTTAATGGGTGTTTATGTGCCAAAGTAAAAACAAAACCAAAACCAACCAACCAAAGAAACCCAACCAACCAGACACCACCACCACCACCCCCCCCCAGCTATCTTGTGTAATTGGACAGATAAGGACTTTTTGAGTTCATAAGGATGTCATGCAGACATCGTTCTGTATGCTGTGTCACACTAGGCCAGTACGTCTGTCCATCTCAAGATTTGTTTTTCTGGTAGTTTTATGTGATTTCTGTGAAAAGTATTTATTGCCAGCAATAAATGATCAGACTTCTACAAATTTTATTATAAAGTCATAGTAGGTTTCGTAGCCAAATAAGGTTAATGTCTCAACATGATCATCTTGCATTTTTATTTGTAGAATAGATCTGAAATAAATGCAGGGATTGACTCAATGACATAGATTACTTTTTCTGAAGGAATTTTATTGTCAGATTCCTGTATTACTCTGGATGATTTTATTTGCAATTAAAGTTTCTGGATTATGTGAAATTTCAAATCGATTTCTGCAAATGCAATATCTAAAATAGCAGTTAAATATTCTTCCAAGATTTTTTGATTACCATCTACATTGTGCATGATCTAACACATAGGCATATTTATTTGCATTTTGTGGCAAACACAAGTGCTGGTAGACTCCTCTCAATTTATGCATAATTTTCTTTTCTCTCTGTCAGAGCACAAAAGATGTATGAATCAAAACTTCCACTTGGAGACAGGCTCCTAAATCATATTTGAGCTTGTTTGCTTGAGTGGTGACTGGTTTAGTAGGAACATTAAATGTGAGTACTGGGGCATGTCAGAGTGTTGTCTTTATTTTCTGCAATACTTTTTTTTTCATGACTGTTGCAAAGTTGTGATCTCATGAAACAATTATTTCAGACGAGCAGCTAAAACTGTTTTGCCTGTGCAGTACTGTACAGCAAGTTCTCAAGGATCTTTTACACATTTCTGGGAGGGTTTTCATGTCAGCTACAGCTTCAATATGTTCTTAAATGGCTTGATGGATATATGTGTCTCATGTATTTGAATGCTTTTGTCATGGATGGGATCTTTTGAGAATGAACTTGGTAAATCATCCTTGTGTCCTTGTCACCATTTGCCTCAGTGTCTGTGTTCATCTGTGGCTGACACAGCCATTATCACGTCATCATGTGGCTGTTCAATATATCTGCAAGTATTTCTTTACTCTTTTATTAAAGCTTTCCCTATATCAGTTTATTGCAAGAGGTAAATGGATAATCTTATAGCGCCTGTATGATGTTTGAAACTGCTCAGTTTAGCTGATTGATTATCTAATCTGGATTGCCAGGACCTGTCCTTGTTCTCAGTAAAAATGTTTTTATCAGCTTGATGGTGCTGTGGATCAGCTAGAGCACAGATAGGATGGTGCTACCTCAGGATAAACCTGATATTCTCTTGTGAATGCTTGTTAATACGGAATTTCTTATCTGCCATTTCTCTTTCTAATTTTGATGAAACTGTTAACCCATGTGTTTGATGTTTTTGTAACACCTTTTTTGGGAATTCTAATTGGAGTTCCTTCACTATTTTCTTCTGAGGTTGCTGTCAGCAGGAGCACTAAACATGAGCACACCATTCTTGGTATTTCCAAACTCGGCACTTTTTTCCCCACTTTAGCTTTGTTACATGTTTTATCTGGTCTTCCTTTAGGTCTAGATGAGAAAAGGACCTGATTTTGGTCAAACAGAATACTTTCCTTGCATTACAGTGGTCCCTAAGTATTAGGATTTCATTCTAAGTAGAATCTTTTCAGTTGGTTTCTAATAAAATGAGTTAATACTTCCAGGACTTCCTTCCCAACTGTGTGCAATAAAAGAGATACTTGTAGGTCCTCTTCTCTGTTATCTTCCCGCAAGGCATTCACAGATGTGGAAACCTTGTTACTATTATTTCCAATCCTCAGGAAGTTCACTGAAACAAAGATAAGAATGTTTTCTAGGTATTCTTCATTTTTCTTTCGACTTTCAAATACTGACAGGGTTTCAAATAACACAGCAAATCCTTGCTTCGCGTGGGCTGTGGTCGCTTCTGACAACATGTTGTGCTGTCCTTTTTATACATCAGGAAGCCAGATTGTGACCAAGGATATAAAATTTAAAGTAGAGCTCTGTCTATTAGACACAAAGCACAATAGCTTCATCAGACACACTTAGTCCAAGATCCCTCTGATAATTAATTATAATTAATTTTAAACAGAATTTGAAGGCATGTAACATCTGTAATTCTGAGTTGTCCTTTAAATTCAAGCCTAGGAGGCCTGTGTCTAAAGACACCTTTTGTGAGTATGAAGTTTGTGACCTTTTATATAGAATATAGTTGGAATGCTCTTGTTCACTATCAGGATAATATTCTAAAGATCTCTGTGCATGTCTTTAGTGATAAACTCTACAACATGTGAAGCTTTGTGACTTTGATAAGTACAGCTTGTTTTTAAAGAACATATTTTGCCAGCGGGAAGCTATTCTACAAAAAACTACCAACTTACTAGATAGGTTTAGTTATTTTTGCTCATATTTATACAGGTTTTAAATCCTCTGAAAAGAAAACCAACAGGCAAATGAAAGCCAAGAAACCATCTCTGAAATCTGGAAAATGAAACAGCCTGTGAATCTGCTTTTAAGGGTGGTATTTATGATACCATTTTATTCCATTTATTTATTTCTTCTTTTTTCCATCAGTCACAAAAAAGAGCAATGTCAAGAGAAAATCCCCACACAATTTAAGGTGTAAAAGTACCAAATTATTTAACAAAAGCAATACCTCTATTGTTGCTTTCATAGGGATCTATATCTCCATCTTCTGATATTTCTTTCTACATTAGCCTTTGGTCTCTGATGTATTTTAGAGTATAAAATGTTTACTATACATTTTGCTATACACGGCTGATAAAAGTATTAGCTACTTCAGCCTTTACTTAGTGTTCTGCACAGTAAGCCCTCTGAGGAGAATCTTACTGTTTATTTCCAGTAAATCATTGTTCTTGTTGATGTGATGTCATTTTACTGGAAGGGCTGATTTTTTTGAGATTTCTTTAAGACACAATTTCTTTAAAGATGATCCATGATCATTTAAAACAAAGGGTCATTAACTCAAGACTTTTTTGGCCTGCTGCAGTCTCTGCTGAGACTATATATTAAAGAAAAGAGGTCTTGTCTTCTATCAATATGAACCTTTTAAAAACATCACATCCTTCCCTTAAGCTCTCAGACCTGCTTTTGAATGTTTTTTTAATAAAAGTTAATGTTTCAGGGATTTCCAAAATTGTTTCTTTTGCGTACTACCACCTAAAATAGAAGCAGGTCTTCTGAGCACAGGGAGTCACTAGTGGAGAAAACATGAGGGATTGCTTTCCTAAATGTGCTATATAGAGTAACATATGATTTTATTGTAGAGTGATGCTATTAAATGAGTTATAAAATCAGGTTAACATATGAATATAAAAGCAGCATGCTGGTTCAGACCAAAGATCTAGTGGAGATAGGTAAGTCCCCAGGAAGCAGACACCTAAGGAAGAATAAGAGGAGGACAAACATATAAGGTAAGAGTCCCTAAAACACCAACTATTCTCAGCTGCAGAGGATTCCTGAGTCTCTTGCAGTTTCTCTTGGTGGCCTCCCATGAATGTCTCTTCTAAGAAATTGTCTAGTTAGCCTTTTAACTCAGAGAAATCATTTGCAGTCACAAAATCCTTTGGCAAGGAGTACAAAGATTTTACCTGCTGGGTGAGGAACTACCCCTTTTCCTAACGGAGAACATTTGGGATAACAAGAACATTGCATATTTAACTGTTTTTTATTTTTTTTTATTTAGTGCTATCCAGCACTTAGCTGATGTTTTCACAGAATGGTTTATAATAACCCCAAAGTCTTGATTCTGAGTGCGATTGGTCAGCTGAAGACCTCTCATTTTGTACATGAATCTAGGATTGCTTTTCCCTACGTGTATCAATTTACACCTACTTACACTGAATGTCATCTGCGACTGTATATTCTGTTACTCAGTTTGTAAGATCCTTCACAATCTGCCATCATCCTTGTATCTTGAATTACTTTGCATCATCAGAAGCACAGTCACTTCAATGTCCTTAACGGGCTATTTATGAAGGTGTTGAATAACACAGCACTCAACTACTGATATCTCTGCACCACAGAAATTAACATTTCACTCCTGCTTTCCATTTCTGATCTCTTAACCATTTATTTATTACATTTGTCCATATAAGAATCCCCTGCACTGATGTGATGGCTGCTTGTTTTCCTTAAGAGTCTGCAATGAAGATCACTGTGAAAAGTCTTTTGGAAATCCAGACAGGTTATATTAACTATATCACCATTATCTCTGTGATTGTTGACTTTGTCAAAGAGTATCAGTATATTTCTGGGGCAGAACTTCTCTTCACAGAGGTCTCTGGATTTTGTTTTCACAAACATTTACAGCGTCATTCAGTAATTTATGCTTTCCTATGCTCTTTACTGATTTGCTTGGTATGAAAGATTTTTGGTGGTGGTTTTATTTTTTTGAAGATCACTATGATGACTGCTACCCCAGAGCCTTAAATGAGAGGTTACATGTTATATTTAGTAATTCATTTATTTTACTGTTGAGTTCATTTGAACTCTTAGGTGAATACCACCTAGTTCTGGTGAGTTTCTGACGTTCATTATGTCTTTTTGTGTACAACCACATGAGTTCAACCACAGGTATAACCTCTTCTGAGTCCCTCCATCCCCAAACCTGTCAAGAGATTCCAGATGGGAACCTTCTCTGGTCTTTTTACAGTGAACATCAGTTAAAATAATATATTCAGCTTCTGCAAAATTATTTTGTCCTAAGTGTTCCTTTATATCTCAATGGGCTGTATACGTCAGTACAGAATCCCTATTTCACCCTTTGTTCCCAAAGGATTGGAAGAAGGGTATGAAAGGATATTGATTAATGTTGCTAGCTGACTTCAGAACATATATTTTTTTTGTCTAAGTATTACAGTAATTATAAGAGTTTATCATCTGTAAGCTGTTAATGTGTACTTGGTTGATTTTTGTCTTGGCTTTTCTTCATAATCATATGACATCTTATTTTTAGCAAATTCTGAGGTTCCAAGGGATCAGATGATTCCAGATTTTAACTATAGCAAATATTATGAAACATGATAAATTCACATGAACAAAAAAAAAAAAGGATAAAGTGATTCTTCCATACATTCATGTTGTTTTTTATTTTAATGTCCCTCAAAGTCTTTTTAATGTCTGTTACTTAGGTTATATTATACTGTTTTCAGATTAATCAATCTGAAGTATTCCAACCTACCTTAAGAAACCACTGACTAAGAATTTCTGAGAAAGATAACCAATATCACATTCATTATTTATCTTGATCCTCAAATGCACACAACTACAATTTTTGTCTGTAAAGATTTATATGTATATCCATTTTTCAAACCATTATGCTGAGTCTCCCACCTTTTCTCTCTTCCTCCTTGACTACTTGTCATTAGCTTTCTGCTGGACATGACTGACCACAGCAGGGCTTATGAAAGATATCATGTGTGTATCCCTCATTAGTTTTAGTGCAAAATCTGCCACATTAGTTGACACTGCCATTGCAGATGGCATGAGCTAGCAGGAGTGAGTTTGCCTTGAAAGAGAATAGGAGTTCCACACATACATTCTTTCCCACAGTCTGCAGAGGAGCAGCTGGGATAATAGTGTTTTCAAACATTTTCTCTACAGACATCTGTCAGCAACATAATAAAGTTACTGAGAAGTTTCTGTGTGACTCAGACTTAGTCTATCACTCATTTTGAGACCTCTGAGCCTTACTGACCTTAGATCAGTGTTACCTACTGCTGGGAAGACAAGAATTTTTGACTATTGTGTGGTAGCAATCCTCCTCTTAACTACCAATTCCGATGCAATATGTTTATGGACTGTCTCTCATCATCTCAGAGAAATCAACCTACTTAAATACCCTGTCTTAGCTTAGGGCTTTGTTGCCTTTGATTTTATATGCAGTACTAGGATAATCATATTCAACAGCATAATGCTAACTTCCATTCTGAGTATATGCTAATAATATAGTATTTTATATTTCAATAAAATTAGTTTTTCTAAATCACTTCAATGATATCTAAGTGTTCATAGCTATAAAGAAAGGCGAAGTCTGGCTTCTCCTTCAAATCATGTTTATAAAATGGCTTATGTAAATGGAAGGTTCAAGGTCAACTGCTAATCATTGCTGATTGCCCAAAGTTTGGATATAATTCCCTGCTATTTCTAGACCATGTCCCTTTCAGAGCTTGAAAGGAGGGGGGCTGCTCTTGGCTAACTGGCAGGGCAGAGCACATTATTCTGATTTTGGCCATTTGTCACTGAGTGCCATCACTACATTTCAAATATCCATTCCTTCCAAGCTGTCTCATGTATCATTTGCATTCCACTGATGGGTGTTATTTTATTCTTCTCTGTCTTAAGGTTGGGTTTTTTTTTGTGTGTGTGTGTTACAGCTGCAATGGGCACTACCCTAAGTACAAGGCAGAGCATCTTCACCAGACATCTGGTAAGATTTTTTTCCTACATTACTTGTGACCTCTCAATTGTATCACTGTATTACACATCAAATTTCCATGGCTAATTTTCTTCTTTATGACCAAATTCTGATTCTGTTCCTGTCATTTATTTTGTGATTGGGTGACTGGGATTTAAGTTGGTGAAATAGGCAATCAGAGGTTCAACTGACATTGCTTCACCTGAGCCATGATCCTCTTCCAGCAAGGTAATTTTATCACATTAGTGATTTCTGAACATCTAGGCTAATATAACTTCTCTGAAAGCAAACTATGTTCTTTCTAAAACATGATTCAGAGTGCAGTTTTAACTGGCTGGTCTCCAATCATTATTAAGTGATAAAGTAAACAAAAAGGTAGTTTTACAATAAAGTAGGTAGAAATCATATAGTCAGTTCATATATTCACCCTTAAATGGTGTCAGGCTTACCCTCAGATGGCGCATGAGGGCATAGTTGTAAAGAAGATGATGAAGCAGTATACATAGCCCCTGCTTAAGATGTGGCTACTATGTTTTACTTCATAAACTTTCAAAGAACAAAGGGGAGGACATACAGCACAAATATTTACAGAATAGTCATATCTAAAGCAGAAAAAAGATCTCACAGGTTTCTCCTGAATTTGTACCACATTGTGTCATATTACTATGGCAGGGTACAATACAGACATCATTCTTAGTGGGAGCAACTAATCAGGTTTCCATGAAAGCTGTATATAATAAAAATCCAGGAAGATGATTTTCAAAACCACATATATTTATTTTGAGCATTTCTTTTTCAAATCAAGCCATGGTTCAGAAATAAAATCTCAGATCTAGCCAAGAACCTAGCTCTTAACATTTCTTCATGTTTACTTGAATGGTGCATAAATAAAAAGTTCATCTTTTGAAATTGTTCTGATATTGTCAGAGACCTTTGCATTCTACCTGTTAGAGTGTATGTAGAATTATCTTTAGACTGACAGCATTCCAGTTACCTAAATGCAATTTGTGCACACGCATACATTAGAGAAAATTAAATACCATATGGTGCTGAGCCAGTCACAATTTGTACTGTTTGAAAATAGCACACTTTTGAAGCCTGGTAACAAATTTTATGGGTTTTCTTTCTCGCTAATTTATGGAAAAATAGCTCTTAACCATTTATCCACAGAAGCACTGCCTAAGCTGTGCATGTAAAGATTCACTGCAAGAACTATTTCTAAGTAAATGACTGTCTATAAAACAGAAGACCTATGAAAAAGGATTTTTCCTCTTAAAATACATGTGACATTTTTTTCATTTCCTGGCCTCTCTGGGTGATGCTGTGTTTTTACTGCTCGCAAACATCCCAAGCAAAGGAGGTAAATTGAGCTGTTCCTGCTACATCTCAGCCACACTAATGTCACCGTGCATCAGAGGGATTTACAGTGAAGTGACTAACTCATTTCCTGGCACAATTTCAGGATGGTCTTTGTGCCTTCCACTGGTCAGCTGACGCAGCTGGGTGGTGTTAGTTAGAGGTTTTCTTTCAACTGATGGTAAAATATCAGGCAATAGTGAAACAGGGTTGTTATGTAAAACAATAAAGTGTCCTTGGCTATTTGTATACAATTTTAGAGGAAACTTTAATGCTTAGCATGAGCGATGACTTTTTGTTTGCTGTGTGTGAAAGCTGTAAACTACTGAAGCAGCAAATAGAGCATTTAATCTTTGTATTTTTGTAGCGCACCCATGCCCCATCTGAGACTGGAGGCTACTCGTATGAGATACTGGTACGTGTGATAAGAAAACCTGGAGAGACATTCTGTACCCCCTGAGACAAGCACAAGGCTCTTACAGCTTAGTGACATTTCTCTCTGATCTGAGTCAGCTGTTGCAGGTCCTTGTGTAGGTAAGGGAGGAAGAAAGCAAGTGTTACTCTCCTTAATTAATTCATAGGGAAAGCAGTGCACTGATTAATTGGTTACCTTGTCCATGAGCACACTGAAGCCCTCCCAAGGCTGGTAACTGAGCCTCAGCTTTCTCAAGCCACAGTTTGCTATCTGCAGGATCATCCATTTTAGAATGCAAATGGGCCAAAGATTCAGCAACTGCTTCAGAAGGTGGAGAAAATTGATTTTGATACCCTTTTAAAGATGGTGGGTTTTTTTCCCTCTCCTTGTCTCTAAATTTGATTAGAACTTCTCTCATTTCTCAGTCTTATTCCACTGTTCATCAATGCAAGACTGCCTCTGCTTTGTGTTATAAATGCTGCTTGTTTTTTCCTTCCTCATCTTTATATAAGAAGAATATGGACTATATTGAAAAGCCTGTTCTAAAAATGAGTTGTGAATGTTTTGATATTTCTCAGGTCTAAAAGTGTATTTATATGTCTGTCTAATTAGAAACTTTGCTTTTGTTCTTTCATGGGCTATGCTTGACTTTGCCTCATTTTCATAGGAAAAAAAAAGATAATTTGGTAGTGGTAGAAGTACTGTATTTTGGAGCCCTAAATCAGAAGTATTCCATATTTCTTTTTTTTTTTTTGACCATTCTAATTAATATCATTGTATAAATTACTTAAAAATAAAAGCTGTGGTCAACAAATATAAGAACTTCTATTGTAAGCAAAACATCTATTTATTTTATGGGATTTTTTATTTAAGTAAACAAATTTTGCTTTCAAAGAACTTTGTTCATCAGTTTGATGGAATAATCCACACAGAGCAACGTTTAAGCAAACATTAGGGAGGCTACATTACATAGGATCCACGTCTTCTGAGTAAAATGTATATTAAAATACATTCCTTGAACCTACAGAGTCGTGCAGTTGGATGTCATTGCTCTACCATGTGTATCTTGCTGCCTTTTGGGTCTAGAAAATGTTCCCTTGCTATCTGCTTTAAGGGTCAGATTGAGGCTCTACTTGTATAGCTTTTATCTGGCCTCCCTCGAATCCCTTTAAAGCATGTAGTGCCTTGGGGTGTTTGTATGACAAAGGTGCTTTGGAAATGGGGTGGTCTGGTGTTCTCGTTGCAAGCCTGCCAGGGCCACATTTAACCAAAATCTTTGACACCTCTCAGGACACACGGATGATGTCAATGATAAAAAAAATTATTAGCTTTGTAAAGAAAAGTCTGACCAAAGGTCAGGTCATCTGAAAACACTTTTTTTTTTTCCCCCATTAGGATCCAAACCTGGAGCTGGAATCACTGAGGAATAAACTGCCTGTCTGCACCAGCAGGAACCTGTACCTGTCTATGACTTTCTTGTAGCTCTCGGCTGCAGTGGAGCCTGAATTCTCCAGGCACCTCACTTTCCACTATTATAGATTTCTATGTACGTAAAGACCTGCATCTATATGCACTTAGGATATTCTACAGCTTAACAAAGATGTTCAGTGTAGTATTTAGCTCAAAAGTGAGGTTCATCAGCCTTTCTGGTCAGGGACAAGACATTTTTCCACTTAACTCATCTGAGGAGCCAGATACAAAGCTTAAGCATGTGTTCTTTCTCCCCTGATCTGCATAAAGTGTAAAAAAACAAAGGAGAGAATGAGGATACATGTTCATAAACTGTATATGCGGTATAAAGTACAGTAAGACCGGGGACCAGATCTTCTTTATTCCCCTTTATTTTCCTCTTTGCTGGTGTATTTCTTGGTGAATTAGTCACCAGATCATTTTCATAGACTTTCTTTTCTTGTTTCAGTTTCTAAAGGATGGGCTGGGAGTTGTACTTGGTAGAAAAACTATTATTTTCTTCCTCGCTGGACATTGCCCCAAGAGGTGGGAGACAGGGAACGGCAAACAAGGAATTGAGCCCTCCGTAGCTTCCTGTCATTGCTACTCTGTGAGCTACTGCAAAAATTAACTCTCCTGTTAATAAAAGGCTGACTTGGGAGTTCAAGGGCATCAAGTTAAATCTAATAGAACCAGGATCCTGTGCGTCACTCACAGTTGTGTTTCTGATGGCTAATACCCTCTCGTATGATACAGATCTGGGCAGAGCAATCCAGACAGTTCTCTCTAGAGACTCTTCAAAGGCACATTTCCCATATCATTTTTCCTACCCAAATACAGCAAGATTAACAATCAACAAATGGTATTAACATAAGAGGGAACTTCAATTATTTATGTTGGTCTATTAAGTAAACAAAAAAATAAAGCATTGTGCATTTGATCTGAAGCAATAAATCTGCTGGTCTTGGGTCATATTTCTGTCATCTGTGTGATATCTACAAACTCTTGTCTCTGGATTTTGTTCCACTGCACTTGTGTTCTGTGTGTATGCCATGATATGGTGTACCATAACCACCATATTTAATTTTAACTTAATTTAACCTTTTATTTAATCTTCTAGCCATTCTTTTGCAAAGTAGTGGCATTCTTTTCTAGTAGTGGCAATAATTACTGTGTGGCCATTTTTCTGATAATGCTATGTATCTATATAGATATTTTTAAAAAAAATCTAGGGCTAGAACTTTATTCTCTGTTTGAAGTACGTACTAAAATACTAATACTTACATCTTGTTAGTACCTATTATACATAAACCACTCTGAGTTCTGAACAAACTGCTGTTATAAGAACAGTTATAACACTTCACAGTTGTGCTGAGTCTTGTATACTGTGTTATCTGATATAAAAAATGTCATCTATGCACAGCACAAAAATATTTGGTATTGGCTGTCTTTCCAAGAATTCCTCCCACTGTGGTAGTGGAAATTTATTTCTTCTTATATATGTATATGCATTTTTTGAGTCAATTAATAACTGAAGATATCCATGTTTTTCCCTTACAATGACCAACAAGAGTACACAGTTTTATTTCTTTCAGTCATTCTATAATTTCCTGCTAACAATGAGCTTTTCCTGCTTCTCTTTCATCTCAGAGCAAGGGGAACTTCCTAATGGATGTAAATTTCAAGGCAGTTGGTCTCTTTCACCTCTACTCTGTGCACTTTTGTTGTGCTCCAAGTCCCAGCATTGGGTGAGGAAGAATTCACTGTATCTATGGAGCTAAGGATTTATTGTTAGTCCAATTCTCTAACACATAAAAGTTTTATCAGTTTAAATTGTTATACCAAAAAAATCCTAATCCCCAAAATCTTTCCTAGTACCTACCCTTTTCCCTGGTGCTGTGCTTGCCCTTTCAGTGTCCCTTTGGGTCTTAAAGCTGAGACTTCCCGTTTTTCTCAAGAAGAATTGCAGATGATGGTGAGTTTTTAATGAGCTGTTGGTATCTGGAGGTCTTTGGTAAGAGAAGGTTGACATTATTGGTTGAGGTGTCTTCCTACTTAGTCCCGGGACGTGCTTGTGTGTATTGTCATATGTTTCCTTGCCCCAGGCTGCTGCCTTCTGGCTGCTCCCAGCTGAGTGTGAGCATGACCCCATGGTCTCCCCAGGCTCAGCCCCACCAGGGCTCTTGTTTGTTGGGAAGTGACCCCCTGGCTTTGCCAGACCCTTCCCATGGAGGTGCTGCCAGAGCTCAAGCTCAGGCAGGGGAGGCAACAGGAGCTGAAACCAGCTGAGCCCAGCGCCCACCATGGTGAGCCCAACCCAGCCCAGCCCAGTCCTGAGACCCGTGCTCTCAGCTCAGGGCAGAGCCAGTGTCCCTTTTCTAGGAATGGCAAAAATCTTATTTATCCAGCAACACTCTGAGCTTCAACCCCCGGAACTATATTTGGATTTTTCCTCTGTTGTGTTTCTCTTCTGCTGTTCCATGACTTAATTCTCTTGAAGTGATCAAGGGCTCAAAAAAAAAAAAGGATAATATAGTGTGTAATAGGATGAGGAAATATTTTCTTCAATACTTAATTTATACATCTTGTTAGTCTACATACCAATCTCTCATAAAGGCAAAAACTTTACTGGAGTAAGCTATTAGCTTTGCCTAGTTCTGCTGTATTATCAGTAACTTCCTGAATGCTAACAGAAATGTTTTAAGAAGTTCTGGCTGGATTCTTTTTCAAATCAGTTGGTGTCCTAAACATTTTTCTGTTGGTATTTCATTCAGTTCTGTTTCAGCTCTCTGCCCCAATCTTGTAAAGAACAGTGCCTGTGGACCTGATTTGTCTCTGCTGTGCTCTGTACCAACTCTGACAAAGCCCTGCAAGGTGATGTAGCCCACTCTGGTTTTTACATCATCTGCCATTTTTTTTGGCCAGTGTATTTTGCCACTGTGTCTGTGGCTTCATTTGTACTTGGCTGGATTCATGCTTTGCCAGACTTTGGTATTCCAGTTGTCTCCCTGACTTTTTGGTCTCAAATGAAAATTACAACTTAGTATTTTATTGCATTTATTCAACAAATTCCTATCCACAAACCTCTCCTCACATAACCAAACCTGCAAGACTGGCTCCTTAGCTTCTTGTCAGTCACTATTTTTTTTTTGTTGTTGTTTGAACCATTCTGTACATTCTGGTTAAAACAAATAAACAACCAAACTCAAAGCTTTTTACCTAGCCTTATTGCTGTGCTGGGATCTCCAGATGTTTAGTCACAAACAATAGCTATAATTACTATTGTTCACCCTCCTTTGGTTTGTGTGTTTAATTTCGGAGTGAGAGTTCGGAGGACAACAGTGTCCTTTGCCCCGAGGCCCTGTTTCTATCTAGGAGGGTTGGTGAGATGGTAAGTAGAAGATGCTGCCTGAATGGTTGCATTACTCCTGGGAGTAAAAGGCAGACACACAGTTCTTCAGTGTCAGTGGTTTTATACTGGTGCCAACCGCATTTACCACAGGCAGCTGTAGTTACAGTAGTGAGCTGGAGAGCTCTGTAGTCTACAGTGGAGTAATGTCAAGCTGTCAGGAGGGGGAATGAAAGATGACAAACAGGCTAGGGAAAGAAGATACAGCCAAACTGGAGGAATGGTATCCTTTTAAAGTATAAAACGATTACCAAAATGCCAGTTAAATAATGTGCCACAGTTATCAAAAGGGTTAACAATCAACCATACATTCAGCATATGTCGCAGTGGCTGTAAACATCGTTGGCAGCATGTATTGACAGGAAAAGTCAAAGCTTTCCATTGAAGTGAGGAGACAGAGAAAACAAAGCGATTTCTAATCCCCATATAGCTCTTATGATTTGGATGAACTTGATTTTTTTCCCCTTCACTAAGCTTTTATTTTCTGAATAAGAATGTGAGGTTGCTTACTCAGCCTTCGTTTCAGAGTCTGGTGCCTTGGTCTCCTGAGGTGTGTTGTCATAAAGGTGTACTTGCAGCAGATTAAGCCACACAGATCTGAATTTCATGATCTTTTACTGTCTGTCATCTTCAACATTCCCCATTCAGAAACTGTAATGTTTCCCATGCATTCATCCCCTGGTGTAAAGATTGTCCCCTTGGAAATCTAGGTAGCTCTGTGCAAGCAGTAGGCTGAGTTGACAGCACAGTTTGTATCCCTGTTAAGAAATACAGTTCTCTATCGTTGCTCAAGGTCAGCATAGCCCTTCTGAAAGATTTTACAGAGGGAACAAGTGTCACCTGACAGTGAATATGAAGGCAGGTCATTTGCTGGAGTACACATTTTTAGAAGCTTGGGTATGAAAGTCTTAACCTCATTCCATAAATTACAATGCAGTATGCCCTCTGTGTTCTAAAATTACACCTTTTATGTGAGGTCAATATTTCTACAAGGTTTTATAGTGAAACAAGTCTTTGAAGAACAACTTTATTTTCAATTTTTTATTTTAAAAAATAAAGGCATTCAGTAGTTAGCCTGATATTGGTAAATACTTAAGGACTGCAGATTGGAGCAGTAGATATTGTAGACATTTTTTAATTCTTGTAAAGTAATAGTTTACACTGCACTTGGAGCTATAATAATCACAAAAAGTAGTGATTATAGTAATGCTGGTGGAAAGGCAATCTTTTCAGCCTTAAACAAAAAAAGAATCACTTCACTGTCATTATGAAGCTATTCACTTGAGTCATAGAGACTGAGGTGTTACAAAAAGGAATTATAAAAATTGTGTTAGTAGTAGTCATAGTACAGTCTTGTCTGAAATCAGTTCTGAAAAAGAAGGTTAAGAAGTGATGAAAGAGTAGATTTATTTTAAAAGTAATAATTCATTGAAGCTCCTCTACCTAGTGGGAAAGAATATATTTTGTTCTTATGAAAATGAAAGTTGGAGGTATTGTTACAATTAGAGAAAAGTTGAGACAGTATAATTTTAGAGACCCGCCGTATTTCGTATTTTTTCAGCCCTGATTGCTTTATGGTTTGTTACCTTGTCAACAGTGGCAAAGAGTTTTAAATAACTCTTGCAGTTTTTAATGTGTTTGAGTATGAAACTTAAAAGATGCTGGTTTTGAGGTGAACTAATACCAAAGATTATGAGATCATATTTAGCAAAATAACTTGGGAAACTGCAGAAGGCACAGAATGGGGTTCTTCCTTAGGAAAAACTCTTCCGTCCTATTGTGACACTATTTTCATTCTTGTCATGATCAGTCTAAAAGAACAGACTGATTTCACTTCTTTGCACACAACACTAGCCTGAAACCACAATGACTGGCTGCTATAGCAGAAACTCTCAAAAAATTAATCAAGCTCAATGATGAATTAGCAAAGGCATATACCATCTAACCTGTAGGCACACACAACTCAGGACAAACAGGTGTTTTGACATTTCTAGCTGGGAATCCTGCCCTCCACAAACATATTTGATGCTCAGACATGGTGTCTTGGCTGCTTGCAGTCATCCCCATCTGTCAGGATGGCACCGTGCCCACACACAAGGTGGTATGTCAGCTTCGCTAGGGCATAGGTGCCAAGTAAATTCTGCTGTTTGCAGAGCTTTGCATGTGCTGGTTCTTCAGTAGGAAGCCTCTGCTCTGTCACAGCAAGGCTGCCTCTCAACATGACTTCCTACACTTGATTACACCTGTTGACACTTTGGTATCTAAGGAAGAATACTTAAATAGTACAAGCAAGATACATTGGTAGGCAGGAATGGATTTAGGAATCTGTATTGCACATGCACTGAAAATTCATTGTTACCTTTTTTTTTTTTTTTTTTNCTGATCCCACAAAAAAAGCCTAGTTTTCAATGTGAGGCAAAAATAAATTAGATTTTTGGAGACAGATCACCTCCTAGCTTGTCTTTTTAGTCCGGGGAGAAGTACATTGGCATAATTTATGTCATCATTATCAACACTTTCAATTCATTCTCCTTCTCCTTATTCTTCCCCTGACCCTTACCCCGAAATGAAAGAATCCTAGTTATCAGCATGAACTCAGTCAAAAAAGAAAATAAAACACAATGGAAAATGGTTGCTGAAGCAAGGAAAGAGAAGCCTGACTCTTCTGCCTTATTGATTTTGCAGTGGTAAAACTGTATTTACCACAGTGGAATAATCCTGGCTTTATCCCAGTGCGTGAACTATGAGGGCAGAGAAAAGCCGGGCACTTAAATTGGGTATTGTGCTTGGGCAACTCTGCGAGCAGTCTATGTACCTGAGAAAGCATAGGGATAGCTTCCTTAGCAATGAAGGACATACACACCTAAAAGATGATAAAATTGTGAGGCTGCAGAGACATTACTGCACCTTCTTCTTATAACAGTCCACATAGTTGATCTAGGGAAGAAGGCTGCACTGCTTGAGGGGAACTGAGTTGTTCTGGGTTCTATTTACTATTGAAATTCTTTTCTTTGATGAAAAGCTGAATGGACTGAATGAACTGGACTGAACTGTCCTTTCAAAGGACAACTCTGGCTTTCAAAAACACTTCCTCTCATTTGCACATAACTGGTTATTCATAGCAGTCAGAAACAGAAGTCTTCATCATTCCTTTATATCTTGTAGATTTTAAATTTCACAGGGATGTTTCCTGTAACAACGATGAGACTTCTAGCAACCTTACCAGCTGCTCAAAATTCCTACTTATCATTTCTTTTCATCTCTTGTTGCCACATAACTACTCTGGTTTACGTGTGACTCATCCCTCTGTGTTCCAATCTTTTCAATTTCTGCCTGTTGCATTGAAAAACATATACAACCTAAGTTTTCAGCTGTATTTACTCCTTTTTCTAATAAAAAAAATTGATTTCTAAATACCTATTATACGTTGAACACCTCCAATGTCCTGATTAGTCGTAAGTGTCTTTAAAGAGGTCTTTTAAAAGCTGGAAATAATCTCAAATTGTTTGAAACCTTCCAGAAACACACCTTTCTCTTCTCATCTATTTTTATCTTGTCTATCCACTGACTGTAGAGAGACATGTAAATCGAGTAACACAGAAAGATTTAATCCAGCAGAATGATACATAAAATCACTTCTCATTGTATTTATTACCTCCCTTGACATTAAGAGTATCCCTTACTTTGCTTTTCTCAAATGCATCTTTTTAATAGGCGTATCTTATTTTTCCCTCTATTTCTACAATTCCCATTATATTTATTCTTAGGCTTTATTTGTACTGTAGTAGAAGTATTCCAAGCACTCATATTTTCCTAAATAATTTTCAGTCCTCTAGTTCACAGTAGTGTTTGCACATTTCTTTTTTCTTTTTTTTGTCCTACTAAGTTATTCTCCAACCCTCCAGCACTATATCATATTATTCTAACTACATAGTGTATCATTCTACCTCACCTGCCCTACTACTCCATCTCTTAGCGTCTTTGACAAATTATCACCATTATTTCCCTTCTAACTGTTCTTGTGCCATTTATCACCCATGACATTAAATAACTGCTCTTCTATCAAAATAATATACCTACATCATCTAACCAAGTGAATATTCAACCATTTTCTATTAGAGATGGCCTGAGACTGACATATCTGTCCCACCTGGCTATTCACAGATAAATGGATGAACTGAGCTGTTACCAAGAAAAAAAAAAGTGTGATGAGGTTTGGGTTTCCAGTTAAAACATCCCTAAAATGATTTGATTTTCCTTTAAATGACAATTCATAGGTGCTTTAAAAGAGAAAGCTTCATCATGGAAAATGGACATAAAATGTTAAGGGCATTTTAATTCAACACTTTTTTATGTGAAAGACTTAACATTCACCTTTATTTTTGTGTATGTGCATGTTGCAGGAGTTTAATATTAGACATGCTTGACCTATTGTAGTCACACTAGTTTACAAAACTGACCCATCTCTTTTAAGGCAAATCTGTTCCCTGTATTTAAAAGAGAACTAGTTGAAAAGGAGTATTTCACTACGACTCATGTTCATATTACATTGTAACTGCAATGGGAGAAAATCCCTCCAAATTTCCTTAAGCTAGAAACATTGACAGAAGCTACGTAGATCTTCTGAGCTGTAAAATTTATAATGTTTTATGCTTTTTATTATTTTATGATTTTAAACATTTTTGATTGCATTCAGTATATTTAATATATACCACTTCATGGATTAAAAAAACATGCTAATACAATCTGAAATTCTAATTTTATAAATCAAAACATCTGGCAATTGCAGTGAAATAATGACGTTAGACATTTAGAACTTTTAATAAGTTGGGCTGTGAGTACTCAAAGAAGAAACAGATTTCTGTATTAAGGAAAAGTATCTTAGGCTAACATTTTTGGAAAAGATGTTGCACCAAGTGTAGAGACCAGGTGAAAAAGAAGGTTTTGTGACACTCAGCACTGAGGGTCATGAAAATTAAACACTCTGTTATGTTCCCTGTTAGTGACATGGCATTCAACAGGCTTGGATGAAGGAGGGAGGTGGTGGTGGAATAACCACAAGCCTCACTTGTCCCAGATTAACAGACCCAACCCTTAGCCATTAGTATAAATCAATGAATCTTGACTTCTGTTGGCTCATGAGCACAGCTTCAACAGAAATTTCCCTTCTCAAGACTAATGTACAGTGACAGAATTTGGACATTCTCAAGGATTCAACTCAATTCAGGCTGAGCTGAGTGCACCTTTTCTAACTTTATTAAATGATAGAAAAGCTTGCTCAGTTCATGAGAGAGAGCTACCTCGAGAAGAAAATTTTGCATGTGGAACCCAAATTCCTATATCCTTTTCTGCATCCCTGATTATGAGCATGTTTTTTTTATGGGTTTGTAAAGGAATGGTTGTCTGCCCGAAGTAATTTAAGGCAGAAAATTATTTATATTGGTTACATCATAGTTACAGTATTTGTCTTACTTGCTTTTCATTCCAGTGCAGGATGTCATAGAAATGGGGTATTGTAACATTGACTTTCATTTAGCTGAAGTTGTTTACTGACTGTGTCTCTAACTTCTCACCTTTCTAATATAAACAGTTAACCTGTGCTGAGGCTTAATGACCATTGCCAAGAATGAAGAATACCTTTCCTTTTCTCTTTCCTGATTTCAGTCTAGCCAGTTTTTGAATTTTGCTGCACCTTAATGGAATTCATGCAATTCAAATACAATCTTTAAGCACTCCTTTTGTGTGTCATTGTCCATATGCTCTCTTGTAAACAGACATTCGTTATTAATTACTTTATTCCCCTAAATTAATAAAGACCAAATCTCTCACCTGTTCACAATGTAAAAAGAATACATTTCACCACTCTTCTTTTTTTTTTTCTTTTTTTTTTTTTCTTTGACAATAAGGGAGAGGTCCTCTGGAAAATAAAATCTGAACAATGATTTTGTTTCTGCTAGACATTATTATTGAAGGCAATCATGATACCACACTGGGTTTTCATGTTCCTCTGAACAGTCTTGCACCTGATGACATGGAGTTCTGCAGCTATTATCAAAGCCCGTGTCCTCTCCTTGGCCACTGTTAATAGAGACATGCCAATCTCTGGAAGCAGTATGGGTTATCTATGATTACAGTAATTTTTCTCCTAACAGATGTAAATGGAATGGCATTACTCCAAAAAACAGAGCTGATTACCTCTTGCTATTTGCCATGATTTATCTCTAGAAGCAAAAGATGAGTTTTTTTTCCCATCTTCATATGTGTGAAATGAGATTCCAATTAGTGGTGCATCACTGAGTGCACAGCGAGGAAGCTCTGTTTGCAGATGCACATGTATTGTGTATAAGAGAGAGTGGGAAAAGGCTGAGGTATAGTTTAAGGCCGTATCCAGGCCTTCTGGCAATCAATAGGTCCCCTGGACCTACCTAACCAACTAACCCTGTTAGAGTCAACAGTACAGCTATCTTTAGCTACAAAGGAGTAACACGCCTGCCCCGTCATTCAGAATCTGTGAGCATTAAAAACAATAAATCAATTTCCTCTAATATTGGAAGAATTCTGAAGGATACTTCAAGTATTAGGCACTAGGTTTTGAGGAGAGAGGCTCTGCAGTCGCATATTCTATGGGTCTTTTGTTTGTAAGGGAGGTATCTCTTTTAACTCTGTGTTGTGCTTCAACTAAGAAACTAGATTTGGGAAAAAAACAAAAATAAAAACCCAACCCAACCCATGCTTTCCTCATTCTTTTCCTTTTCCAACATGCAAAACCCACCCTTTTCAAAGCATCTGGCACATCTACACAGAAAGATGCAGATAGACCCAAATTCATTCTGCCCACCCTGCAAGCTGTCTGGCCTGACTCCAGCTCCTGTCCAAAAGCCATGTGGCTGCAGTGGAGCATCACTGAGCCTGGACTAATAAACTTGACCTCTCAGGAGCTAAACACAACACCGTGCAGCTAAGGCAACTCTGAAGCTTCTAGCCAGGATGAGGCTGGCTGCTGGCTTGCTCAGAGTGTGAACAGAATAGATTCAAGTCTGTCTGTACTTGTGCTTAGAGATTTCTTTCATGTTTCTCTGTTAGGTTCCTTTTTTACCAATACCCCATCCAAATAAAAAAGATCTATTCTTTAACCCTTGGCACACCTTCTTTTACATAATCTGGTGATTGTTTGTACCCTTACACTGTTGTTTACAGTCCTAGGAAGAAAACATCTGAAGATAATTCTTATTCCAATTGCGTCTTCAAATCATTAGTACACAAATAACATACGTGATGACAAATTTGCCTAACTGTACAAATAAAGCAGCATAAAAAGCTGGAATGAGGAGGGACAAAATAAGCCATTTTGTTATTTTTTTTTAATCTTTGTAAGCTTTTAATTTTTGGATCCCAATCTGTTAGTCTTGCACATCTTCCAAAAATTCTCCTGTGATCCCTATTTCTGTAATGTGGGGCTAGAAAAACAGCAGAATAATGGAGGATGCAGGGAATTAAGAAGAGATTTTAGTGACTGATGGATTTTCTCTGTAGATCAATAACTCTGAAAGCTTATAGCTGGGACATGGTGTGAGAAGTTCTTAGAGTTATTATTCTGCTTTTGTTTTGTCCAGCTGAGCTTTCATAGATGCTACTATTCGATAAATATGTGTTGAGGCTCTCACAGTAGATATGGGTTCATTTCCAGGCAGGATCTTTTGGAGTTATATTCCCTGCATATTTTAACATCTTCACTGATCTAGGGAATCACATCAGCAATGTCAGTAAATTTTGCTGTTCGCTCCAAGCATGACAAATTTTTCTAATGGATTTAAGAGCTCTGTGTGCTCTTACGACACAGCCCTTGTCTGATGGCATGACTTCCAAAATAATTCTTTCTTATATGAACGGTGCTTAAAATACTATCTTAAGTCAGGATGCAAAATTAACCGAAGTTTATGTCCATAGTATTTCAGGATTTATTTTCTCTTTCATCTACTACCTACTTCTGGAATGCTATGGAAAAAAATAAGGTTAGATCTTGCTTGTTAATTTTCTTCCTGAACAGAATAAATATAAAGACTTAATGTCAAAGAAATAAAAAAAAGAAAAGGGAATTGAGACAGACCTATTTGGAGGTAGGAGTCTTTACATCAGTAAGTAATCAAACTTGATGTGGTTTGCTGTTTTGTGTAGTTTGTGTAACTGTGAGTAGTGAGGTTAAATATGCCAAATATGGAAAAGGCCTTTCACTAGTACCAAGGCCCTCCGCCAAATCTCTTCAAGCTGACAGAACTGGAAAAATCTTTCATGTATTGCTGAAAAGTCATAGAATTGGAACCCAATTCTTCTGTCGTCCCAGCGTGTGCTTGACAAAGGTCAGCAGACTGTCTGAGTACCAGGTCAGTGTTGCTATACTTCAGACAGACTGAAAGCTGCTCTAACATCATCCTGCATGCTGAGACACAGTTGGACTGTGGAAGTACGCTGGACTTTCTGTCCTTCCACTGTACAATGATTTAAGAAGGTGAGCAGGTTTTAGAGCAACCCCACTTCCTTAGTAGCCATTTGATTTTGGTCTCTAAAAGAACACATGCAACAAAGACAGAAAGCTTTGGTTTGATACAAAATTCTTTGTAAGCGCTTCTCCAAGCCTTGTAAACTACTTTATTTATTTAGTATAGAAAATACAATTTTAGCTCTTACATTTTTCTACTCAGTGTTGTGGAAATCCAGTAATTTCTCAGCACTGTCTTTCATAGAAATCTCTTCACTTTCTTTGAGTCCCTTGCTTTTGCTCACAATCCCATATCTGTAACTGAGCTGTTATGTTTTTCCACACCTGAAGGGCACCTGTAGACAACACTGTCATTCTGTATGACTTTTATTATAGAGTTAGAGAAACAAGAAAACAAGAAATAAATCAAGCAAAGACTCCCTGAAGGAAAGAGTGTATGTTTCTTCACTCGTATACCACAGCAGACCTGTGAATACAGCTGATTGATAGAAATACAGTATGGGGAAAACAAATTCATTTATATTTACCTAAAGCTGTTTTCTTCACAGATATTTGAATTGTCTAAGTGATACATGAGACATGCTATACGATTGACAGAACTTGTAATTTGTTTCAATTAATATAACCATGTCTAGCAGTAATGACAGAGAAACAGAAGGAAATCTTTGACCTCAAGTGTATCTTATTATATAGTTTTAAAGAGTAGTTCTACACATGAGGAAATTAAATGAACTCACCTTAGATTGTAACATACTATCATTTGGTTAGATATGAATACCTTAAAGAAAATTTAGAAAGCTAAACACAGAAGCTAAGTGCTTGGTCTCTTGATACATAATCACTGCAAGATCCAAAAAGTTTACACAGATTAGTAAAAAGGCTGAAGAAACACAGTGGAAGCTTAGAGACTAATGAAGTTTGGGTTTGCCTTAAGGCAAGAAAGATCTTTCAAACTTTTTTTTTTAGGTTCTAATCTCTATAAGAGCAAAGCATCCTCAGGTCTGCAGGTTCACATTTCTACAACCTTATTAAATGCAATGAGTTCTTTAACACTAAATGAAAGGTACCTCTCAAACAACCACATTTTTACAAGATCTATTTAGTGCAAATAAATTTGAAGATTTTGCAATACATGGAGAAAGGTAAACATTTAGGAAGAGCTATGTATTTAACAGGAACATGTGTTGGTGTCATGGTTTAAGTTGAACTGACCATTGCGATTGTGAGACACCCCAGATGGGACTGACAGATGCTCCCCCACCTCTCTTCAAAGAGAGAGGCAGAGAAGGGAAAAAAAGACTTATGAGTTTGGAAGGAACTAAACTACTTTAATGAAATATTAATAATAAAATAAAAAGAAAATAATGAAATATATACAAAACTGTATCAGGCTCCCAGGATGACAGTCACATCACCGGCTGGCACTGGGGAAGTCCCAGACTGGACTCAGTGATGGACGGGAACTGGACTTTGTACCAGGATCCAGGGTCAGGATCAAAGGCAAACAAACACACAGAGTCCTCCTCAGATGTTGGTGATTGAAGAAAGAGGCCTGGCTCTTTAATCTCTCAACTTTTATACTGAGCATGAGGCAGATGGGATGGAATACCCTGTTGGTCAGTTTTGGGTCACCTGTCCTGTCCGCTCCTCCCTGCAGGTGGGACTCTCTATGCTTTTCTGCTTCCAACCCTCCAACGGGGCAAATAACAAAGGTATCTGCCCTTGGCTGTTATAGCAATAAGGATAAGCCAGAGCCTCTCTGCATATTGTGGCTTGGCATCAACTGTAACCATAGGTCTTACCACTCTGAAAACGAACAGTGTCTGCACAATGTGCTGTTAATTTCAGCAGTTAGAAGAGGCCCAGCTAAGAAGCAAAGTTACTGGCTAAAATTCTTCCTGTTTTACCTCAAACCAGGACATTTAGGCTTCGGACATTGTGGTTTATAGACAAAGCTGTTTGATATGTAGGAAGAAACTTAAATATTAAAATACACAACTAAATAATATACTTACTATTTACCACACAGAAGATGCAAAATATACAGAAGTGCTAACCATGTGCACATATATCAGAATGGGCTAAATGAAATTCTAAAAGCTTTCATTAGTATCTCTAAAGCCTTTATAAACTGAAATATATACAAACAGGGGAGTAAGACAAACTATAAGAATTTGTGCAAAGGATACCTTGGATAGAAAGCAATTTCAATGACCTTCTGAACATATTTCTCTTTTGTAAACAGTAATATTAGAGCATTGTTCATTAAATCTAATGAAAAGAAGAAATTTTTTTTTTTTTTTCAAAAAAAGGACTATTCAGGAAACAGGTATAAAACAAATATTCAAGAATTTTAAAAAAATTTCAAGCAGTTAAAAGAAGTAATCCTTTAAATGACATGGAGGATTATAAAGCTTTACTGAATTTTCTTATACCCTAGACAGAGAGGCCCAGAAACAACTATTCAGAGCCCATCAAGGTCAATGAAAGACCCTGATGAGATGTCAAGAGTTCACTGAAGAAGAGCTTGAAGGAATGAACCCAAGTTTCACTTTCAGTTGTAGAACTCACAAAGAATATTGTTTTTTTTGGAGTTGGAGGCAATCATGGATTTGGTTGACAAATTAGTAGTGAGGAATCTTGAGGAAGAGAATCAGTCGATTCCATGTAGAGACAAAGAAGATGCTGCCACAGACATAAGCAATATAGTCTTGATGAAACATAGTAGTTTTCTTCTGTCAGAAATCCCTACCAGTGTTTAGAGTGGGATATGCTCAGCTCTTTTCTACATACTTAATATTGCCCATGACTTAGCTTGGTGTTGTGTAATGATGTAACCTGGACTGTAAAATGCAAAAAGAAAGGCAGCAGGTAGCACAGAAAATGAGAACTAGAAAAAGGGCAGAGACATGCTATGAGGAGGATCTAAACGAAGAAAGGCAAAGTGCTCTGCTGCAGTCAAGAAGGAGTGCTCAGAGAATCCTTCTGACTGGCAACAATAAGGATTTGTGATGGAGAAGCAGCTGGAAGCCAGGCATGCTATCTTAGGGCACCTAAAATAAATCTAGACACTTATATAGAGACATCTAAATCACTGTTCCTTAGACCTTATCTGACAATTCCAGAGAATATCAGACATCATTCCCTATTTTAACTAATATGTGAGACTCCAAATACAATATTTGGCAGATTCTGAGTAAAATGAAGAGATCTGTATAAACGTTAGTAGTTTTAATCTCCATTAATAATTAAAAGTGTACTAAATTATATGACATTATGTGAAGTTACATAAAAGAAATTTCTCAACAAAAGAGAGCCTTTTAAATGCTGTTACCACTAAATGTGATTAAAGTGTAATTTCTTCCATCAGAACAGATGAAGAGCAGCAAATTGCCCACAGTACTTGCAAATTGAACTGAGAAACCTGCTTATTGACCACCTAAATTGTTTTACAGCAGATTGATACAGCTCGGTTATTTATGTGAATAAATATCAAGAGAATAAGCCTCTCATTTACTAGAACTCCCAAGTGGTTACTTCCTGGAATACAGAAAATAATCATAATATCTGTTCTCTACCCAACAGCACATGGATTAGATACAAACATTTCTTTGGAGAGCATAGCCAATAGCATGCAGCTTGCAAAGTGTAGCATAAAAGCAATTTCTAAAGTTAAGGTCAAACTCTTCCACAAGAGGGTGACTGGACATGAAAAACAAGCAACGCTTTCGGGAGGCATGTTAGGTAAAATTATAATTTTTTTTTAAGAACTAAGGAAGCATTTTGAGCAATAATTTTCTGAAATCATGGGAAAGAAACAGCAACCTTGGTGTGCTTTTAAAAGATGAAAAAGAATAAGCTTGCCACGTTGATGATTAGCACATTGGAAAATTAATCCTGCCTGTGTCATGACATAATGGTAGGCATTCATAGTACATAGAAACTCATTCTACCATCTGCTATGAAGCTTATCAAGTTCAGAATGGTATTGCATTATTAACCAATCTGTTAAAGGAATCACCATTGTCCAGCAAAGAGAAAAATGGTTAGATTTTAAAGCTATATTTTGTCATTTAAACCAGAGCATCAGTTGGATTTTGTCTGAAATTGCAACTTCACAGAATCACAGAATGGTCAGGGTTGGAAGGGACCTCTGGAGATCATCTAGTCCCACCCCCCTGCCAGAGCAGGGTCACCTACAACAGGTTGCACAGGATGGCGTCCAGGTGAGTTCTGAATGTCTCCAGAGTGGGAGACTCCACAACCTCTCTGGGCAGCATGTTCCAGTGCTCTGCCACCCCCAAAGGAAAGAAGTTCCTCCTCATGTTTAGATGAAATTTCCTATGTTCAAGTTTGTAACCATTACGTCTTGTCCTATCACTGGGCACCACTGAAAAAAGACTGTTCCCATCCCCCTGGCACCCTCTCTTTAAGTATTATAAGCATTGATAAGATCCCCCCTTGTTCTTAATTTCTCTAGACTGAAAAGACCCAAGTCTCTCAGCCTTTCCTCATAAGAAAGATGTTCCAGTCCCCTAATCATCTTTGTAGTCCTTTGCTGGATCCTCTCTAGCTGTTCCCTGTCCTTCTTGAACTGGGGAGCCCAGAACTGGACGCAGTATTCCAGATGCAGCCTCCCCAGGGCAGAGTAGATGGGGAGGATGACCTCCCTCGACCTGCTGGCCACACTCTTTTTGATGCACCCCAGGATGCCATTGGCCCTCTTGGCCGCCAGGGCACATTGCTGGCTCATGGTCATCCTGTTGTCCACCAGGACTCCCAGGTCCCTTTCCACAGAGCTGCTCTCCAGGAGGTCAGCCCCCAACCTGTACTACTGATGCATGGGGTTATTCTTCCCCAGATGCAGTACCCTACATTTCCCCTTATTGAACTTCATAAGGTTTCTCTCCACCCAATTCTCCAATGTGTCCAGGTCACACTGAATGGAGGCACAGATTTACAGCTTGTCAGCCACCCCTCCCAGTTTTGTGTCATCAGCAAACTTGCTCTTTACTCTGCCTCTGGAGGGCCCCACACTGGAGCAGGTGAATGCACCCAAAGCAGGCTGTGACACCATGGGAAGTCTATGCTGGAGTAGGCTCCTGGCAGGACCCGTGGACCTGTGGAGAGAGGAGCCCACACTGGAGCAGATTTGCTGGCGGGACTTGTGACCCTGTGGAAAGGACTCACACTGGAGCAGTCTGTTCCTGAAGGCCTGCACCCCATGGAACAACTCAGGCTGGACAAGTTCTTGCAGAACTGTCTCCCATGGGAGGGACCCCGTGCTGGAGCGGCAAAAGAGCATGAGTTGTCCTCCCCCTGAGGAAGAAGGAGTGGCAGAAACAATGTGTGATGAACTGACCGCAACCCCCATTCCCCATCTCCCTGTGCCACTGAAGGAGAGGAGGTAGAGAAAATCGGGAATGAAATTGAGCCTGGGAAGAAAGGAGGGGTGAGGGGAAGGTCTTTTAAGAATTGTTTTTATTTTCTCATTACTCTGATTTGATTGGTAATAAATTAAACTAATTTTCCCCAAGTCGAGCCCATTTTGTATGTGATGGTAATTAGTGAATCACCTCTCCCTGTCCTTATCTTGACCCACGAGCTTTTTGTTATATTTTCTCTCCCATGTCTAGTTGAGGTGGAAGAGTGATAAAGTGGCTTGGTGGGCACCTGGCATCCAGCCAGGGTCAACCCACCACATAGTTATTAGGATTTCTAGTGTGTGCATTGCTTGTATTACCACTATCAGAAAGTGGCCCAATAGGCCTGTAGGAGGACCCTTCCTAAGAAGCGGATAATTCACAATATTCAACTATTTAAACTTTGGCTGTTTTTTCTGCTGACCCTTAGAAAGGTATTCTGACAGGTACAAATTATTGGAGGGACAGATTTTTGTGAAGCACTCAGTTTAGGTACCTGACAACATATACAGACACAGATACTCTTCATGTAGAAATGGTCTTTGGTCTTAATATCAAAAGAATTGCATTCTCCCCACTCCCCCCAAGAGTTAGAGAAACAATTTTATAAATTTTTTTTTAGAAATGGCTCAGTTTAAAATGTTTGCTATTGTACCTTTGCATCAGATAGAAACTTTTAGTTCATCATGTTCCTCCCTGGCCTTCCCTGGGGATATGAACAATCTTTTTGACAGAAGGTGATCAGGGATGGGATTTATCTGACATAACTTCAGTCATCCAAAAGTAGGGCAACTAGTCTAAGCTAGCTGCCTAAGGTCCCTTTGTGAGACAGGAATAGAGAGCAACAGAGACACAGTGTGCTTTGTCCCATCTCTCAGATACTATTTTGGAATGGTGTAAACCATCCACCAGCAATGCACGGTTTCTTCACGTGCGCAGTTGAGGAAGCATGGATTATTGGTTTAGACAGCTCAAGTTAGTTATCAAGTTTCCCTCAAAATGTATCAAATGGTGTAGAGGAAACAGCTCTAATTTGCTTTGTAGTCCACACCTAAACACTAATAACCATTAGCTATTTAGTTGAATAGCTGAAGAACTCAGCAGATTTCAGTGACTATGGCACATATTTGGTGCTCGTTCCTCCAGTGACTCCAGAAGAAATTACCACAGACACTGTGTTCTCATAGGTTATCATAGATAGCATAGCTGCTGTGTTCTATTTCCTGACCAGTCCCAAATTTGTTATAGAAATTTGAAATGAACTTCATAGGAATATATGACTGTCAGGTCAGGCAACTGTATTTTGTCATACACCATACCTTAAGCTATATCAAGTTGTAACAAAACAATTTGATGGGATGACTCACACAACTGCAACACTGGAATGGATCACTATAAACTCTTTGGAAGGGATAGGCAAAGAAGGACAGGTGGTGGGGTGGCCCTGTATGTTAGGGAATGTTTCGATTGTCTAGAACTTAATGATGGTGACAATAGGGTTGAGTGTTTATGGGTAAGAATCAGGGGGAAGGCCAACAAGGCAGGTATCATGGTGGGAGTCTGTTACAGACCACCCAACCAGGATGAAGAGGCAGAAGATATATTCTATAGGCAGCTGGGAGAAATCTCACAATTGCTAGCCCTTGTTCTTGTAGGGGACTTCAACTTACCAGATGTCGGCTGGAAGTACCATACAGTGGAGAGGAGACAGTCTAGGAGACTCCTGGAGTATGTGAAAGACAACTTCCTGACACAGCTGGTGAGGAAGCCAACTAGGGAAGGTGCCTTTCTGGACCTGTTGTGAACAGAGAAGGGCTTCCAGGCGAGGTGATGGTTGGAGACTATTTTAGGCATAGTGACCACAAAATGATAGAGTTTTTGATTCTTGGAGAAGCAAGGAGGGAGGTCAGCAGAACAGCCACCTTGGTCTTCCAGAGGCCAGACTTTGGCCTGTCCAGGAGCCTGGTTGACAGAGTCCCTTGGGAGGCAGTCCTGAAGGGTAAAGCAGTCCAAGAAGAAAATCTTAAAGGTGCGGGAGCAGGCCAGCCCCATGAGCCAAAAGAGAAGCCAGCGGAGCAGAAGATCATCCTGGCTGAACAGAGAACTTTGTCTGAAACTCAGGGGAAAAAAGAGAGTTGATGATCTTTGGAAGAAGGGGCAGGCCACTCAGGAGGACTACAGGGAGGCTGTGCGGTTATGCAGGGAGAAAATCAGAAGCACCAAAACCCAACCAGAACTTAATCTGGCTACTGCTGTAAAAGACAATAAAAAATGTTTCTATAAATACATGAACAACCAAAGGAGGGCTAAGGAGAATCTCCATTCTCTATTGGATATGAGGGGAAACATAAATACAAAGGATGAGGAAAAGGCTGATGTATTTAAGGCTTTCTTTGCCTCAGTCTTTAATAGTAAGACCACTTGATCTCTGGGTAGCCAGCCCCCTGAGCTAGAAGACAGGGATGGGGAGCAGGATGAAGTCCCCATAATCCAAGGGGAAATGATTAGTGATCTGCTACAGCACTTAGACACACACAAGTCTGTGGGGCCGGATGAGATCCACCCAAGGGTACTGAGGGAGCTGGCAGAAGTGCTCACCAAGCCACTTTCCATCATTTATCAACAGTTGTGGTTACCCGGGGAGGTGCCAGTTCTCTAGAGGTTAACAAATGTGACGTCCATCTAGAATAAGGGCCAGAAGGAAGATCCAGGGAACTACAGGACTCTCAGTTTGACCTCAGTGCCAGGAAGCATTATGGAGAAGACCATTTTGACTGCCATCACATGGCCCATACAGGACAACCAGCTGATCAAGCCCAGTCAGCACGGGTTTATGAAAGGCAGGTCCTGCTTGACTAACCTTGTCTTGTATGACATGGTGTCCTGCTTAGTGGATGAAAGAAAAGCTGTGGATGCTGTTTACCTGGACTTTAGTAAAGCCTTTGACACAGTTTCCCACAGCATTTTCCTGGAGAAACTAGCTAATTATGGCTCGGACAGACGTGCTCTTTGCTGGGTAAAAAACTAGCTGGATGGCCAGGCCCAAAGAGTGGTGGTGAATGGACTTAAATCTAGTTGGCAGCTGGTCACAAGTGGTGTTCCCCAGGGCTCGGTGCTGGGACCAGTTCTCTTTAATATCTTTATCAACAACCTGGATGAGGGGATTGAGTGCACCCTCAGTAAGTTTGCAGATGACACCTACTTGGGCAGGAGTGTCAATCTGCTTGAAGGTGGAAAGGCTCTACAGAGGGATCTGGACAGGTTGAATCAATGGGCTGGGGCCAGTGGTATGAGGTTCAACAAGGCCAAGTGCTGGGTCCTGCACTTGGGTCACAACAACCCCATGCAGTGCTACAGGCCTAGGGAAGAGTGGCTGGAAAGATGCCTGGTGGAAAAGGACCCGTGGGTATTGGTCAACAGCCAGCTGAATATGAGCCAGCACTGTTCCCAGGTGGCCAAGAAGGCTAATAGCATCCTGGCTTGTGTCAGAAATAGTGTGGCCTGCTGTACCTGGCGCTGGTGAGGCTGCACCTCGAATACTGTGTTCTGTTTTGGGCCTCTCACTACAGGAAAGATATTGAGGTGCTGGAGCATGTCCAGAGAAAAGCAATGAAACTGGTGAAAGGTCTAGAGAACAAGTTTTATTAGGAATGGCTGAGGGAACTGGGGTTGTTTAGTCTGGAATAAAGGAGGCCGAGGGGACACCTTATGACTCTCTACAACTACCTGAAAAGAGGTTGTATTAAGGTGGGGTCAGCCTCTTTTCCCAAGTAAAGGATGATATGACAAAAGGAAACGGCCTCAAGTTGCACCAGAGGAGGTTTAGATTGAATATTAGGAAAAGTTTTTTCACTGAAAGGTTTATCAAACATTGGAAGAGTCTGCCCAGGGAAGTGGTAGAGTCACCATCCCTGGAGATATTTAGGTGTGTAGATGTGGTGCTTAGGAACATGGTTCAGTGGTGGTCTTGGCAGTGCTAGGTTAACAGTTGGACTTGATGATCTTGAAGGTCTTTTCCAACCTAAGGAATTCCATGTTTCAAAAAGATAAAATTCAAAAATAAGAAAGAAATTTGAAAAAAAACCCCTATTTACTTTCATGTCTCATTCCAATCCTGACATTAGCTTCTATGTGGGAGTATATGGACAGTATTTATTAAGAGAAGCCACTATTGCAGATGTCAGATGAAGGTGTAGGGTTACTTCTGTAATACCCTTTTGTCAATGTAACTGTTTTCAACAAGGCTAATTCAGGAGAGTAGAGAAGAAATGACCACCTCTATTACTGAATGTCAACAAAATGGTATAGATGGAAACAATTGTCTCATCATCTAATACTGGCTCAAACTGCCCTTGACATTTCTGTTTCAACATTTTGAATGCATAAGATGTACATTACTGCAAGTTAACTCTTTTGGTTACTGACACTTTATGGCTTTAGCGTATCATAGGTTACTAAGATACACGTTGGGAAGCAGAATGTGCAACAATTACACCTGCTGACAACGACATCGTGTCCTTCCCTGCAGAGATGCTATAGCTGGGGAGGCAAAGGAGAATTGCAGATATCTTTATATTCAAGTGCTTAAGAACACTGCTTTGACAAAGCCATTATTATTATTTTGAAGAATAAGTCCACAATTAAGAGATGAAAGTGTGGACAAGTTAATAAGAAACACTTCATTCAAAAGTACAGTAGTGTTTCTGCTTGGTGTTCTTGCCAGAAATCAATTTTATGCTATTTAGCTGAAAACTGTAATAGATATTAACACGTCATCAGAGTTCTTTATGTTAAAATATTACCAATTGGGTTTTTTTACATTTCTGTTACAAAACACATTTTTGTCGTATTTAGCACAGTGCAGTTATATCTCCTTTTTTTTTTATTTAAAAAGTGCAAACATATGTACTACTTTGAAATGGCAATGAATTAACATGCATATTTACTCTCGTTTCTTAAGTTTTCAGCCACAGCAATGTTACAGATCATAAATTCCTTCTGCCACTAATACCTAATCACCCAGGTAATAATTTATACCACAATATTGAGGTGAACACACCTTATCCAATACATCACTACTGTAGACCTGTCACATATTTCATACACTTGTTGAAGGTTCAGGTCCCTGCCCTGTGTTTTCAAGCTCACTGAGGCTTTAGGATACTCTTTTCTCCCTTTTCGTCCTCTAGAATTTTTGACTACAACAGAGACAGAGCAAGCCACTTTCTTGAGAATTTTCTGTAATAACTCACTTTGAGCTACAGAAGACAAACACAAGTGACGAGATAAAAGTAGTCTTTTGTGGACATTTAATAAAATTTTCTTTGATTCTGTGAAGTAAATTGTTTACTACTTTTATTAATAATTATTTGACTTAAATCCTGCTCCACTGCATGTAGGAGTGCAGGTTTCTGTCTATATGCAAAAAGAACTGTGTGCCTGCACACGCACCTACTAACACTGTGGTAAAAGACAGATTGTGGGTTGCGATGACTATAGGAGTTTCCTTAATATACGAATCTGTAGCAAAAGTGGTGCAAAAATTCCAGTATATATTTCTGGGATGTAAACACATGAGAAAGTTCTTAAGGTATCAAGTTGCAGTATAGAGTGGCTCTGAATATGTGATTGTCATATAAGTTTGAAAATATTTTTTCATCTGCTTGCTTCTGAGTATGTTCATTATCACCTGCCAACACCTAAAGGCTTTATCACACTAAAAATACCAAAACTTTTATTTTGACATACATGGTTTGTATGTCCTTAATTAAGATCTGTGACAACATTTAAATTATATCTGGACAATAAATAGCAATTTGCTGGAATTTATTACTGTGCTGGTTATGGCTGGGATAGAGTTAATCTTCATAGTAGCTCCTATGGGGCTGTTTGGGATTTGTGCTGGAAACAGTGTTGGTAACACAGGGATGTTGTAGTTACTGCTGAGCAGTGCTTGCACAGGGTCAAGGCCTTTTCTACTCCTCACACCGCCCCGTCAGTGAGCAGGCTGGGGGTGCTCAAAAAGTTGGGACAAGACACAGCCGGGACAGCTGACCCCAACAGACCAAAGGGATATTCCATACCATATGACATCATGCTCAGTGTATAAAGCTGGGGGAAGAAGGAAGGGAGGGACATTTGAAGTGATGGCATTTGTCCCGACTTTCCTGGAGATGGCTGAAGCAGTGAATGAATTCCTTGTTTTGCTTTGCCAGTGTGCATGGCTTTTGCTTTACTTATTGAATCGTCTTTATCTCAACCCATGAGTTTTTTTCTCACTTTAACTCTCCCGATTCCCTCCCCCACCCCACCAGGGGGGAGCAAATGAGCGGCTGTGTGGTGCTTAGTTGCTGGCTGGGATTAAACCACAACAACTACCAAATTATGAGTGTATGTAAATGAGCTCTAAAACCAAGACTCATTGCTCAGATTTCAATGGTCCAATTCAGAAGCCATTTTTGGGCACCTCTTGATATTAGCATATCCCTTAGCCATTATAACCAGATGAATGAATTGTATGTTCCAAAAAAATTTTAGCTTTTTTATGTGAAATGATAGGTGTATCACTCTCATTTTGTCATCTAAAGTACTTGTGTAACCATGACTTCAGAAAGTAATGCTGTATTTTTGCAGAGATGTGTGTGTGTTTTTATCTACAGCTTTATCAACTGTAGAATTGCTAGAGTAATTCTCAAAATTTTCGTACTACTAGAAACTTGTATTCAATTTGTGTGTGTGGAAATACCTTTTTCCAAGATTTTTGTTATATGTCTGTAACTACATCACAACACGATTCATTTATTAAACAGAATATAGTGGCATTATTTCCCAGATGTCAGTCAGGTATTTCAGTTTTGGTTTTTTTTTGTTTTAAAGAGATTAGTGTTGAGTAGCTTAAGGATGCGAACTTTCCATCAATGTAATTGTAATGAGAAGCTTATAACAGCAGGTACTTTAATCATGTTACCGACAAATAACAAATTTTGGAAGAAATGATACAATTACACTGATCAAATATATGAAACTGATACACCAGCTTCACAATTTTAATCTATCAACATTACAGTGTTAAAATGAGCCAGAGAACCAGTCCTTCTGAGACAACTGAAGTCAGAATGATCAAGAAATGGGGTTTTAATGTGAGGAAGGTAATCTTGCTCTTTCCTGCATGTTTTACTTAAAGTGTGGTTTAGATTTTTATTAGCTTTGACTTTTAAATCAAATATGTATCTTTCTCATAGCAATCTTGAAAACTGCAAGTTTGTCACAGAACCTTTTTCATTTTACAGTGTTCTCTAGTTCAGAAATATTCATGAATATTTAACGTTGCAAGCAGAATTCTTTCACTTCACACTATGAACCTCTTTTTCTCATTGGGAAGATCATTTAGATAGGCTGGATTTATTCTCCATATGGAGTTTCATATCACAGACAGAAGTTCTGAACTTCTGATTCTAAGCAACTGATGACCATGACCAAGACTGTAAAGGAGAATTTGATCACAAAACTTAAATATCTTCAATCTGGTTCCATGTTCTGGGAGGAATACGTGTTTTGTGGAATTTTTGGTTCCTTTATCTCATCTTCTGTAGCCTTTCAGATGTAACAGAATCACAGCGAACATCTTGATTCAATAGAAAAGTATTCAATATGTAACTTACTGGTGTGTTTTCTGGTGGGGGTGACAGGTTATTGATCTCAGATCACAGTTGGTTTTTTTTTGTTCAATATGACTGAATATAGTTGATCGATATAATTCAGAGCACATACTCTTGCCACTTTATTGCAAAACAGGCAGTCTTTCTGTCAAATGAAAACACACCAACATCATGATGCAGCTGGAGCTCTGGTGATAACCAACTTTCTAAACCAATATAGTTGTACCATGCAAATTTATTTTCTCAGAAACAACAAGTACACAAAGTTTGAATAAGACTTTCCTCTCACTAGATTAAAAAAGGATATAGTTGTGAAATAAAATTACCTGATTTCCTATATGGAAAGTAGTGCTATTAAAATAAACTGTGGAGTTAACCAAATAAGAGACAAGAAGAACAATTGTTCTGTTTCTAGACTAGTTAAATCAAGATAGTTCACGCTATATCAGTCTTGGTTTGTAACACATGCTGTCAATAAGAACTCTTTTAAAATGACATTGTCCAATGGGAAGGGCAGAAAATTTCAATAGCCTTTCAAATAATTCAGTAACTCTTCAGAAATTTATCTGTGTAACTTCTTTGGATGTATAACTGTTCCTGATTCCTTAATCTGTTCAATGTTAGAAGAATTAAAAAGAAATCTCAACTGAAGAGTTTCTATTGATCTACATTTAATGAAGCATTCAACAGTTTCAAATAAATTGACGTATTCTTTAGTGTCTTGGGAAGATGGAGAGTGAATAAAAGCTCTTTACATTCTTATCAGTATAGTCGATCTAAAAACTTTATTTCCATCCCACAGGAAATTCTGGCATTGTAAAAGTTATTTTTATTTTTTGGATTGAAAAATGAAAGTGTAGGTGTTTCTTACTGTGGAGAAATTTGGAAAAAAATAGTCAGTTAAACATTACCGTGTTTCATTTTCCTGACTTTGGATTCCCAAGTGAGAAAAAGAGTGTAACACAAAATATCAACTCTAATAATGAAGTGAAATTAAATAATACAGTTCAAATGGAATATCTCTCTCTTACTGAAGTAAATGTACATTGGTAACTTAAAACTAGAAGGTAATGCCGATTTGTTCCATGCTTTTTGTTTAAAAATATTACTGATATATTGGAACTTCTGTATTTTCCAATGAAAAAACAATTGTCCCAGATTTACTTATAGCAACCTTAATAGAGTTATTCCCTGTTCCATAGGAGAGAATGGAGATATGTACGTATTTAGGAGTGATTTCTTTCCACCCACTTTGAAAAAAAATTTCACCTGATTTTTTCTTCTTTAAATATTGAATCTTTTTTCAGCAATTTAGGACGATTATAGGACCACAAGGAGCATTTTTGTTTGCTAATCAGTTACAAATCTTTCTAGTCAGTCAGTGGAATTCACTGATATAAATGGAAGTTTTGCTATGTGAATCTAACTCATTTTCAGCAGAACTAGAATTATTTTTTAAATTTTCTGTCAGTTCTAAAAATAATTGCTTTGAGTAGATACAACAGACTTTTTTTGCCAAGCTTTTACTGGAAAATCATGTCAACAAAAAATCATCTCAAGAAAAATAATTACTTTGTATACATAAAGTTGAAAGAAATTTCAATATGAAATGCAGAAAGTTTTTATTTTAAAAGTAAAAATTTGACTTCTAGCTACCTAGTTGACCTGAAATCATATCATAAAACATGCAGCTTTGCTCAGCCCGCATTTTCAGCTACATGGATATTTCAGCTGAAAATATTTGCCCTGCTCTGTTTCTCAGCTATCTCCAATTACTCGTAGAATAAAGAAGCTTGGCTTGTTTCCATTTCATCTCAGTTCCCCCCAACCTTGCTCAAATTTTTGCTCAAACAGTTTGCCTAAGGTTTTGCACAGAAACTGTCTCCAGTAATGCCACAAATGCAAATGCATGTGTTCCCATTATGCAGGCTGACGAGCTGATAGCACCCATAGACACTTGAATGTAGTTGATAAGCACATCTTATTTAGGAGGGAATTGATTGGAAAGTCCTTTGAGGCTAGTTCTCTTAGTTCTTTAGTCCATGTGATTGTCACTCTGGCAAAGCAATTGGAGGCTGCTGAAGTGTAAAATGAGACTGATTCACCCCATAATTCTATTGCAGACTCTGCTTGTTTTGCCTGTCTGTCAAGTTATTGGGGAAGAATTAATTCCTCCTCAAGAATAATAACATTCTTCATGGTTACCAAAAGGCTGGGTTAACTGTGTTGTTAGCTTTAGGTGCCACAGATGACTTGTCTTTTAGGAACTGATATTTGGAACATGGCTTGTGAAAACATTTGCTTTTAGGAAGCAGTTTTCTTTTTCATTGTTAACTGGAATAGGATGGGTGTCTTACTCTATTCCCGTTCTCTGTTTTCCCGTAAGTTACCCTTTGTAGTGTTATTTTGAGTTTTATGATGTAGACTCAGATTCAGCATGAGCTCTTCTGGGCTTCATTCTCTGGTCCGCCACACTAAAAGTTCTACTAGGAATGCTTTCTTCTCCATTTGTAGAGAAAAAAACAGAGAGAAGAGCAGTTTCCATGCCCTGGACACAATATCCATTTAAAAAAATCTTCTGGGAATGATCTTGAAAGCAGAAACTTAAGACCTTTTGATAGAAACTATACATACAATAGTCCTATAAGCTAGTGTAGTAAGGTGGGAAAAAAACATTTAACTGTTTCTTCTACATGACTTTGGATTTTTAGCTAAAAGCATCCTTTGCTATCCAGCTTAAAGGCTGACAGAATGACACTCCAGACCAGGGATGCTTCTCTAGGGTGAAGTGCAGGAAAACAGATTTTCCTTGCTCCCTTTGCAGGACAATGAATCTTTCAATCACTCCTGAGAAATTTTCATGCCTCTGCAAAATTTTAACTATCTATCTACAGTTGTTTGTCCTTATATTTGAGGGCTCAGCATGTCTGTCCTGAATATTTCTGTGACTGGATACTGGGATAGTAATAAGAATGACTAGAATGAATACAGAGTAATGGAATAAACTTATTTTTCAAGGAAAAACTACAAATGAGAACACTGAAGGAAATGCAGTCTGTATGCCTCCCTTTGCTCCACTGGGTCATCTTTGAATCAGCTGCCATCTAAACCTTACATATGACTTTTGAAGAAATATGAAAATTTAAATGACATCAGGATGGAAATTGCCACCATCTGATTTTGTGGTATTTGCTCCTACCTTTTGCACACCGGTCTAGTTCTTAAGATACTCAGCCAGGAAATGACGTATCTGCATTACAGCTTCTGCTTAAACTTCAAGATTATAGCCTTTTCTTCCTGAACCTCAAAATTGTTGCTCTAACCAAGCCTATAAAATATCCTAAGTCAGACCTTACCATCTCTCCTATGAGAGATGAGCCTAGGGATGCAAAGTAACAGGATGAGAAAGAAAGAAACAAGAGGCAGTCTGACTCGAATTTTGTGGCACTCAAAAGGAAAATGGTCCAGGGTTCTTTTGGTGTGCGTTTTTTTTTTTTTTTGTCACATGTAAAATGCATACTCATGTGAAGAACCTGGGTTTTGAAAACTTATTGCCCTTTCCTGAGTGCTTTAGCCTATGTTAGTTAGGTTAAAATACCTTCAGTGTCTTCAACAGGAGCAGTAGGGAATATTCCACTTGAAGCAGTTATACAGCCTACTGATTTTGGTTATAGTAGGTATAGGTTCAATCCCTTTCAGGACGAACACAGTCTGGAATGCAAGTATTCCACTTGGGAGAAGCTTTGAAGGGGAATCAGCTTCCAGGTTATGGTATCTGAATGTAAGCCTCCACATGTCTATAGATTAAGAGTTTAAACTCCAATTATCATTAACGGGATACTTAAAAGTCAGTGTAACCTAGAGCTGACCATGGCTATCTGCTTTCCTTAAGATAAGTTGAATTGTTCTCCATGATTCCTTGGCTGTGCCGACTGCATTGTCTCTGTACTGAGAGCTTAGACACCTAGCTCATTTGCAGAAACTTTCCATTGTGATTGCCTAGAAGTAGATGTTTGAGCTGAATCCCACCCCATGTTTCTCTTTCTCCTCTTCCATTGCATCTTTTAAAGATCCCAGGAATATTCCTGTCCGTTCACTAGTCTGTAGACATACAAACTGAGCAAACTATTCTAACTTTTGCAGGTTTTCAGGTGTGCCTGCTTGGCAGGTAGGGGGTAGTTTCGCTACTTATTGGAATGTGAAGTTAGACGTACTAGATGGTGCTCCTTTTCTAAACTTATTTGTGAGACAGTGCATAAACTGAGTAGATTGGATTCCACCCTCATTGTGCAACATTCACATATGAACTATAGGGTATCATTTTGTGTATCTTTAGCTCTGCTAGAATAGCTCCAAAATTATTCTAGTAGCTTTAAAGCCAGTTTTGCTGATGCCTTTTCTTTTTTTTTTTTTTTGGTGTGTGCGTGTGCTGATTATTGTTGTTCGTTCTTCCTTAGGAATATATATTTAAATTTCCCTGCTGCCTCACAGTTCCCACACAATGTTTGCTTGATTGCATATTCTTTGTGGTTTCATTTGGTTTGTCTCTCTAGTGTGAGGTCCTGCAAGCAATGTTAATAGACCATCCTCCCAAGAGGAATTTATGGGTAATTTTCTTTGGCACCTGAAAGATTTATGATCAAAATATTAAACATGAATAGGAAACTGAACTAAATAAATCACAGCTTAATTCTACAGATGTATGCTGATTTATTTATATGTGGGTACAGCACTCGGAGACACCAGTTTTATTTCAGATTTCTGCTGACATATATAGGCAGGCAGCAATTTCAGCTCAAGGCTAGATGCAAGGGACTCATATTCAGCTCACTATCAGTACTAAGTTCTTCCACGGTTTTTGATGAGGCTTTTGGGGACAGATCCAGAACAGTTTGTGAGCTGTACCTCTCTGCAGCATCCAGACTACATTAGGAACTTCATTTCACCAAAGCAATACTTTAAGTATCGTTAGTGGACCTCAGCAGGATCATCCAAACCATCTAAATCAGCATTCTAGGCTCCATAAATAGACAGTAGAGAGAGGTAAGCCCCTCTCAAGGTCTATGAGTACTTACTTTGGTTAGAAAACTCTTTTTCTCCGTTGACTTCTTTGAGTGTACACACCTACTGCAGTGTTACCCTGTACTGAGTAAGGTGTACCTTAGAGCCAGCTGAGAAATAGCAGCCCCAGTCTCAGCTGAAAGCTTGGAGAGTAATCCTTGCCTGGAACAGCATATAACCTGATGGCTTGTGTTTTGTTTTGTTTTGGGTTGTTTTTTTTTAATGAAAAATTACAGTAAAGTATAGTAAACCCACATCTTTATTTTTGACCTTTTTCATACAAGTTGTAAAAAATTGGCAGTACACAGAACTATCAAAATAAGCAATGATTTATTCCTTAGTAATGTAATTTAAATGTTATTTTTCACTTCAGGAAAACAGCAAATACCACTGTTTCTTGGAGCTTATCTCCATATTCTTGTATTCTGATATATATCAAGGATTTTCTTCTACCTATCAGTCCTCTCTGCCAGCTATTGGGCTTTCTCTTGCTCTGCACGCTTTGCTGTGTTATCTAGGTGACTTTCCAGTTTCATTCAGCACTTGACAGTCCTCTTATACTACTTGTTTTTTGCTCATACACAATGATGCATGCAATGATTCTGACAAACTATTAACAGACATTTTAGTGCTGCTAATCTTACTTGCTGTTCCTCCTTGTATGTCTCCTCTGTTTTAGTTGACTCCCTTCCTAGTGTGTGTAAACTATACTTCAAACTCTCACAGCTAGTCTTTTTAGGGATCTCAGATGTCAGAGAGCTCAATTTTGTTTAGAAATTTTGAGCCTAGACACTGTTAATTTCCAAGCATGCTCCTGTAAATGATAACAAACTAACATCATGCTCCAAAAGGCTCACTGCTTGTCAAGTTCTTTTTAAAAATATCTTCTAAATGTACTCTGAGGTTTATTTTAACTCTTCACAGACCTTCAAATAAAGCCAACATGCATTACTATGATTTTTAAGAAATAAAAATTTGACGCTACTTCCTAAACTTACAAAGTAATTTAAAGTGGTATTGTTTTGGACTAGGTAATTCTTCTGAAAAGGAAAGCAAAAGCATGAGTGTGTGTAGTTCATGACACCAGTGCTAAAATATTCTGTGTTCAGGCAGTGAGTGAAGCCAGCAAATTTTTAATGCTTGGTATTCTGTTCTGTTACTACCAACATTATATCCAAAAGTAGAATTCAGGTTTCTGCTTTCTCTGTTATAGGCACTTCTGTATTATCATGGATTTAGTTCATCTTAAAATGATGATCATGAATCTCAGTGGTGTTTGAGAGCTTGCAGTGGTGATTAACAAAGGCCTGTTGCTATTCTGAAGTGCACTGAAGTATGTAATTAAACATTTTTTTTTTCACCAGATTGGAGCTGAGTTTTGAAATGAGTGGTTTGATTGAAAACTCAGCTTTGTGAAATGGTTGAGTTCTCCCCAAGCTAAAGCCAAGTTCAATAAACTGATGATATAGTTAAAAGAGCTTGAGCTTAAACTATTAATAGGGGACTTCAGTGCTGACACTGCTGACACTGCCTTTAAACTCATCCAAGATCCTACAATTCGTGATGACTTCACATTCAATTCAACGTGATATAAAAATATACAAATGTCTTGTCTATGTATATTCTCTCGGTGGACACCAAGTTGAACATGCACCCTTGCAGCAAAGCAGGCCAGCAGCCTCCCGGGCTGCATTAGGCAGAGTGTTGTCAACAGATTGAGAGAGGTAATCCTTCTCCTCTACTCAGCACTGCTGAAACACATTTGCAGTCCTATGTCCAGTCCTGAAAGACATGAACATACTGGAGCAAGTTCAGCCAAGGACCACGAAGATGATAAAGAACCTGGAGCATCTGTCATATGAGGAGAGGCTGGGAGAGCTTAAACTGCTCAGCCTGGAGAAGAAAAGCCTCAGAGGGATCTTATGTGTGCAAAAATATCTTTGGGGGCATTAAAGAAGGTGGAGCCAGACTCTTCTCAGTGGTATCCAGTGACAGGATAACAAAGATAAGAGGCAATGGGCACAATTTGAAAAATAGGAAATTCCAGCTAAACACAAGAAAAAACTTTTTTTTTTTTTTTTTTTTTAATGGCGAGTATAGTAAAAAACTGGTAGAGGTTGCCCGGAGAGGTTGTGGAATCTCCATGCTTGGAGACATTCAAAACCTGACAACACGGCCCTTAGCAACCCTCTCTAGCTGACCCTCCTCTGAATGGGGATGTTGGACTGGATGACCTCCAGAGGTCCCTGAAAACCTGAATGGTTCTGCGATTCTGTGTGTTTGTGGATGATTCACAGACTAAAAGGAAGGAAAAAAGTGTTAATGACTGCAGCAGTATTAATGGCTTCAGCTCTCCTGCTGTGCCAGATCACTTCTTCATGTGACCCCCATAATGACATTATGGGTTAAAAGTTCCTTCCAGCCTCAACAATTCTTTGTCATTTATGTCAGTATCCATTCAAATTCTTTTTATCTCAGTTTTTTAATCTTCCTTATCATAGAAAACTTTGCTGGGAAATTATAGTATTTAGTCTCAAGAGGAGAAAACAGGAGGAAAAAGTATCTTTTTCTTCCTTAAAAACGTCTCTGCGAACAAAGTCTTTCTTAAGCAAAATTCTACATGGAATAGCAAGTTATCCACGGTGACAGGATAATCTTCCTACCTACAAGATAACAACAGATTGTTCAGTCCGTAGTTTCCTGCATGCATGATACAGGCATCTTTGTTAGATTTCATATGCTCTTTGGGTCAAGATACTAACATATGTATAGTTTAAAATATTCATCTCAGGAAACCACATGGGGTTAGCAGGCAGATTTACACAAGTGCTCCTCAGAACAAGAAAAAATATTGCAAAAAACATAAATGCTGCAGTATTATCTCCGTAAATAATAAAGATATTATAAAGGGAGAAAGAAAGGATGATCAAATATTTGTTGGCTGCATGTATTCTCTTGGTGGAGAAGCTGACATTAGGTCTCAGTGGCGTAGTAATCTTCCTTTAAAATATAGAATAATCAGAAGCAATAAATCAAGTTACATTTTATCAGCTGAAGTTCTTAGTGTATACTGACTCTGCCTTACATCTATTGACATAAAAAAGATTATGTCAACAACATTCTTTAAAGGTGCATATCCATCCATTTTCCGCTTTGTTCCTCCTGTTGCAATTGATTCTGTTCTGTGACAAGTCAACCCCCTGAGCTCTAATTTCCATTAGTTCTTAGTAAGTTTTTACTTCCAAAACATGTAAATTCCCTTTAACCTTAATAGTACAGGAAAATCAACTGCAAATAGCAAGCGATACACACCTATGACTGAATGCTTAAGATGGAAGGATGAAATGTGCAGAAGCAGAGCTGTTACATGGTACCATTATAAGATTTAGAGCATGCACCATAGTAGACAATGTTATTGGCCGAACTGAAGGTATAGGAACTATAACTTTCAGAGATGTGGTATCGTTTTCCTCAATATTTATAAAGAAATACTAATGAATAGAGCATGAAAATATTATATGAGTAGTAATTTCAGTGAGGTAATTTCAGTGATTCTGTAGTGGTGGAATTTGATTCAAAACCCATTCCTTGCCTAAGAATTGTCTCCCAAAAGATCATATTTCATTTTTAATGAGTGATATATGTGTTTTATGTTTACAGGGCAACTCTCAGAAATGTAAATGAAGTGTAATGCAGTACAGATTCAGTAAATCCCAGTAACAGTGTCAAATAGGATAGCTACGAGGCAGCAAATCCTATTTTAGTTGAACATCATATCTGAAAGATTTCAGCCTTTCCAGTTCAATTACCTTTGTTTTTTGTCTTCTTTACATTATTTTCTTTTATTACTAATCTTGAAGAATCTGATTGTTGCGTAGTTGTATATGGTTTTGCTTTCTACCCTTGTCTGTTTTTCTTTGTCTCAAAGTTATAAAACAAAGTGCTATAACTGGCTTTGTCTGAATAACAAAAGACCAGAATACTCAACCTGTGCCTACTACCAGATATTGATTACTTCTATTTGCTAAGAGGAAAAGGGAGATAAGTTCTGGAAAACTCTTCAAAGCACTACAAAAATCTTTGGCAATGTGTTTTCAAGATGTTATCATGGTTCTTCACATCACCCAGCTTAGCTTCCCAGGAGTCCTGTTATTTGTGATGAATGATAAGGGAAAAGTGAAAGGACTGAAGGTTATGCTTACACTGGCCATTGGGCCAGGTGATGGAGCTGCACGAGAAGAGGATTGTGCTGCCCATTGCTCCAGGGCTGCTATCAGAGTGAAATACGCTTCAGAAGGGAGCCATGGGTGTCAACCACAGAATCTGCAGTAAGGACAATTACAGCAAAAAAGAGACCAGGAGTGAAACAAGGAATAATGCAAAAGGGGATTATAACCCTGTATAAGCCTGTACAAGGCTTCTAATCTGAACTGTCTTTAAGTAGGACCCCATCTCTTTTCACTGACTCCAAAGGGAATCTAGAGAAAAGAGGCAAGTTCTGTATCTAAATATACATGGCATAGTCATATCTGAGGTATTTTTCCATGTCCACTCCCAATCAATGTTGAGAAAAGGAAGAAGAAAGTATTGTTCAACCTGCACTGCACGGTGGCATGCAAGAGTTTCATTGCATCATGGCTTCAACTAAAGCAATTCTAAGAAAAGGTAGAAGAAACTGAGGAAAGCTGCTGTGCAGTTTCAGGTTGTCTGGGTACACAGAGAAAATGGGTAATTTGCCCTCCCCCCACGTTGTGCAACTCAATAGAAAGAAGTACCTGCCTTCCAGCCTCCTAATAGAAATACCACCAGTCTCATCTTTCCAAACTCTTCGCAAACAGTTACCAGTGTATTAACACATTCTGTACTACTCATTCATTAGCTCTTCAGCATTTTATGCATGACAATTTTAATAATAAGATAATTTCTCTATGTGATTGAATGGGATTTTTAAGACCTAGCCACTTGCAATATTAGCATGCATGAGATGAACTGAAATTGCTAAGGATTTCTATGAATTTTTGTCTCTCATATACTGCCCCCCCCCCCCGCCCCGAGGATTATATTCTTACCAGAGTGAAAAGAAGATAACAGTTAACATAAGAGTTTTATATTCCAGCACAGTCAGTGGTTTAGGGCAATAGTATGAGATGGTGTACAGGGGCCAGACTGACAGGTGCAACCAATTTGAGCAATATCATTCAAGAAGCTCATGAATTAATAGGTAACATTTACAGTAGGAGCAATGCCTACCTAGAACAGTTTTGGAAGGTATTCCACAAATTCACTACTAGCAAGATAAAATAATTTTATCTTATGTTGTTTATTAGCCAAGAGTAAGGCAATTTTCACCCTGCAAAGCATAAATGGTTCTGAATACACAGACTGGGTTCAGTTCTAGCAGAAGAAGGTAAATATACTCTCAGTTACCTAGTTCGTACTTGTTAGGATTCTCTTAAATGCATTCTGCTGTAAATTTAAATTATTCTTTTTATTAAGTGTTACATATGTGGAGCTGTGAACTCAATAAGAGTTCCATATACCCCTCTGAAATTCAATTTATTGTCATTTTTTGCTTCCTTTCCTTTTTTTTCCTACTTTTTCCTGTACTATTGTACATTCTCTGATCTTTCTCCTACGCTCCCTTTTTCTGCCTTCTTTTTTAGCCTGATTGCTTAGAGAAGCAAAGATTATGTGATTGTGCTGTTTGCCCATCCTCCGGCAAGCCAGCTTCTCATAACCTTAGAACATAAGCTAATTTCAATCATATTTGACAGAGGCATAGAAATCTCAAAGTTCCTGAGCTCTTACAAATTTCATGAGCCCTTGTGGCTGTTTAGAGAATAGGCACACCACACAGTTCTGTTGAGCAACGTTACAAGGTGAATGACTTCAACTACTATCTCCTTGGCTGGCTAACCAGGAAAGGTTGGCCTCGCAACATAATTAGATCTTCAAGGAAAGAATCGGTACATGCTGCTTCTTTCTTACATGGTATTTATGTAAAATAGGAGAGAAATGAGAAAACTGGTATGGTCTAGGGTACTTGTAGATTAAAACAGATACACTGCAGATAAAGGTCTGCAACATGGGCTCCCTGTGAGAATTAAAATGGTGAGGTGTTGGAGTAATAGAGAAGAAGGGAAGGAAATGTGGCTGCAGTGTTATGAGAAGAGCTGAGCAGAGCTGAGTCTGCTTAAATAAAGTCACACAAAGGATAAAGGCCATTAAGCTCATATTTCCACTGTTAGTTGAATAGTTTGCTTTCACTTCTTTTCCTAACAAACTGTGGCCTGCCCTAGAGTGCACTTATCTGTCATGTCATTTCAGTGATTAATTCTGTCTATTCTTTTTCTTCTCAGAAGTATCTTCTGTCCTCCTCAGTCTGTTCCCTTTTTCAGGCTCTCAGAATCTCTTTCCATATCAGGGTTGCATGACTCTGATATTTTCATGTAGCGAAATACATTGACGTTGGATGTTGAAGAGTATAACTTAGTTTTAAAGTTAACTTATTTAAATTTCAGAGCAAACTAACTTCAAAAAAATTTAAATTTTATGTTTGGTTTGTGGGGTTTTTTAAAATTTTTTTCTTTGCTGAATTTAACTGGAACAAACTGTTCTAAAAAATGGGCCTATCTGCTTTCTTTAACTGTCTACCTTAGGGTGAACACGAAGAACAGTTACCCCATTCCCGTATTGTGTGTTTGTCAGCTATTGCTATAATTTGTATGCTGGTCTGTCCTGACCTTTGCATGACAGACAATTATTAACTTGCATTATCATTTCACTAGTACAGTCAGACTCTTAAGCACAGTATCGTCTCATGGGACCTGGTCTGTGTGTCAGTCTTGTTTCATCAGGACATACTCCCATTTGTGTTCAGATTCTTGGAGGCCATTCAGAATAGTAGGTTCTGGAATCCTTGTTCTTATACCCACAGAAGAAAGCTAGTATATTGGATAAATAGTGAATGTGTCAGACAGAAAGTTAGAGGCCAAAACAGTGTTTGTCCTTCCTGTGTTGAAAAAGCAATACCCTCAGAACATGATCTCACTGATGATTTCCCTGGAGTACTATGTATGGTTCTACATGGTCCCTAAACAAGGTCATGATATGACTGCAGTCTAGCCCCCTCTCCCCNAGGGACTTTCTCCAGAAAAAAGAGCAGATTGGACCTCTTTGTATGGTACAAAACTGTATTTATATCAGTGTGCTTATTACCAGGACATTAAACCCACATGCTTAAAAACACATCAACCCCAGAGAAAAACAAACACACCAATCAGTATCTACCCCCTACGGCATGCATTTGTGCACCAGAGGGAGAAGCATTAATGGACAATCAGAGAATACTCTAAGACAGAGGAAGTACACTGAATGATCTCTTTTCTTAGAAGGACTGCTGTGACAGTGGTCTTTGAAAACCAGAATCAGACAGCCACAAAAGGAAAGGGACAAACTCTGCCTTGGTCCTTGGAGAAGTTCCAGGAAATCTTCCCTCTCTCATTTTTGGTTGCTTAAACCCAAACTTCAAGGAACTCACTGGACTTTGTCGTGTGCTTCCTGTCTACAAAGGTTATTCTAGCTGGGCTTCCAGAGCAGTAAAAACAGCCTGAGCTTGCTAGCTCTAAACAAAGGTCTTGATATCCGGTTGAGCTATAAAAGACCTGGCACCTCTCCTCATAAAAGCCTTGCTGTAGCATGCAGTTACTGAATAGTGGATCAGAACTTTCTCACGTTAGTGCTGTTAGGAAGCAAGGACCAGCCCACTCCAAGCCTTGCTCTCCTAAAAGCAGGGAGAGGAAAGCAAGTTCACCCAAGGTTTATCCCACCTTTCACTTGGAAGGATCAGAGTGTTAATGTAAGGTGCTGTTGTTGCTCTTGTAGTAAGAAATGTCTGGTCACATTTTAGTTGTACCAAAATGTTGAGGTTTAGTTTGGTTTTTTTTTCATCACTGTTGTTGGTTTAGATTATTTGGGTTTCATTTTTTAAAAAAATATTCCTGTATTAATCTGCTGTTAGTAAGAATAGTACAGTTTAACTCTTCCAGAAGGCTATTACAATGTCCTAATTTCATTTCAATTATCAGCACAACTCCACGCCTCCTTACATTTCATCATAATGCTAACAATAATGTTACACCTCCTCATGCTCTTCACTTGCCTCTTTTCCCTCCTCTTAACTGCTCTTAGTCGCTTTCCCTTCTGCCCTTGACTTGACATTTTCTCACTCCAGCCAACCCCATGTTCTTAGAACTCTTTCTAGCTCACTAGCAAGAGCCTGTCTTCTCTTTCCTCTTTCACAGTCTAACTGCCATGGGCTAAATTTTCAGAAAAGACAAGATACAGAGAAGACAGCGTACACTGAGAGATAACTCTTATTTCAGTTTTTGTTTTAAAAAGATCTATATTTCTTTTTTCATGTATTCCTGCAGCAAAGTGGTAATTCTTTAAGAATAAGCAGATAAAAATGTTTGGGAAAACATGCCCTGAGACACAAACATCCATGTTTTTCATGTATGTCTAGCTCCTTGCTTCCTACCGTGATTTCATGCTCTGGTTTTATATTTATAATTTTATGACAAAACCACACTATTGTGAAACTGGCGCTGCTCAGCAGTTAATTGGTACCTCTTAAAGAGCCGTGGTACAGATTGCTGTTTCACTCTGGCACATGTCCACTCTCTGGGAAGGCATTAGCTTGCTGTGCTTGGATCCAGCCACTCAGTTCCATAAGCTCCTGAGGTGTCATGTTGTGAGCAGTGATGGTCACTGTTCACAGCACTGTGACTTTCAGGAACAGACTTCCAGAATGGCTGCCACAGTTTTCCCAAGATCTAGTGTTAACACGTGTTCTGCATGGAGACCACTGGTCTATGGGAGTTCTGCTTTCCTAGTTAGAGGTAATATTGGAACATGGCAAGAGAGCTTGCTAATACATAAACTCCTTAAGCATGCACAGCCCTGGGGAAAAAAACATCTGAGAAATCTGTGAAAAACAAAATCCAGCTCTGAATAGATTCCTATCTGTCTCATAACATTCTTACTAATGATTCTCATCTGTAAGTAGTATAATCGCTCAAAGCATCTCTTTTCAGCCTGGTCTGATTATTCATGGCTGTGAAATCACTTACGGTCAGAAAAATAGTTTACTATAACATCTCTTTGACACACTGCCATGAGGCTTGGTTAGGCTGTTGGTCCGAGCAACAACTTCAGTCTAGCCTGTCAGCTTCTATAAGATGATCCTTCAAAATTAGTGTCTTAGAAAATGGAGTCTTTGTTTTCACTGCATGTGAGTTTTCAGCCCTAAGGATCGTTGATGCCTCTGTCATTGTGTGTGCTATCCCAATGTCCAGAAAGTTATATTCAGAAAAATACCCTCTGTCAGGTTTTGCCAAGAATCATAGAATCACAGAATCATAGAATAGTTTGTGTTGGAAAGGACCTTTAAAGGTCATCTAGTCCAACCCCCTTGCAGTAAGCAGGGACATCTTCAACTAGATCAGGTTGCTCAGAGCCCCCTCCAACCTCACCTTGAATGTTTCCAGGGATGAAACATCTACCACCTCTCTGGGCAACCTGTTTCAGTGTCTCACCACCCTCATCATGAAAATTTCTTCCTTGGATCTAGTCTGAATCTACCCTCTTTTGGTTTAAAACCATTACCCCTTGTCCTATCGCAAGAGGCCCTGCTAAAATGTCTGTCCCCATCTTTCCTGTAGGTCCCCTTTAAATACAGAAAGCCTGCAATAAGGTCTCCCCAGAGCCTTCTCTTCTCCAGGTGGAATAACCCCAACTCTCTCAGCCTGTACTCACAGGATACGTGTTCCATCCCACTGATCATTTTGGTGGCCCTCCTCTGGACCAGCTCCAACAGGCTCATGTCTTTCCTGTGCTGAGGCCTCCACAGCTGGATACAGTACTTCAGGTAGGGTGTCACCAGAGCAGAGTAGAGGGACAGAATCACCTCCCTNATACAGAAAGCCTGCAATAAGGTCTCCCCAGAGCCTTCTCTTCTCCAGGTGGAATAACCCCAACTCTCTCAGCCTGTACTCACAGGATACGTGTTCCATCCCACTGATCATTTTGGTGGCCCTCCTCTGGACCAGCTCCAACAGGCTCATGTCTTTCCTGTGCTGAGGCCTCCACAGCTGGATACAGTACTTCAGGTAGGGTGTCACCAGAGCAGAGTAGAGGGACAGAATCACCTCCCTTGTCCTGCTGGCCACACTTCTTTTGGTGCAACCTAGGATATGATTGACTTTCTGTGCTGCGAGTGTACATTGTCTGCTCATGTTGAGCTTTTCATCCACCAGTACCTCCAACTCCTTCTTAGCAGGAATGCTCTCAATCCCTTCATCCCCAAGCCTGCGTTTATACCAGTGGTTGCCCCAACCCAGGTGCAGGACCCTGAACTTAACCTTGTTGAACCTCATGAGCAAGTGGATAGTTTTCTCTTGAACTTGCATCTTGAGCTGGTTTATCCCATAAGACAATTGAAAGGGGGAGAAAGGATAGAAGTAAACAATTAAAAAATAGAGAAGATGAGAACTACTTAAGCCGTTCCACCACCAAGAAAAATGTTTGTGGAATTATGGCCTTAAACATCTTAATCATGATGGAGCTTACAATGCAAGTGAAGGTTGCAATGAAAATGTTTCGCCAAATAAAGTAGAATCCACAAGTTCATATAGAACTTAATTCCTCAATATTTCACAGCTGTTATATGTTTTTTTAAAATGTAATAGTACCCTCGACTCCAAGAGCGACTATATGGTAGAGAACAGTAGACAGCCTGGAAACGACGATTTTAGTGAGACATGTAAAGTGTAGCTGTCAAAGGACAGTATTTGTAAACATTTTCAATAATTTTATAGCTATCGGCACAGGTTAGTTCCTTTATGCTTTGGTCAGGCAATAAAAATTGCATCTTCATTTTTTATTCATTCATCATCAGCAGACCTCTGTTCAGAGCTAAAAAAACTATTAGGAACTACGGTGGAGGGGATGAAGCTACTAACATATATTAATGAAATGGATGTGTCACTTATTTTTCAGTGTAGTAATGAAGAAGTACTCATACAGTCTTTGATCTTGAAACTTACATTTTAAGTTAAGACTGAAAATTACAAGTCAATATATTTTCATGGTGAGACACCAACTTTAATAATTTGATCATGGTAAACCATATCATAATAACACTTCAATAGCATTTGTCATCAAATTATCTCAAAGCGCTTTAAAACTGTTAATTAGGAATCCTTTGCAATATTTATGATCTAAGTTTTATACCCATTTTACACATACGTAAGCAAAATATCTGTGCATTTCAAATAGCAGGCTCAAGGCTTTTATTTTCCAAAAAACAAAGAAGAAAAATTACATTTGCTACTCACAGGTATTATATAATTCAGAGAATATCCTGGTCCTGAGAGTGACAACTATCCTTATTTTTTATTATAACTGAGGTTTCCTGGCCTTTTCTAGGTAGTGTTCTAAAGCTCTGGAATATAGCCTTTGTGTATTTGCACTCTACAAAACATGTCAGTAGATTACTAAGTAAGCAATCTTAAAAAAAATTAGTCTCAGAGATTTGAATTATTCTTGTTGCTTCCATAGCTCAAAGCTAGGAACTTGCAAACATGCAATAAAAATGCTGAAAAGCAAAAAACCTTGACATAAAAGAGAAAAATGAAGATGTACTAGAAAGCAGATGGTTATATGAACAACTAAATGAATTCCATATAAGAAAAACAAATGAAACAAGGGGAATTGAAGAGAAGGTCCAAGATATGCACAATGCAGACAAAGAAACCATACCTTGAAATAACTTTGGAAATGGTAAATGAGTTTTAAATCTTACTATTTGTCATCCTGTCACATCTTTTTCTTCTTAAAATGCCTTTAAATGATGCAAGCAAGCAGATCCATTTCAAAGCATCTTTATGAGTCATTATTAAATATGTTATCTCTGTTCCATACAGAAACGTTGTGATGGAGTATAAATACCTGGTAGTAGTCATGACACTAGAAATCCTCCTCACACTTGCCCACCTACGTGATTTCTGGATACCAAGTATGATGCCTCAGATAGTGACTGTGTAGTGTACTAGTTTTCATTACAAACCATGAATGAATTAAATTGGACGTAATAAAGACAGGAATAGAATAAATGCTTCTTTTACATAAAGTATAACTGAACTCTGCAAGACATGGTCCTGTACTTTAGAGAGATTAAAAAAATAGAGATGGAATCAAAAAAGAACTAGAAAAATTCATGAAGTTTGGATCACTATTGCCTGTAAAGATTGTTTGGTTGTGACGTCTTGTTCTATAAATCCCCTTCTAAACTGACAGCAGCAAGAGATTGGAATTCTTCTTTTATACTCTTCCAAATCTCTGTAGAGCAAGTTAATTTTCTTTTATTTTCCAAATAAAGTACAAAAGAGAACTAGACATCTCAGAATGGAGTACATAAAATCATCATGAAGTCCAGCTCTCAAAATTCCCTGATACCTACATTCTGTAGTAGAGATGTACTTTTCACTTATACACTCTCTATTTGTTCCCCCTTGTCTGCCATTTTTCTGGCCGCATGGCTTGCCCTCCTGACTGCATGGTGGCTCTGATTCAAAAGAAGTTCATGTTGTTAGCATACCCTTAGCATACCTGCTGCTTAGAGCAACTTTCTTGGGAGACACATTTAAATAAAACATGATGAGGAGGGGACAGAAACGAGGGAACTTGGTATAGGGGCAAGGGATCTAAATAACAAACCATTAAACAAAAGATGGTCATTATTACTACCATCAACACTGTCTGAAGGATTTGACCTGCTGTTTACCTAAAGGAGAACCTCAATGACCATTGCAGGGGACCAGTGAGTGGTTGTCTCCACAGTACGAACATTTGTAAACACATAATTAATAACTTTATTTGGCCCATATGTCATCCAGGAGAAGCAGGGACGTGCTTGAATTACAAAGTCTGCATAAGGGACTATGTTCTAGCAATACACAATTCTTCAGACATAATTTAATCACTCCCTGGGGCTTAGCCATATTTTTAGGTGCTTAAACACAAATTTACTTACGGCATCAGGAATGATTGCAACCTCTAGAGGCATGCATGTGTGCTATAATGAGGATATAAAAATCTAATTTGTCTCTTTCTAAGGTATCTATTTTGCAGCCACCTCTGTTCTCAAAAAGAAAGCTATGCCATATATTTAAGACTGAGGTTAAAAAATATATGGGGTATGTTCATCCTAAATTTCCACTTGTTCTTATATTTAATTTTCTTTCAATACCACCAAATACGTAGAGGACTAACTGCCCTAGAAGAGAACAAAGTGGGTTCATTTCTGGGAATTTAACAGCTCATCAAGGGCAATACAAACAAAAATGGCACAAGTTAGTGGTTCACAAAGCCTCTTTATGTATGTGTATGTCTCAAATCCCAAGAAATTTCTGTCTCCTCACGGAGCATTGCAGTGCACTTGTTACAAAATAACAACAATTTGCTTAGCATGAACGTCTGCATCACTGACGCCAGAAATAGCTTATTTGTTCCTTTACTGAGAATTCCTGTTGTATTACTGAAGCTGTTGGTCTCAGGTAATAGGGAGAGTCAGCCTGGTGAAATTAGTATGTGATTTCAGTCATAGTAAAATTTGCAGAAAACTTAAAAATCAGACATTTTATAAGACTTCTATAACATGAATCTGTGCTACTCACATTCATGCAGGTATGTTTCAATCCTGATATTTGAAAAATCTGTATTTTTTATAATGTGTTTGAATGCTCCCTGTGATGCAACTCAGAATATGGTCAGTGAGCAGTGCTGAAGGCTTCTCTACCCAAGCAGATCCTTCCCTGATCATATCACAGAGGCTTGCTCTGCACTGCTCCATATGCATACTTCAAGTTTCCCTATGAGTAATATGCAAAATTTTTGCCTGTCTCTCTACACCTTTAAAGGCAACTAGAAAATAAACAACAAAAAACAGCTGTGTTTTGATAATTTCCTTTTCTCGCTTTTTTTTAGACTGCTAGGTGATGGCTTGAAAACTAAAGCAATCTTCTTGCTCTGCTGCTTCCACCATCACACAATTTATTTTACTGCTAGTATTGTATTTTGAAGAGAAAGATTTTTAATGCTTCATTACTAAGTTTCCAACATTAAAGGGTAAGATTCAAACGTGTGATGTTTCCGAAGCACTCTAAACACTCTGGAAAATACTTGGCTTGGCTTCTGTACACCTTTGTTTAAAGCTTTGTCAAATGGGTCTGGAAAACAAATTAACATTCAAAAAGTTTCTCTGAGGACCATTAAAAGAGTAGCTCCTGGGTATTATGAAACAACTGCGCGGGTTTCTTAGACAAGAACTGAAAAACGGTCTTGCTAAATGATTCCAGCAGAGCAGAAAAGTTGACCAAGCCTCCTGAGGATCAACTTATTAGTCAATACTGGAAACATAGTCTTTTTCTCTCTTCTGCAATAGCTATTAGGGATGTGTTACTCAAACTGTGTTTTCCTTTTCCTTTGAGAAAAACAGGTGAACCACAATCTTTGAATTAAGCATAACATTAGCAATGCAATACTTATACCTTAATGAGAGAGGCAGGCGACTCAGCCGAGTAATGGTGCTAACTGTGCTGCAGCTTCACAATAATCCTTCGCCCTCATACAAATAAGTGGAAACCAGAACTGTATAAGAGTTAAAAACAAAGCAAAGGGTTTGCAGGCTAGTAAAAGTCTGAATACGATCAATCTGTTTCAACATGCTGGAGACTGAACACAAATTTTGAAGGATGAAATTAGCTGATAAATGACAAAAAAGATTAGTCTGAAATATTTACTATCTGTGGTGCTAACTGTCATTCCATCTATATTAATTGGCACAGCCTCTTCTGTGCCAGATGGTCTATTGCAGTTAGTGAACATTACCCTCACGGATTTATCTAAATTATGTATTTGAGCTTTGGATGAAAGCATTTTACTTTTTTTACTAGTTGAGCACTGAGAATTATGTTTGTCCTCTTAACGCTATTATTGCATACAGGTAATAATATTTCAGAAATAAATATGCATATGATGGTCTTGCTGGATTATAAGAAAAGACAGATGTGACAGATTTTTTTGAAAATAACTCTAAAAACTAGTGTCCTTATAATGCCAGCATTTACCTCAGCTTTCAAAAATAAATTCTGATGACCTGTTGCTAAGACGGTGGACCAAGTACTAGAGGTGAAAGTCACCCGTAAGTGTAATAGTTTACCATCTTTCCCAGATCTAGGTATTTTGGGGAAGACCCTGGCTAAAATACTGCTATCATGTTTGGCCTAATGCCAGTACAGGTGTTATAAGTTCCCCTCCACTACATGTTGATTGTCGGAAGATGAGCTGCTCCAGGGCTGACCTCATCCCCTGAGCACAGTGGTATGGCAGCTCAGCTCAGACCCCTGATGGACTCCAGAGTCATCATACCGTGCTACTCATACCAAGAGCAAATGCCCTTGGAGAAAGGTGGAAAAGAAGAAACTCTGTAAGTCCACAAGAACGTCTTGTAGGGAAGAATGCTGGATGCATTGCCACGAGGGTGGTTGCTACTCAAAGGGCTGAGACACCCCCAAAAGTCCAGGTTTTCAGTCAGTTATCTGATAGCAGCCATGTGGGAGTTTATAGTTTGCTAACTTTTTAATGGTCTCACTAAAAAAAAAAAAAAGTGTCAGTTTACTTGCTATTATATAGCTAAAAGCTTCCAACACAGACTTTTTATTAATCACAACATAAGAACATGGTACAGAATGTATGAGATAAGGAGATCAAGGGCTGGAGGCTCTGTGTAGCTTAAAGAGTGTGATAAAAGGTGGAATCATCTGTTCTACACACATACATACACTCAAAGGATATACTGGGGAGTATAAAAAGAGATAGTCTTGTTGGAAGTAAAGGGATGAGAAACTAAAAAGAGGGAGGGAGATGGATGGGACGCAAGATAGAGAGCAGGATGCCTCCTGCCAAAGGAACTGCAGTCATCACAAACAAGAAGATAAGTGTGAAATGCAAACGAAATAAATGCTGTTTGTACAAGCAAAGTAAAAGAAAGATGACAGGAAAAAAGGGAAAAGGGAGTGGGAAGAAATGATATAGGCACAAACAGAATGGGAAAGGGAGGGAAGATTTAAAGCTGCAGGGGAAACGAGTAAGGGAATGGCAAAGATGTTTGTACTTGGTGCTTCTTTTTGCTCAAAATCATTTTTCTCTGGTTTAGAAAATGGTAACGCCAGAAGGCCAAAATCATCAGACAAGTTGTCTAGCAAGAATCGTCCTTTGGAGAGAATACCAAATCCTGGCAATTAGACCTTGACCAGAGCTCTCTCTTCAGCAGGTGAACAGACTGTGGAGACATTCAGTATTGTCCAGTCTATTTTTATCTAAAATAAATCAATTACATTTTGGAGACACTAAGAAAGCTTGCAGGAAAAGATTTTCACTGCTTTTCCTACAGACAGCTCTGTGATTACAATTCCAGTGGGGGTTATTGTGAATATTGAAATAAAAGAGTCATTGAATAGCTACAACTTGCTGCTTTCTACCCTGGCTTACTCTTACCTCAGAACATCCATCTGCTGCAATAAGTGACTTAGGCTGGAAGGAGGTCAGCAAAGGCAAGAAATGTGAATGAACATTAACTGCCTGCTAAACAAAGTGATGATTCATAAATTAAAAACAGGCATGGTTTTAAAGGTCACTAGAGCCAGTTAAACTGCATGTGTAACTCTTGTGTATCTGGCACACACAACATGCAGAACTGCCGTAGGGCAATTACTTGGGTATTCATCAGCATGAATAATTCTGGTCTCATTTAGCACATAGCCATGCTAAATTACATAAAGAAAATGACGTATAGTCTTAGATCCATAGTCAGTTGTTTCATTACGCAACTTCCACCTCTTACAGAAATTCTGGCACTCTCTATACCTTTTAACCCTCTTAGGAGATATGAACTATTTCTAGAACCAAGCTCGGAAAAAATTCACCTTTGCAGCCTGCGGCTTAAGGAAGGCTCTCTTTTTTGGCAAAGGCATAGGTTTGTAATTTTACAGGATGCACTCATAGGTCACTTTGGATGGCTTTCAGCCTGGTCCATTAAGATGATTTTAACATTTTATTCAGTAATGCTTTGTTATCTTAATTGAGATATTAATTTCTTTTTCTTTTTTTTTTCTTTATTGCTGCTTTTATCTGTGGCACTTAGAATGCCAAGACAGATCGCCTCAAGAAAAATAAAAGGCATTATTATATTCTGCCTCTCTCCAACATTTGTGCTTTCAACACATAATAAATATTCAGATGTGTTTGCTGTCATTAGTTAGAATGGGAAGACTGTCACTGAGAAAAGGAAGACCTATTTAATAACAGCAGTGCCAAACTTCCTTTAATATTATGGAGCTAAGCAACACGATATTTCATCAAGGTCTTTAACAAAAGCCTGACAACCCTGGGGGGAGGGGTGTTTTTCTGTGTGTGCTACTGAGATCTTTCCTTAGGATCCTTCCCAGAACTCTTGAACACAATATGCACTCAACATTCATCTTTTCATGTTGTAGAATATTACCTGTTAATAGGTCATATACACCTCCTGGAAATCATCCTGTGGTTTTGGACAAATATAAATATAATATATAAAAAACGGATATAAATAAATATAAATATAATAAAACGGATGGGGGCAGTCAAGGTCTCATCCAAGGTGGGGTGGTTATTCGCACTCTACTCCACTTCTCATTTGCTGGTAAGATTGCAACCCTTCTTGCTTAAATAAAGAAGGAGAAGCCACACTTACAGTGAGCTCAGAAAAAAATACTGGAGGGCTTTTAAACCATGATAGCCTATTATTACTTGCTTTAGTTTTGTTCCTTTGTTTGGGGAGGCAATGTGGACTACAGGCATCCCAGAAGTAAGCATTAGGTTACTGGTTTACTGGATGAGTCATCCTCTTTTTCACTAGCCCCACATATAAAATGCAGATTTTGGTCATAGTAACTGCTGTTTGAAAAAATATCTTAAAGGGCTCTGCAAAGAAAATTATATCTCAATCTATGTTAGGAATTTGTAAGGCTCAAAAATTATGCAGAAACATCCCAAGTCAAACACTGACTGGTACTGTTTTTGCTAAACTTCAGTTATTTTAAAATGTTATTTCTTTTGTTTTTTTCTTAATCCATGTATATGAAATATTTTATGTTGTAAATCAATTACAATTTAAAGACATTAAATATTTTAAAATGTTAACATAGTTTCTTAGTAATTAGATATCATTCAGTGATTATCCTTGAAAAATCTTTAATGCTTCATGATCAGTGCTGGATTGTCTTTTCTTGAAAAAATATTATTCATATTTTTCTTTTGTATTCTGATTACCACTACTAGTTCAAGATGGAAAGAGGGTCAAATTTATGAATATAACCTTATTGCACATGTAGCTTAATTTAGCATCAAGCTCATAATCAAAAGCAAGGCTCTAAATTGAAGTAGCAAGCTCTAAATGTAGTACATATTTTTGTCCATGATCTAAAAATGTAGCAAATTATATATTTATAAAAAAATACCAAAATAAAACTTATCCCCCCCAATTCTTTTATGTTTTCTTCCCCTCTTCACCTGGCAAAATTCCTTTAGGATACAAGATACTCTACTGCATATATTTATCTCCCCAGAGAGAGACTGAAGAAAAAAATATGTGACAGATGTTAGTCACATTGCTTAATGTACTAATGGAACACATTCAGAAACTGTGGCGATGAACATGATATAAATAATCTACATAGAAGAGATTCCTGAAACCTTTCCTCTGAGAAAATGTTCATTAATTTCAATTAGACTTTTACCTGGGTAATGATTAATATGGGCTGATTCCCAGATTATAGATATTTTTAGTCTATTTTTAAATAAGCATAATACTATCATTATGTGATTTCTAAACTTTGCTCCCCAAAGCTTTCTACTTATTTTCTTTTTAAAAAGTGAGTTTATTAAGCAAGATGTACATGATAAATGGCAGCATCACAGGTAATAAAAGCCCTGGAAGAGAAATTAGCCAACAGCTAAATTAATAGGCAAAATGATTATTATCAATTCATACTACCTGTTGGCCAGAATGTGCTCAGTGCAGTGGAATGGCTGTACCAGGTAAGACCGAAAGGGCCATCCAGGTGAGGATCGTCTCTCTGCTGAGTCTGGGAATACAGTGGAAGATATGGTGAGGAAAAAAAATGTCTGTTCTCCCTCTACTCCCGAGTTTATAGACCTGTTTTTTCTTTCTCCTAAGTCATCTTTTCTCTAGATAGAAGAGTCTTAACTCATCCTATATGCCTCAGTTTCATCCCATTTGGAAATAAATCTATGTCTTTAACAATTGTTGTTGTTTTAATAATTTTGCTAATAATTTCCAATTCTACGACATCCTTTTGGACATGGGAGGACAATGGGACAGGGGCCAGAACTGCACAGTTTTAAAGGTGACTAAAGAATTATTCAACTAAGCATTATCTTGTTCTTTGTTTTGTTATATTTTTTTCCTAACAGTTACTAACATTTGATTTGCTTTTTTGGTCTGCTATATAGGACTGACATTTTTCCTCATTATCTCAAGATCTTTCTTCTGAGTGATATCGCTTAGCTCGGAGCTCGTCATTTTACATGTGAATTTGTGTTTTTTTTTCCCTAGTGCATCACTTTACATTTTTCTGCACTGCATTTCATCTGCCATTTTATTGCCCAATCAGCCTCATAAGTTTCTGCAGCAATTCTTCACAGTCAGTCTGCATTTTTCATATTCTGAATAATTCAGTATTAACAGCAAACTTTCCCAGCTCCCTACAAAAAGCCTTTTCCAGGACTTTCATGAAGACATTGAAAAGCACAAGTCCCATCTCAGCCCTCTGTAAAATTCCCTAGTGACCTCTCTGCCCAACAAGAATTAGTATTTTACTCCTTTTCTCTCCTTGCTACCTCTTAACCAGATACTTTTATCCATGGAAGGTTCCCCAGCTCTGAAATGAGCTGTGACTGCTAATTTTCTTTAAAAGGCTTGAGAGATGGTCATTGTCAAAAGTCTTTTGGAAATACAGATAGGCTATATCAACTAAATCATCCTTATTTTCATGTTTGGTGACTTTGTCATAAAACTGCCAAAACATCTACATCACAGAACTTCCCTCTACAGAAGTCATGCTGATCTTTCCAAGTAACTTGTATTTATACAGGTGTCCACTAATTCTGCTATACATTTTGGTTACTAGTTTACCTAATATAGAAGTCAGGCTTAGAGAATCTAGCTACCCCAATCTCCCCAGAAAGCCTATGATATACCATCCGCTGTGGCTGCAGTGACATGCTGAAAGATTTCAAAGAAAGTGAAGGAAATTCTGACTACATTTTAAAATGAAGACTCCAGGCATTTTCCTGCCTGAGGTGAAATTTAAATATTTATAGTTAGAAATGCAGTAATAGGGATAACTCACTGAATATTTTGATCAGTATGTAAATTGCAAAAAATTATTGATATCATGAAATCTTGATTCTGAACTGTTTTTGAAAGAAAGTGGCCATGATTACTTTATTTTGTGCTACACCCACATCCCATATGCTCTCCACTTACAGTACTTAATACACAAGCCAGAGCACACCTATGGGATTTGTAGTTAAAGGTTTATAGATACTGTGATTATGAAGGCCATGAAATGGGTATCTGGACACTTTACTAAGATGAAATTGTCTCTGGAGAGGTACTGGAGCAGGATTTCAAGGCTGAGTGTGTGCAGTCTTAAACATCTAAGCAGCTGGCAAGAGTTTTCACTCTGTCATTGAAAAATCATATTAGGTGCTTATGAGCTATTTTAGATCCTTCTCCAACATCCTTTGGTTTCAGAGTGGGAAGAGAAAACCATGTTCTCCATTCTGTCCCAGCATTTTACTTTTGTTAAGATACTATGATCAGACTGTGATAGACCACCTATTTCCACTTAGAAAGCACAGCCTGAATGCCAAATTTCATGTAAATTCTCAGAAACATCTATTTTTCTATTACTAGCAGGGGAAAGAGATGTATGACATAGAAAGATCCCATTCATACAGATTTTTCTTTTTGTAAGAATTCCTGTTGAGTGTGCTGACATCTTGTGGCTGGATATTTGAAATGTGCCATGTGTGCGTTGAGGTGAGGTAATTACTGCACGGCATGCTGGGATATTCAGCTTTTCTTGGAGACTTCAGTCAAAGGCCCCACATTGAGGAACATCTTGAATTTGACTACACAGCATTGACTCTTTTATCTTCTTCCTGGGTTGAAATCCTTTTTTCACCTCAAACCTCAGAATTTTGGGGACAAAATGAGCACTGTCATGTACATTTATTTCCTTCAAGTCACATTAAATCTCTGTGCCTGAGACACAGTCCAGAGATGTGAGCATGATAGTAATCGCAAGAACATTGGCATGTGTTTGCCAGCGTGAACTGCTCTTCTTTGACTGGTTCTTGGCTTTCTTTTGTGGCCAGATGTTAGCAGAAGGAGGGAATGTTGCTCTGCTTTTTCCACAGTAAACAGGATGGAGGGCTGCTCTCTGGTTCTTTGGGATTTTGGTTTTTTGCTCGTTCTAAAAAACAAATCTCCCACAAACCCTGCTTGTCTCATCCTTTTACAGTCTAGAGATGACTTCTGTCATTGGTGTCTTCTGGCTATTCTTTTTTTTGCACATTCCTCCTCTTTTGTGTCTGTAGTGTCCTTTCCACTCTCCCCATCTTTTGAAACCTGTCTTCTTTCTTCTCTTCTTTTTCTAATTGTTTTTTTTTCCACCTTTGTTCAAACTTATTCAGCAGAGATTTTGTTGTGCCCATCTGCAGCACAGCAGCTGATTCTACAACAAAATTTGTCAGCTTTGATACTTTCATTCTGCTGTGAGTGAAAAGGTGAGGAGAAGAGCCTGTGTGCAAAGCTCAAGGGAACCTAATAAAGCTTCTCAGGTTTACTGTGAAAATCATTTCCATACTGAAGGCCCAGCAGACAGGACTGCAGATGCCTACAACAGAGAAACTTGCAGCAGGTAATGCAAAATTGGCAGCTCTTTTGGGGTTAATATGATCATTCTGAGGACAAGGGGAGAGGTTCTGTGGGTAGCTGCTACCTCAGGCATAAGGACTGGCATCCACTGTGCTCAGTGTGAGAGTTAGACACAGTAAGAGAGGCTCTATGTATACAATCTGTCTCCCTCTGTTTATGTTCATGATTCATCTGTGCCTACATACTCTTATGAGCAGTATGCTGCACTATGTTATTAAACACAAAACTGTGTACATAGCTTCTGGGATTTGTATATATGTCTCATAAGAAGAAAAGAAGGATTTCAGTGAAATCCTGCCCATATGGTGGGTCAGCATGCATTAGTCTCCATTTTTCTGATGAGCCTGTTCTGAAGAACCATTCAGAGAATTTATCTAGCCAGCACTACAGGAAATTTCCAAGCAAGAGAGGATATATACACATATGTTTCATAAAGATTTGATTAAGTTTTCAAAAAAGTAGTATATCAGAAACTAGAAGAAAGGCAATATGATCAAAGTACGCTGTAGGTTCAGCATATTCTTAGTACAAGTGGAAAGCTTATAGATATCAACTCATAAACGGTATTTATTACAGATAATGGAAATGGAAGAGAATTTAGTGATCTGAGAATGTTAATCTTTTTAGGCAATAATGAATTATTATGACTAAAAAGAAGAAAAATCTTAATGCCTTCAGGAGATTTTCCAACACAAATCCAGTAGTTACAATGTCAGAAGTTATTTGAGGAAATTAAGAGATCAAGTTTTTTGAGATCAACACAAGAATGACAAAATGAGCCTTAGAATAAATGTACACATCCCAGCAAAATTGTTACAACTCTCGTGACACTAAACTTGGGTGTTTGCATTGCTGACTGAATGTATGATTAAGAACAAACCTGTCTAACAGGAAAATACAGCCAAGTGAGAGGCAGATAGAAAACCCAGTCCTGATCAGTTCCCTTGAATTGTTCTCTACAGTAAATACTATTCTATTTTTTTCTCTGGACTTTGTGATTAAGAACAAATTTGACAATATTTATTTTCTTTTATTTTATATCTGTATGTCTGTCAGGAGATATAGTCTGCGTCCCTCAATGATCACAAATAAACATTATTCTCATTTCAAGGACTTTCCCAAGATCCATAAATAAACTAAATTCTTTTAAAGATATTTTAATAGGATTCATGTGGGATTGAAGTTGTGCTTAGACTTTGCAGAATCCTTTCTGCTTGAAAATGAACTGTATGAGCACAGAAACTACAGTTCTGAAAGTTCATGTGGAGGCTCATCTCCTTAACTGCTGTATTAAAGTTGCTATATTAAACCTTGTATCAGCTCTTTATAACCTTTATTATCAACTACAAATGTCCACTTCATTTCTAATTCACAAACTGTAAGAAAAGAAGAAAATGCATCTTTCCCTTTCCTTGCCAATATTTCATTGAATACTTTCCATTCTATTTCCTAAACTCTTCAGGCATTGTGCATTTGATTTAAAACACATCGCATATAGTTTTTATATTCACTTCAAGGAGTTAAAGCATGTTTTTGGAGGTCATGAATCTAAAAAGAATAGTGGTGTAAACTCCAGCCCAATCTCCAGAAATTCGTAGGCCATGTATGCTGGAGTGAAACCAGTCAGAACATTCCAAGTTGTGTCACACCTGGTGAACTTTTCCTTACTGTGATCCTGGAGCACTGATGAAAGATAGTTTCACAAACACCTTTCTACTGTTGTGTAACCACCCCTGTTTAAGGAAGTGTTGGCTCTTCCTACACTTACAACACTGATAAACCCAAGTGCTACCTTTGTTCAAACAGAGATTTTTGGCCACACTATTCAGAATATTCCTTTCTATTCTGTGAATGAAATTCTAACATGTTTCTTTTTCCACAAAATGCCACTAATTCTTGTTCTGCTCTAACTGCGATGGGATCTGGTGTCATCAAAGCCAAAATTTCAAGGTAGAAGTGCCTTTGCCTTCTGGATCTAGTGAGTTCTCTGTAAGATCAGAATATTTTAAAACCCTCAAAGGACAAATTTTCTTTAAATAAAACCCAAAAATTTAGTTATTCATGTAGAGAAGACTCAAGTAAGGAAAATTTGCTTGTAGACATCCTTTGTCAGTTGTCCTTGATTTTCCCTACTCAGTCACCTTCTGAGCAGCATCAGTCTCACACCGTTCTAGACCCTAGGCATCTTTCTTTCAGGAAAGATGCCTTCTGAAGTCTTTTTGCTACCTGCTCTCCACTGTAGTTGTATAATATCCTTTCATGAGTTTCAGGCTCTTACTTGTGACTGTAACTGACTGTCTCAGCCAAACCCCACTGTCTCTGAGATCCTCTGCCTTGTGTATGCTCAGTAACTGCATCAGGGAAGGAAATGCCTCCCTTTTTCTCCCAGCAGACACTTTGTACCCAGCTGCCTTACTAAGGGAACATAATCATGACTCCACATGCACAACAAAGCAGATGCCACCTGGCACTATCACAAAAAAAAAAAAATAAAAAAAAATAGAAGATACATTTCTTTGCTGGTTAGCGGCCACAAAACAAAGCAGGATGCAATTAGTATCTGGGAAGTCTTCGAGCACATGGTGTATATAGTTGTCAGCGTGTGTGCCAATACAGATTGAATAAGGATGGATCTTTGGAACCATCTTGTCTTTCAGAAGTGCTCTGAGCTTCCCTTGCACTCTGGGAAGTCTGCTGTGTGCCCATGCAACCTCGTTTACTAAGAAGACTAGTGAGACATGCTAAAAGAAATCAGTCTTCAAGCACAAGAAATTTTTTAGAGGTGCTATTTTCAAACCTTCACAGCTCAGCCAAATCAAACCCAATTTACCCTGGAACACCTGAATGCACTACTTCTCAATAAGGAATAAGTATCTGCCAATTTCTAATTTTCTAGGTTCAGCTGATTCATCAGTACAGTTCTTCAGCAAGTAGTCATAAGGCAGTTTATAACAGAAGAAGTCATTTTTAGTCTTCTTATATTCCAGAGAACTGAACAGTATTAATCCAAACACTGTAGAAAAATAAACAAATTGCAGGTTTAGACTAGGCTTGAAAAATTTTAATCTCCAAAGCAAACATTTCAAGAGAGCATGAATCGGTGAAAAAAAGGATTTTAGAAGGCAATATTTAGGAATCTACTGTTACAATATCATCTGTAACAAACATTAATTAGTCTGAAAACCAGTAACTTCAGTCAAACTATCTTTTCTTGGCACTCAAATGTATTGAAGTGTTGATAATCACAAAATTTAAAGTGGTTTCCTGACGAAAAGGTTTACAATGGATTCATTGCAGTAATTCTACAAATATAAAAGTTGTTTATGTATCTCAATTAATAACCCCAAAGTTATTATTTATAAAACTTACTCCACATTGGCAGATCAAAGTGATATGTTTGTCTGCCTAACAGTACATTTTATAATTAAGACTGACTGACAAAGTGGAAGGAAATTTTATTTCTTGACAAAAATTCCAACAAGTGAGAATATTAATGTAAGAAAACATGTCCTCAGATTTGGCCCTGGGTATGGCCTGGCTCACCTGCCTTTCCCTTGGAAAATCAGGATAGAAAGAAAAATAAATTGTGGTGGGTTGACCTTGGCCAGCTGCCAGAGACGAACTCAACTGCTCTCTCACTTTCCCTTCTCAGTCAAGGATGGGGGAGAAAATGAGATGGAAAAGCTCATGGGTCAAGATAAAAACAGGAAGATCACCTACCAGTTGTCATCATAGACTTGACTTGGGTAAAATCCATTTATTTAATTGACAATCAAAATACATTTGGACAGTGAGAAAAAAAGACAAATTAAAACACCTCCCCCNACTCCTTCATTTCCAACTCCTGTACCTCCACCTTCCCCCATTGTGCAGCACAGGGCAGATGGGGAATGGGGATTGTAGTCTGTCCATAACAGTTCCTCTCTGTTTCTCCTTCCTCCTCACACTTTTTACCTGCTCCTGCATGGGTTCTTTCCACAGGCTGCAGTCCTTCAGGTTAACCTGCTGCACTGTGTGTGCCTGCCCAGGCCACAGTTGCTGTCAAGAGAACCTGTTCCAGCACAGGTTCCCCACACACTGCAGCTTCCTTCAGGGCATAGACATCTGCTTTGGCATGGTCCTCTCCACAGGTTGCAGAGAATACTGGCTCCATCACGGTCTTTTCCACAGATTGCAGGGGAATATATGCTCTGGTGCACGAGCACCTCTTCCCCCTTCATCTCCTTCTTGACCTAGGCTCTTGCAGAGCTGTTTCTTATACTTTTTTCTCCTCACTGACATGTAACATTTTATCCTTTCTTAAATTTCTTCTCACAGGGGCACCACCAGCATTGTTGATGGGCTCAGCTGTGTCCTGCAATGAGTCTGTTGGAACTGATTTGAACTGGCTGTGTACAACATGGGGGCAGTCCCTGCCTTCTTCTCACAGAGGCCATATCTGCAGCCTCTCTGCTGCCAAAACCTTGCCATGGACATCCAGTAAAGAAACAAAAGCAGCAACAAAAGCAATCATTGCAAAGGCGGGCTCCTAGCACTGAAGAAAACCATGGACTAGAGCAGTCCCTCTCCTGCTTTTGGTTCTGGACCCTGTATCCTTCTTGAGTAGTCTTAGGCCATGCGCTATCTACTCTCGTAACACACAAATTCTCCATTCTTGGAGGAGCATAAAGTGCTCAGATATTATGACAAATATAATATAGACATTGTGAGTAACAAAGTGAGATAAATCCATCCTGGTACAGTCCATACTAGGAAATATTAGATGAGAAAATATTTTCTTTAATCTACAACTATTATTTTTAGACTTTCCTGGAAAGATCAGCAATTTTTTTAGGGTGTGTATTTCCCATCTCCTTGGTGACTGCAGGTAGGACAGGTCTGTGCTCTGAATTTTTGTTATGACCACCTTCCTGTCAAACTTCTCAGAACTAAAGTTGAAAATACTAGCAAATCATTTTCTTCTCAAGCATGAATTCTTGACATGAATTGAGAGTTGCTTAGAGAAATAACCATCTCCCATTCTAATTTCTTAATAAAAATTATCTAGAAACAAACTTGTAATCTTAAAAAAAGAAAGGACAGAAAGTCTGACATCAGAAGAGCTTAAGAAAGGAAAATTTAGTTATTGTCTGAAAGAAAATTCTTGATTTCTTTGTAATAACTTGATTTCTTGCTTCAGTTCCTTCCAGGTTCTCTAAGTACTGAGAAGGCAGTGAAGGTGCAGAGGGAAATGAAAAGAGTTATTAGTCCCATCCCTTCCCTTCTCTTCCATTCCATTTTATTTATGGTTGCACGAAAGGAAAGTTATTTTCTGAAAACACACATGAAATTAGGTTCTATTTGTGCTTCTAAATAAAAATCTTAGCTGCATGTCTGATAGCATCAGTAATGTCCAAGCTTGAAAAGTGCCTTTTTCTCTTCACAGAATTCTGGAGATCCTTACTTGTGAGACTTTGCTCCCCCTCTTTGGGAGCTGACTTTGAAAAGAGTCATTCATTGATCCCCATGCCAAGCTTCTGAGAGTCTAAGGAAGGTGCCCTTTCTGTGGAAGAGTATTTTTACCAAGGAAATTACAAGCAGTTTCTGGACGTGTGAGTATATTTTAAGGAAAAATATAGCCATTCCATAATTTCCTCTGGGACAGTAAGAAAAGGAAACAGGTCTATATCCATATATACGAGACACAAAACTACCTCATTCTGTTTGACTCTGTGATGAAGTAAAAGTAACCTCACAGAATGACAACTGAATTATATCCACTGGATGCAAATGACTAATTGGTGTCAGAAAGATCTAAGAATGTTTCAAGGAAACAAAAGTTGTGCATGTAAACATCCTACAGGATGGACTTTTCTCCTCTTGCTATGCATGTCATCACTGGCCTTACGTATGTTGTGTCTGGGAACAGAAATTTCTTCCTTCTAGTTGCTATAAGAATGATGTTGGAATTCTGCTTTCTCCTGAGATTCAGGAAATGATAAGGAACCCTTTCTCCTTGCTCTGAGGGACTCATATTTGATGCAAGAGACAAGAGAGCTTTGAAAGCTATTCCCAGCTCAGTGCTATTGATATCTGGCCTGGTACCAATGAAGGCAGTCTTTCTGTGACTGGATCAACTATCTTGGCACAGATTTTTGCCTTTGTGCCAGCTGGGAGCTGCATTTCACTGTGCCTTGCACTTCATCTACACACTGGCAGAAGCCAGATTTCCCTGCAGGCTGCTTAACCATCTTGGCATGGCTCTTGTCCAAATGCTGGCTGGGAGCTGGTTCCTCTGTGGCCTTCTCAGTTCTCTTGACATGAACATTGCTCAGACACCAACTGAGAGCTCAGTTCCTGAAGCCCGCTGTTTCCATCTGCTAATTCTGAGTGGCAACAAAAAGAGAGGGGCTATCCTTCAAACCACCTCAGATTTTTTTTTTTCCTTTGGAAGTTTCTGAGAGGACAAAAACAGAGATAAAGAAACACACACTAGATTAAATATTCTGTGAAACCTCTGTTCCAAAAATAAATTGGAAGTCCAGCCTCTGTGTGTCTGGGTCAGTTCCACCTGGGTAATCAAGCTACAGCTGGCTGTAATTAATCTGCAAAGAAATGAAGGACTGGCCTGTAAGGATGCTTTGCTTCATCCACTTAGTATAGAAAATCCACAGTGATTTCTGTATGATAGGCTTCTTACTTACAGATGAGTTCTAGGCTCTTGCTCTTTGATCCTGATCTCTGCATCTCTTTCCTCTAATTCTGTTTGTAATTACTGACTAGTTTGCATGACTTTATGATTGTTTACTCCTTTTCTTAGTCTTCAGTTGAATAACATTCTTGGATTCTTGACTATATTGCAGATTTATTTTTCCAGACTCAGGGAAAAATATTTCCTTTTTTTGTTCACTATAAATAGGTCTATCTGGTTTTTACTCAGCCTTAAGTGCTGAATGCAAATGTCCCTGTCTTAAGCTACATTTCCATGAAGGGATATTGTATGGATACATAGAAATCTGGAAGTCTCTTCCTGACAAATGGCATTAAGCCTAGATTCTGAGTGAAGATCTTTCTCTATCTGTATGGAGATGGAGAATGTTTATCTCCCACAAACCAAGACATGATAAGGCTGAGAGCGTTACCTCCTTCTGCAGCTTAATGCAGCAATGAATCTCTAGTTCTGCTGATCTGAAAGTCCTGAGTCAGACATGAGAAATCGTGACACTTCTTCTAAAAACTTATGACTATTAAGCATTTATAAAAGCTGTAAATCTCAAATGTCCTTGGCATTTAGGAGGTGGAGAGGTGGTGGGGGAGGAAGAAATGTAAAGCAAATGCTTATTACTGAGAATTATTTAGCAGAGCAAATAGCTTTACAACCTCTTTACTGGAGATGTTAGTTGGCAGATTTGAACATTGATACCCCTCCTTTGACAAATGTCTTCATATTTTTCTCAGCTTCCTTACTTGTCTTTATGCTGATTTTGAGTAAGCACTTTAAAAATGTCTGGAAAGTGAAAGGAAGACACTAGGCAACTTTAACCCCTAAAAGTTTTATATTCGCTTGGTTAACTGGTTAGGTCATATAGTCCTTGTCCACTGCTTGGATTGTATAGTAGGAAGAAACTATTCTGCCTATTACTCATTTTACAATCAAATAACTTGCTAATAAATTTAGATGAATGCATAAAAACTTGTGCTAAAAACATGATCTGAATGTTAGTCATCTGTGGGCAGATAGTCACTTTCAAATGTACTTACAGCCTCTGGGCGCACAGGGCCAAAATGTGAGTTCCTGACTTCATTTGTAGAATTTCAATTTGCGTGCTGCTATTTTAAGATACTCTGCGCAATATACTGCACTAAAAACGCATGCTGAGAGAGGGGAGATAGCTGGTGTTATGTCAATTACAGGGGGAGACAGTTTTGCACAATCACAGAATGGCTGAACTTAGCAGGGACCTCTCAGGATCATCTGGTCTGAGCTCCTTAGGCAGACCCACCTAGAGACAGTTGCCCAGGACTGTGTTTCATCATTTTTTTAATACCACCAAGGATGGAGACTCCACAACATCCCTGGGCAACCTGTGCCAGTGCTCAGTCACCCTCACAGCAAAAATTGTTTTCTGCTGTTCAGAGGGAACCTCCTGTATTTCAGTTTGTGCCCATTGCCTCTGGTCCTGTCACTGGGCACCACACAAAAGAACCTGGATCTGACCTCTTTGCACCCACCCTTCAGGTATTTATGTACATTGATGAGTTTTCCCTCTCGAGCCTTCTCTTCTTCAGGCTAAATAGTCCCGACTCCGTCAACCTTTTCTTTTAGCAGAGATGCTCCAGTCCCTTCATCATCCTTGTGGCCCTTTGTTGAATTCTCTCCTTTATGTGCACACCTCTCTTGTACTGGGGAGAACTGGACAATACTCCAGCTGTGGCCTCATCGGTGCTGAGTAGAGAGGAAAGATCGCCTTTCTTGAGCTGCTGTCAGTACATTGTTTAATGCAGCTGAGGATACCATTTGCCTTCTTTGCAGCAAAGGCATGTTGCTGACTCATGTTCAACTTTGTGTCCACCAGGACATCCAGGTCCCTTTCTACCAAGCTGCTTTCCAGCTGAGTGGCCTCAGCATGTACTGGTGCATGGCATTGTTCCTCCCCAGGTGCAGGATTTTGCACTTCCCCTTGTTGAGCTGCATAAGGTTCCTGCTGGCCCATTTTTCCAGCCTGTTAATGTCCCTCCGGGATGGCAACATGACCCTCTGGTGTATCACCCGCTCCTCCCAGTTTAGAAGTGCCTGCATACTTGCTGAGGGTGCACTCTCCTCTGTCATCCAGATCATTAATGAAAAAGTTAAACAGGATTGTGTCAATCTGTAAATATTTAATGTTTTAATGTTATGTTTAAAAATTAACTCCAATATCAAAAGAGGTATTTCTTACATTGTCATACTATTAATGATCTATAAATGGATAGAGGTTCATGCTAAAAGCTTTTTAAACACAACTCTCTATAAAATATAATTGAAAAAAATAAATAACACTGTCCCTGGTCTTTCACCAGTGTATCTGATTTGTAGAAGTGTAGTTTCAATCTGTCAAACAAACTTTCAAAAAATTAAAATGCAACAAATTTGAAATACAATTATAAACACAAAATCACTGGAGGCATTTTTAAAATATGGATTATTTTGATCCATTACTAGGTGACTTATTTAACATGAATGCAATAGGAAAAAGTGAATTCCATAAGATGTAGGTATTGCTCTGAAAAACAACCACATGAATATACTCCTTCTTCCTCCATATCTTTATTTTCTTGGAGCATATCTTACATACTTGGAGTATATCTTCTAAAATTACTACTTGCTACTCCCAGAGCTGTAGAACTGACACAGCTCTATCAGAATTGACTGATTTGTTCTTCACTGGTGTTCACACACTGCTGGCAGAATTGTTAATATTCTCCTTGGTATTTCAGGGCATGTAATTTTTTGTTGATGTGCATTAGTGGCAGCCCACAGGAAGGAAGAGCATTTCCATGGTGTAACTAAAAATGTAATTTGATGACCATAGGCTTGCACAGATGTAAATGAAGGCAGTAATCAGTCTGAAAAACCTTTTTTACTGACAGTGGTGCACAATTGAGAAAGAATTGAATTTTGTTTTCAGAATCTGTGTCGGTTTTACAAGGTTGAAAGAAAGACACAAAAAAAATTTACTATTATTCTGATCTAATTTGCCCTAATAAATACAACATAAAAACATTTCCTGTATCACAACACAGTGCTACGATACACTAGTATTGACCTTGATGGATATCCATAGAAGAATACATTTCAAAATGTAATTGGAATAAGGGTGAAAACCGATTTTCTGAATTTCTTACAATGACCATTTTATCTTTATTTAACTACAGTTAAATAGCAGTAGTAGCAGTGGCTACTCTAGCTTCCTCCTGGACACAGCTAGGAACCTTGATAAAGCTGAAATAATTTGACAGCAAAAATCTTCCCCTAAAGAAACCCAAACCTCCAAAGAGAACAGAACATAACAGAAAACAAAGCCAAAAAAAACCCCAGCCTTTCCCAGGCTGTATTATTTTTACTGAACATATCTTGCAGGGCTACAGGAAGACCATTTGGAAAAAACACATATTTTTATTTCTGCTCCTACAGTGCTTCTTTACCACGCTTGTCTCCCAGTTCCCAATATGATAGCCTCTGCAGAATGTGGGTTTATTAACATGGCCACCGAAACAGGTCAAAACAACTTGCCTTTGTTTTAATGGATTCCTTTAGTTCCACTAATTTAGAAAGTGCCCGACTATCATGGCAGCACTGGTATACTTTGCAATGTATAAACATAAAGAAGGAAACATCTGTAGAAAAAAATTATCTTCC
>VZSZ01005642.1:176017-225609 GCA_013398815.1 Ibidorhyncha struthersii
CCCCCATGACTGTCCAACAGCAACTGACCATCCTGTTTGGGAGACCTGATTACCCATCCAAGAATTACTTTATGCCAAGATCAGAGTAATAATTTGTTTGGAAGAAGCACTCTGTCTGTCAGTGTCCATGCAAGAGTAAATACAAATCTGTGCTCTTAAGACAGGTTCCCCAAATAGATAGTCACACATTTCTCCACAGCTCTATCAGCAGGGAAATAAATCTTTGATTCTGTAGACCCTCATGGGTCATGCAAGTTGTTTCATGAATACAGTGACCACCTACCATAGGTGTAAAACATATGCTGCCTATTTATTACAAACCTTCCCAGTCAAACTGCAGACAGACAAGGGCTTTTGTCTGTGAACAGACAGAACATGAATGAAATCAGGGCACACACCTTTGCATGGGTAATGATCTGCATGCCTCACTGCCTTTAGTCGCATAGTTCGCTACCCAGACAATCAGGCCACACAGGGAGTTCAATCAAAAATTAATGTTTTATATATAAGAATCACATTTTGAAATGCGTGAAGGTGGAGAGACTTTGTTTCCATTTTTTTTTGAAGAAAAACTGAAATTGAAGCTTAACTCCTGCTGGGTAGCAGTCAAGTGTGCTTTCAATTAGCTGACTACAAGATACTATATCTTCAGGTACAGCCTCAACAACGGTATCCCAAACGCTTTTTGAATCATCATGTCATGCTGTATCCTACAGCAGGGTGTTGTGCAGGGCTGCCAAGAAGCTATCCTAACTGCAGATCACTTTCACTTAACCTAACACAACCACAGGCACTGAGTCTGTCTTCTGTGATGGGATGATGAAATATTGTCTGCAAAATGCCTTTATACTCACGTTTCTGACACAGTTAGAAACACTGCTCCCTTTTGCTGTTCGATATATTGTTTGCATCTCTTCAGCACCCAGTAAACAAGGTTGAAGTCCCCACAGCAGTCTGAGCCAACAGAAGCATGTGGTCTCCCAAGGTCTAGCGTGAGGCATGCCTAGCGGGATACCTCTTGTGGCAAGGAAGTTCTCTTACTAAAAAAAACCCTAAACAACAAAACCATCCCCCACCCCCAACCCCACCCTGTACCCACTATATGGCAGATTCCCTGGACTCTATCTTTCATAAGGCCTACCTCTACCAGAGATATACCTTATGTTACCAGTACCGGCATTCTTTCGTGTCCCCTACAAACTCCTCTAAAGGTGGCTGTAATGATATGTCAGGGGGCTGGAAATCCATAACATGTTTGAACATTTCAAACATATTTATCCAAACAAAGGGGATACTGCTCCCATAACATAAGTTACCACGCTCAAAGTTTCCATGTCACTTGGGTCTAAAGTCACATTCCAGGCAGAAATATGTCCCTGGTCTTTTGTGTCTCCTAGCTCATATGCCACTGGCTACTTTTCTGATAGACAAGTTATAGGGTGAGGGAAAAGGTTTTTTTTTTTTAGCAGGCTTACCTAAGGTTGGCTTCTCCTTTAGAAAAATCTTTGGAGATGTGAAAAAAGCAACTATCAAACCTTCCAGGAATTATCAGATTCATATGGGGTAAACAGCACAGAGCAGACACAGCAATATAAACCTAGGGGAGGCTCACAATTCAGAAGTAAGTAGCTGTGTTGGCAAATCTATCTACAAAGGCAAGATGATCTAATCCCTCACTAAAGATCTGTATCAATCTCCTTCCCTGCCCTGCACCAGATGGTACCAGCAGTGCTTTTGAGATCTCTCCCCACAAGAAAAGGAGCTGGTCTGCCTGCACTGTGTGAGAAACACCACACTTGCGGCAGTTCTGCATGTTGGCTCTTCCAGCTGTGCCATGATGCTCTTCCTGATTGAATGTAAATGTAAACTGGGGGGACTACTGAAATCATGATAAGCAGCTCATGGAAGTCTAGACTAGCTGGAGTTTCTGCTACATGTTACCTTAGCAATCAGTCCTTGTGACAAACAGTTCTGCATCTGATGGTTTGCAAACAGTCTGTTACACTGGGTGCTGAAGCCATGGGAACTGTGAGAGAAGATAAGGTCATGACACCCCTGTTTCTGTCCCTGTGTCTGGAACTTGCCTTACATGATGAAAGCTTCCTGTTTCATCCCGGTATCTCAAAGGATACTCTTTTGCTCTGAGCCAGAATGACCGTGCCAAACCCTGAATCACATTTTGTGATTTTACTGTCCGTGAACTGAAGAGGACAAGAATGGACCAAACATTTCCTGGAGTTGAACAGCTGTATGAATCATCCATGCCTTTGTAAATGTGCCATATGGGTGTCCAAGGCCAAAGGAGTCTTGGGGTGNTATCGCATCATCTAGTCCAGACTGTGACATGTTTGTTACTGCCACCCCTGTCACTGCTTTTCCCCAAACAGAGTCAATGCTGGGGGCAGAGAAGGGAGAGTTGCTTCTGAAGCTCTCATCTCACTGCAAAGTGTTAAACCTTGCTGATCCCTGCCTCTTGACTGCCGGAGCCTGCTTACTGTACCGAGCAGCACGCACCCCCTTAGCTACTAAGCAAGTTAGGAGGAGCCAGATCTGGTAAAGAGTGTAACTTGTCTGTGTTGCAGCTAGGGTTGTTATTTGAGTCTTCGCTCCTCTCCTTCTCACCCGGGCTTCCCTGCCAAAGGGACAGCTTGCATATTGCAGAGCAGGTCTGTAGCGTGCATCACCATGCCGATGGTGTGGATAGTGTGAATTAAGACTTGAGTGCTAAATCAGAAGCATTTCAGTGTGACCATAAGACACATCCTCTGTCACTAGGGAATTCCCAATTAACCTGCTTCAGCAGCCCTTACAAAAGAGCTATATGCAGCCTATGGATTTTATCCTAATTAGAGGTGTCTTGACTGTTCCTGCAATTAGTGTTATACCTGCTGAACATGAACTGGGACATGGATGTTATAACTGCACCCATAAATTTACATCTGTAAAGTGTGTATCAGCTGTTGGTGGTAGGGAGGCGCCTTTCAGAGTATTTTCTCCCTGGTTTGGACAAAACATTTCTGTCTATAGCAAGAATACAGGCTAGAGGGCGATCTGCCTGACGTTATTTCCAAGTTCTGCTTTGCTCTCTTCTAACATTCAATCAGCACTTCAGCAGGAAGGGCACAGAGATGCAGGTAATTCAAGCAGAACTCTCAGAAGGTGTGAGAGCTGCTATAAATGAAGTTCATTTCAGATACTGAAAATGTTACAGATCTGGAGTAGGATTTTTTTGTTGTTGTTTTTTATTGGAATTCAAGGTCACATATTTTCAATTCCTTCTGATAGTTTTTTCTTCTTTTTTCTTTTTTTTTCTTCTTTCTTCTTTCTTCTTCTTTTTTCCTTTTTCTTTTTTCTTCCTTTTTTTCCCCCAAAGTAACACCAAGCTTTATCTTTTTTTTTTGTACAAGATTTTCCAAAGCAAAGAAGAGCTGATATTCAGAGAATGCTTAGCTGATAGCCTCTAAGAACACAGTCTGCTTAAATGTGCCCTTGGTATGGACACCTCTCCCCCACAAAAAAGGCACCACTTCATTTTTTAAAGGCTGGCACTTCTAGGAATAATAGATGGAGGGTGTGGGGAAGCAATAAAGGATACACAGAAGCAGTGAGTAAGGTGAGAGGAGAGAAGAGGCACTGGGAATCAGAGTATCCACACTTTCTTCAAGCAACAGAAAGACAGCTGCTTTTATTTGACCAGAAGAGTGAAATGTGTAACAGCTGCTGCAGTTAGAGTATGAGCAAGTAGGCAGATGCAGCGATGCTAATAACTGTTGTAACAGTATCTTTGGTGAATACAGGGCTCCTTATCCTGCTGATAACCCGGCTGCCACATTCTTCTCCACTTCTTAACTATCAATTTATCTTAGATGTTTTCTAACAATGCCTGGTTTTAACTTTCATCTAGATATAATCCTATTGGTTTAATGACATCAGCAGTTGTTTAAACCACTCTATTTTTTTTCTATATAAAATGACCTTGATTGCAGAACTCTCACATATTTCTTCAGAATTGGAAGACTATGTATTTTTTAAAGAAATTAATACCTTTCCCTGTATAGAGGAAATAATAGGTTGTTTTTCCTGACAGTCTGTATTCTGTCAGCAGCAACTCAGTCTACCACCACCTGTTTGTAAAGTCCCTATTCTTAGACCATTCTCTGCTCAGTTCAGACCCTCATCTGCTCTCTGCCAGTTATCTTATGCCTAGATGAAGAAGAGCATTCAAGCACTTAAATACCTTAGGTGTCAAATGGAACTATGAAACTAAGAAGTTCCGAAATACTCAAAATTTAATTTGCAGCTGTTCATATCAGTTTTATGAATTTAACAAAAACTTCTCCATCTCTATTAGTGCTTCACTACACTCATTTTCATCTATTCTTATATGGTATTTCCAGAAAACTTCACTATTCCAATAGCTTATCATTGAAAATGCTGATTACTTAATATTTAGTCATTCTTTCTAGGAAGAGCAATAGTTAACCATCAGTAGAGAGAATTGGGATGGTAACTATGGGAAAACTTGTGTATAAAATTTATCATGTATTCATTATTGATATTTTCATTATTTAGACTAACATTATGCATTATCTCAAATTTATTATTATTTATCAATCTGTCAATCATCCAATGCTTTTCTACCCTTTAACAAGATAATTTTAATATTTAACTTTTTTAGCCATTGATGGCAAGAAAGCTTTTCAGCTGAGTGCATATTAAATTTGCCGAAAGGAAACTTACTCAATTTCCATGCAGAAATTTCTGTGCAGAAAACAGTTACCTTTCTTCATTGTGGCCTAAAATATTTTCTATTGTTTCTAGATGCTACAGACTCACATATTAAAAAAAATCTTAAGGAAGAAGCTGAAGATTTGTCAGTTTATTGCTTTGTTGCTTCATTGCTTAAGGCACTCATTATTTATGAGAATGGATAAATCAATCCTAAAACTTACTTTGTGAAATTTGCATCTTTCCTGGGGGCAGGATAGTGATTTTTACTGCAGTGAATGGTCTTACACAAAATCACAGCCAGTACTGACATCCTGGAAATCATTTAGATAAGTCTAGTTTGATCTATATTCTGTTCCCTCTTTGGGCAACTACATAATTTAAGATCAGGTTCCATTTGAGATTACTTCCACTCATTTTTCTTTTCCAAAGATTTGAGACATCTTATGGGAATATGTTACTTCTATGAATATGTTGCATAAAGTCCTTTTTAAAATTATTTCTGGGAAGTGAATAAATGAGGAAAAAGGTCAACAATACTAAAACTGTTCTGCAACTCAGATATATGTTTATCAGAAATTGTTGCAGAATTTTTACAGATATAGTAATTAACCACATTTATTAATAATAGTTTCTGCATTTACAACACTTCATCAAAAGAAAATAAAAGGTCCTGTATAGATTATTGGTCTTATTGCAGAAAGTCTGCGTGAGTACCAGGAACAACTGAGTAAACCACGTAACGAAATTTGTGACTAATGAGACAGAAGGAGAGTCAGGGTCAGCTCTGAGTCAGTCCCTTGCTCCACAGTGGGGGACAACACTCCTCATTATAAACCATCCCATCTCCTGTCAGTGGGCTCCTATACAAATTCCATCAGTGTTTCCATCTATTTACTCTGCTCTGTGGAGGAACAATGTCTTTGTTTTCATCTGTCAGAAGACCTTTAAAAAGGAACACCCTGAAAAAATGAGAGTAATAAGAATTTATTTAAGAAATAAGTTTAATCAATCATGAATGAGCAAAGATCCTTGCAATCAGAACTTCTGCTATTATACTTTTGATTGCAGTTCTGACCTGACTTTATGTATGAGTAAAGGTAATTATCAAGAGTACAAAAGAGTTCAAATGCATTCAGTTCTTCTGGAAAATCAAACCATGGGAATCATTCTTGTCGAATCAATAATAAGTTGGACTTCTGTGCCATTGTCTACACAATGGCCTTTTATTTTCTTACAAGATCTATGTAATTCTCAAAAGCTGCTGCTATACGTTACTTTTCCTTGCTGATCAAAAGTACGGACTGTACAGCATTTACAGCTTTAAAAGATTAGGTCCTGTTATAAAAGACGTTTTCCACTTTGATCAACACAAGATAACATTTATTAAATCACAGAAAAGCATTGTTAAAATAATATTAAGGGTATAAATACAATCAACAAAAGCCAAGGATTTTGTGATTATTTTTTTTGTCTGCATTATTCTTAACATACTAAGGTTTAAAGGTACTGCAGTCTTCAGGCACACAATAAATTATTTCCTGTGCTAGACAGTAACTGTTATTACTTCTGGGATGTAGTAAGGGACTGAAACTATCTCATAGCATCATAGAAGTGCAGTTTGGACTCTCCTGCTTTGACCTGGGCTATTGTAGCGGTGCACAGGGGCATCTGTGTCTGTGTCTGCCAGAGTCTTCAAGAAGCCCAAGAGACAGATTTCATAGTCTCTGTGCAACTTATTCCAGTGAGGCACTACCCACCTCGTGACTTTCTTCCTCCCTATGTGAAGTCTTAACCTTCCAAGCTGCAGTTTGTTACCACTATTACAATTAGGTTGTTGGACATTGCAGCAAAGAGTTTGGCACTATGATCACTGAAAAAAAAAAACCCCAAACCAGAAACTGCCTCCCTCACCCCCCCAAAACAAACAAACACACAAAAATGAAATTCTTCAAATCTGTCTCTTCCCCCCACAAGTTTTTCCAAGGTGGACACTGACAACACGTCCCCGTCTGTCTGTGTCATCCCCCCTGCCGCAAAGAAGCCCCTGTCATTAGTATTGCCCTTTTTTATGTTTGAGTGATTTCATCCTTTGTGTTGAATGTCTCAGTTTTCAAATATTTAAATTAAAATAAATAGACACTTTGGGTATTTTTTAATTTCAGGCTTCACAAAGATCGTAAACAGAATGTTTCAATAATTCTGTGATCAGAAACCAGACTCAAGGGTGCTGTTAACTGAAAGGAAGAGGTAAAAGAGATAATGAAAAGCAAATGCTACCATTGGGCACTGTCTTTTGACTGCCCTCTTGGGACATTGGAGGCAATGGTAAGGTCACTGGGCCTCTGCCTTCCATGCCTTACTTGGGTTCTCTCCCTGCTCTTGCCCTATGAATTGCAGCGAGGGATACAGTCTGGATAACAGAGACCTTTGCTTTGCACCTAAGTGGTAGACATCTAGCATAGCAACTGCTTTAAACCGAAAGCTTTTTTTTCCTGTTTATCAATGAAAGATGGATTGCTTACTTCATGAGAAAGTGTTTCCCTTGGACACCTATCCCTCTCCTTTGACTATTGTCAGGACAAGTGGTGTGGATCCCTTGGTGTCTCAAAAACACACTCCAAAGTCATCCAAAAGCTGCTTAGGTCATGAAGATGTCTGTCCTGATAGCAGAGAGTAAACACGATCTTTTAGAATAAGAACATGCGTAGGGACACCACAGGAGTCTGTAGTGTTTGATGTGTTGGCAAATGTTCTTTTTTGTTGGACAGAACTAGTAAAGAATTCCTGAAAATTCAATCTTGTTTTTTTTTCCATAACAACCTGAACTAATGCTGGTAGGCAAATAACTATCTCTGAAAACTAACCCATTTATGACAATTTAGTTAGGAAATCCATCACATTTGAATTTTTCAAAAACTAAATAACAATAACTGAATAGTAATAGTACTGTTGTAATGTGAGGCATTAGTAATGAGGGGTATTAGAAAATGGTTCTGGAGTAAGGAGGCCTCTAAGCAAATGTAGAACTTCTCAGAAGCCTTGGATTGGTGTCTCTATTAAGGAAAATACATAAAGGAGCATTTGAAAAAATGACCGAAGTTCCTATTGGGCCTGGAGGAGAAGAAAGAATTTGTATTATAAGCCAAGATCTAGGGTGACTAGATATTCCTTGTGTTAAAACTGAATATTTAATATCCTTCTGTTTATTCTGTTTTCTTTCTGTTAAACAGCTAAGAAACCTAATTTAATACATAACACACCAGGCAAGTCCCAAGTCATAAAGAGCAAAAATACATGCTTGCTTATTTTTAGTTATGAAACAGATGAGTTCATTCCTGAATAAAAATGTAAACCACACTGTAGCAAGTTAAAATTCCTCAAGACCTTGATAATTTAAAGGAAATTAACTGTAGAAGATAAGACCTATGCAAATGTTTTAGCTGTAACACAATGCCTATAGCACAATGCTGTAATCTGTAGAGAAATAGAAAACATGAAATGTGAAAAGAAACCTTTGGGACTTGTAAAACAATACATTAAAATATGTCGATGTTATAAATAGTGCCATAGTTTAGTTTACTGGTTTGAAAGCGGACTCCAGGGATTAGAACAGAAGAAAAATCTAGATAGTTGGCCTTTTTTATTCAAAATATGTTAAGCTGCTGTATTGTAAAGCACAATACTCCTTCCTTAACAAATTTATGGCAACTATAATGATTTATACGTAGGAAGAGAAATGAAAGGCGTAGCAACTTGGACACGTAAGTTTGTACAAAGTACAGGTCATGTGGAAAACCGAGTTATCACTGTTTTTGCTAGTTTATAAAGACTTTTATCAAATACAGGCCTGAATCCAGAGAGTGCACCTGGATGGTGGAAGAGGTTATGCTAGGGTGGAATAAATAAGCTCTCAGCTCCCTGCACGAATCTTCAAGAATTCTTTGTTGAGATTCCCCAGAAACCCCTGAACAGAGGTTCCCTCTTGGTGGCTGTGTAACTAGGAAGTGTTACAAAGTGTGATTAAAACTGAGCAGGGAAGACTTTTAATAAAAGCTGGATACCTTCTCACATGAAATTTTACAAAATTTTAGTCTTCTGAATTGTATTATGTAACATGTAACATGGTTTTTCTAATTGCCTTACAGGTTGGTTTTGGTGGTTCAATTTATTACAAATATATGCACAAAAAGTTAGTGAGGTGGAAAGATTTTGCACATAAACTTCATTATATGAAGCTCTGCATGAACCCTGTGTTATTTATGTACAACTGTGCATAAGCAGCACATAACAGTTTATGTTCAGCTGTTGTTGCACAGGAAATTGTATGCAACTCCTGGCACATAAAGGTTTGTCTATTATAGCTTCTGTCATTTAAAGCTTTCACTATCCAAAGGTTTTATCCCTCCTCTTCCACATAGAAATATACTTGGTAATTGCCTGGAAAAAAATTCTGGGGGCCATTTATCATTCCATGGATAATTCAGAAGTCCAGTGGTTTCAGCAGCAGTGTTTTCTTTAGTGCATTTTTATTGTAGGCTGAATATTTCATTCCCAAGCACACATTTCTGATTACCCCTAACCTGTCTGATTATGAATTTAGGAGAGAACCATGCTGACGGCTAGTTTGGCAGACTGTATGTTAAAATTATAGGTAAAGCTCCCACACCAGCTGTTTAAAAATTGTTTCTGTCAGGTGCTGCCTCCCCACTGCAGGTGTCTATCCCTGAGGAATTGTTTCTTATGTCTCTCCTGGTGGAGTGGTCTGCCTCTGAGCAGGCATAGGAGAACCCCTGCCTCTCCATGGACTCAACCTCCACCCTCCCTGCCTCAGCTGCAGAAATGGCTGATGCTTTTGTCATCTGTAGCACTTTTGGGGGATCTTTAAGGGTACCGAAACACTGCAGCTTCACTTACTCCTGCCTTAACACAGCTGCTCCCAGATCTGGCACTTCCCAAGCGTGGCCACAGCAGCTCTCTCTGCTAAAGAACCAGGCTCTGAGCTTGATCATCTCCTTATATTTTACAGGTTTGTATACATCTGTCTTAAAAACCTGGTATCTGCTCTGGCAGCACTGTGTATGTCATTGAAATAGCATTCCTACTGCGTAGTTCAGCCAGACACATTCCCTTTTCACCTTAATACGATGAAGCTTTAAGACATTGCTGAAGGCAGTGTAGTTGTTTAGCAGTTGTGCAAGCTGGTTAAAACACAAACACAGCAGAATTACTAAAGTGTAATTACAAACCATGTCATGCTGTTAATTTTGAAAAAAAACCACCACCCCAAACCAAAAACCCTAACAATGCAAACTGACTTCCCTTGTACTGAATTACACTATTTATTTTGTTTCTTTCAATTGCTGCATAAAGCTTTGGTTAGATGTAGAGTTGTAATATACCCATGCTGGTTTTCAGAATCTTGCCCATAACATAATTGCGACAGTGACTTGGTCACTTAAGTGGGTTATACATTTGCAACTAGGGCTATAAACCTGCAGAAGCAAAATCAACCTTGTGGAAAAGCTTTCTGCTTACAGGCTGAAAATGCATGGCATGTGTGATAAGAAAATCCTGCAAAGCTGTTTTGATGAGCTGGAGAAGGCGAGTTACAATGGTCTTGGTCTTAATGTGGTTCTATTATCTGTTCCATATTTCTGGTGTAAAATGGGACCATGTTGTTAGTTTCTCTGTCTACATTCACATTTTCTATTATGGGTACTTCAGGTTTAGCAATATTTAAAGAGCTGCTGTCTGGCAGGATGATCCAGAGCACCTTCCTTTGGTGAGTGGAGAGAGGCAGATCTGCAGCCTCCACAGTGTCTGAGGGGGCTTTAATAAGGTGTTAGTCTCCATCAGCTGACTTTGTAAAGCTCCTGCATGCTCAGGAGAGTGACTGAAAATCAATAGGAAATGGAATTAAGAACAGAAAGAGAAGGAGAATAAGGAACAAGAAGGGGAAGACAACGGAGCCCTCTCTAAGCAAAGAGGGTCCTACGTTTTAGACCGACAGAGTTTGAACTGCTTTCCCAGAAGTGCTCTAACTCCTGGGTTGCTATCCAGGCTGAGACTCAACAGTCCTCCCACTGAAGAACAACCATTCCACAGAAAATTGCTGCTGCCAGATGTAGTCTGGATGCCCCCAGTGGATTGGGCTTCACTCGCTACAACTGGATCCAGGTGGAGATCGGGCATGTTGTTGCTTATTGTTCATGAGCTTTGTAGCTTAGATGCTAGTCCCTGCTCGTACAGGACCTACACTTTTGCAATCCTGTATCATGATTTATAATCATTAATTATATGTTCAGATTATGCAATTACTTCTACATTAATCATAAAATTAATTATTAATCCTGTAAATCCTGCATAAGTTGACGGCTAAATGCAGACTCTTGCTTTCTCAGGATGGTTAGCTACCTGAGCCACTGCCTGAGCTCAGGACTTTGAACCTACTCCTTGTTACTATACTGCCTTCTCAACTTCCTCCTAGACTGCTCAACTCGGTACAAAGCTTCATTTGCATCTCAGTTGTGATGCAGGTATAACAGTTGTATGTTTGAAAAAAGTATACTGTTTTGAGGATTAGTCCATACATTGCTATAAAGTGTGGCCATGTGAAAATTTGTGTGTTGACTTTTTTTTTTTTTAATTTGGAAAGTTCATTTTTTTCCCCCACATTTATGAAAGGGCTATATAGTTTTATTTAATAGTAAAAAGGAGGAAGCAGAGCACTTGTGATTTAGTATTTATCTAAGCCGGTGCCATACCTTCTTTTTTTTCTGCAACCCTGGCAAAATTTTAGAAATGAAGTGTTAAGTCCAGTGGTAAGTGATTTTGCAGTTTTTACCTATCCTGAGTCTTGCCTACAAGATAAATCCACTTAAACCAATTGCTGACATAAATGCTGCTAAGTAGAATTAAGATGTGCTAACATGTTATTTTGGTTCAAAAAAATTGAGACATATGCTTTATTTAGAGTTAAATACATAATGATTTAGATAAGTACCACACATCACGTGATCAATTTTCTCCCAAACTTTTTTTAGAAAGATAATGAACTTGTCAGTCAATACAGTTATAAAAATATCAATACTACATGTCTGTTGTATCACAAGTATATTGGTGTATGGAACAACAGCTGAACAAGAATTACTTCAGAGAACTGTGACGGTACTGAATTTTAAACAACTAAAGAAGTGGACTGGGAAGTTTTACATTATATAACTCAAAGACAAGATTTGAAGTATACTTTCCATGAAAAAAGTAGAAAATAATGAGAAAATGTCATAAAACCTGTCAATATTCTGCATCAAATTTGGGAAGTTTCCTCAAGCTTATACATACTGCAATCAATATACCTCCTTAACTTGAACTGTAGTTTAAACTGCCTAGTCTATTAGCTCCCATTACTAATGTACCCATAAGCCCAAAATGCAGTATCTTCCCTGGTAAAGGATATATTCCCCAAATCTCTTATGCTTTAGATGAAACATGAAGTGAGTATAGTTTATTGCACATAGAATGTTGTGTTTCAATTTATTATTTGAAGTGACTGCTTCTGTGGCTCTGCTTGAGTGGATAAATGTAAAAGTCTAGAGAAAACAGCTCTGCTGTCAACAAAGTTAAAGTAAAGACATGTAAATAATATAACTAGTGCTGATAAACAAAAGGAATGAAGAGTTTGTCCTGTATAAGTCATAACCTTAATAGTAACAGGCAGTAACATTAATTCAGTGACTAATGCAATGACATTTCTATTTTTTCCATACGTCCTCTTGCCACCGAATGCACAATGTAGATGTGGAGCTGCTATGCATACTAAGCTTTTTCATTCTCAAAATGTCACGGTTACATATGAACTTTCTACTTTCCTGTCTGGTAGGTAGTCTGCTCAATTTATGTGCTATGCGTCCTATGGTTCCAAGAAACTAAATTTGAACAGAAGAGGCAGATTCAATTTGTCTCTGTCAGACATGTATTCTGTTTACACATTCGTATCCATGTTACAAAAGACTGTAGGGCTTTTTTAAAAAAAATATGGAATGTCTAATTTTTCTTACAGTTGTGCTGTGATGTTACAAGAGCACCAGGCAATCCGTGTGCAAGCACTGTCCACTGTCTTGGGAACACGGAGTCCATCACCATCAAAACTTTGTAATCCTCAGGAAAATCTTTCTGAGCCTTCCTTCCCTCTTATGCTAAGCGCAGTCCCAGTATCAAGCCTGGCTCTACGACACACTAAAACACGAAGTGCTCACTGAAATATGTACGTGAGCAGGAAATACACCGCCCTTGTGCAGTAGTGTTCAGTGACAATTCTCACAAGTTAAACACCATTTGAACTGCCACTGAGCATACAGATTTTCTGACCATGGTTGTAAAATATTATTTAAGCAAAACAAACAATAGTTGCACAGAAATTAATGGCTATAAAACTGTTCATGATTTACCTGAGGCTTAGAGAGGAACCCAAATAATTTTCAATTTCAAAATGATAATTTTCTGTAAGTTTTGAAAGATGACATACTTTATCTTTACTGCCTAGTTTTGTGTTGGAGATAGGCATATTTATAAAGGGACTAAGAGATATTACTCATGATAGCAGAGGCTGGACTACAGAACGGTCTCTGTTACTCCTATGTCATTGTTCGTGCACAATACCAACTGTATCTAGATATGTTTAAGTTCTACTTAAAGGAGTGTCCTGCAATCACTTTAATGAGCCAAATTCCTGCCTATACGCAGAGAGTACATCTATGTTGCAAAATAAAAGATCAGGGAGAGAACTTGAACACTGAATCTCTTCTTGTCCCCACTGTAGAACAATTACTTTGCTTTTGTTCTTTTTTTGGGTAGCGCTTGAGCTAGTTCTCTGTAGGACAAAACAAAAATCCTGGACAATGTCTGGAAGATAATTAGGAATTAGTAATACGTGCAAAGACACAACAGATGTCCAATATGTCTCCAGTGCTACCTGAGAAAGCTTTGCGGCTTCAAGAACTTCCATACGCTCAAATGCCAGCTCACAGTATATGCAACTTATACTCTCAGTTCTATATCATAAAATCCACTCTAGTTGTCTATGACAACTTCTTATTTTGAATACTTAGAACAAGAAACATCAAAGATGATAATTACACTTTATGCTATGTATTGTGCTGTAGACTGAGATAAATCTCGGTCATATGAATGTAAGACACTCTGCATTAAATGGTCTCGGGGTCAGGGATGTCTTATTGGAACTGATACATTTATTTGTATAGTCACTGTGCCTTCATATAGAGATGGTAAACATGGGTTGTGACCCTGATGGCAGCTGAAGAGCATCCTCTAGAGCTCACAGCGTGTCTGAGGAGGCCTCGTACCTTATGTAAATAAGCTATACTCACTGGTATACCCAGCTGCCTGACCAATATTAATAGATTAGTATAGTTTAGTGTGCACGTTGTGTGCTTTCTGCAGCTGACCAAGTGCTTACATGTGCTTCTGCAGGGCAGGAGATCAAGACAAGGTGGACAGTTTTGAGGGTCTGTTTTGAGACCAGAGCTGGCATAGCTTTGCGATGTGTTACAAACCTCAGTCACAGAGCCTAATTCTTAAACACAGGCTATATTTTTTCTTTTTTTTTTTTTTAATTACATTAGCCAAGACAGTAGTAATCTCTGTAGCCAGAAATAGTGGACAGATATGCTGGCATTAATGCAAATTTCTCCACCAAAAACACTTGAATCAATAGCTCTCTCCAATTTCTATAGTCTTACAAATCTCTTCCAGGTCATATAAGCAGTCATGAGAAAGGTTTGTTCTCAGCCCAGCCTAATTAGCTAATGAAGTCACAACCAAGAATTACTGACTTCTTTCCTGGGCCATGCTAAACTGCAAGCGCAGAAATCTGGAAAGACTGGGGAGCCCAAGGACTCATTGAAAATCCCAGCTTGAATATTGTTTCTTTCTTTCCACTCATGATATTATTTCTAGTGCTTTTCTTTAAGTAATACAAAGCTTCACCCGCGTTCAAAACTTCTCTTAGTTGTTTCGAATGTAATTGATACAATGCTTACTCTTTCTCCTTTATCATGACTTAAATATTTAAGGAAATAAGCTTGACTAACTTTTTTACCATCTCCTGATTAGCTTAACATCAATTTTATAACATGACTATAATACTTGTCAAACAAAAATAAATTTTGATCCACAAAGATTTCAGAAATCTAGATGGTAACAATAGTACTTAAATACAGCAGGGAAAGTGAGTGCAGTTATGATCTGGGTTTCATTTTAGCATAACTGCACAGACCTGTAAATGCAATAATTAGACTCATAAGAGAGTGTGATCGACATAAAGCATTCAGTTTGTTCTACAGCAAATATAAAAACATTTCTCATAATGTTTTTTTTTCTTTTAGCCAGAGCTAGCAGCAAGGTTGTTTTAATGCCTTAGGAAAAATAATTGACAATACGTCCCTTAGTGGGAGGTTATGCAACAGCCCTGGAACAGCCTTCAGTCTGTACTATGAGCCATTCAAGTGAAAAAAATAAAATAAAAAATGCCTCCAGGTCTGACAGAAAAGGAAGCACTTACCTTTTAGCTTTAAAAAATGGTGGGAACATGCAACGGAAGAAACACAAAGAATATTAATTATACCAAAGGCAGTTAGTGGTTTTGTTTCATTCTTCTCAGACCTCAGTCATTGTCAGTTACAACTTTTCCACATATGACATTCAAGGAATGCAGTCTGAATTAGTTAAAGATGTGAATCTAAGCCTCATTGGTTAAACTATACTGAATCCATGTATTTGATTTAATCAAATTTACTGAAAAGAATTAACTTAATTCCCTAAATTAAGGCCACTTCACACGCTATTTATTTTAAATTTAGGATGTTACAGTATTTTCCTCAGACAGAATACAGTCACCCTTATTGTATAAAAAAATGCATTTATAACACCCTGAGATGATCTTTCAAATAACTGGTGTTTTAATTCAATGAGGAAAGGATCACCCTAATAATGTAATTCTGTAGTTTCTCTGCTTCTGTTGTGACTAACACTTCAACCTGTGCAGAGTAAAGAATATTTGTTTTTAATATTTTGTAACATTTTTTCGAGTAGATCTTTAATTTTCATTTCAGTTACAGTAAATATGTCAACTTACCATATGTCAACCAACTCACCACAGTGTCTCATGTTTTTTTGAGTGTATTCTTCACGTTTCATTTTTGGCTGTCTCTTTCACAGTGTTCATTCTAAGACATCATGAAAATGATTTTACCAAGGGCCTAACGGGTGGATGCTCACTCTTCACTCTGGCCCCTCTGATGGCTGAGGGCCCACTTGGAAATTTACTGAAAGCTCAGAAATCCACCTCTAGGGTTCATCAGTCCAAGCAATCAACCTTGCATTCTCTACCCCCCAGAGATCTAGCACAGAGGAAGTTACAACACACATACTGAGCAGAAAATTTACACAGGACTATTGGACTCATGAAAATGAAGAAGCTAAGCCTTAAAATAAGGCTCTCACAATTGAATGTCAAGATCCTATCCAGGTGTTTTGTAAATAAATGCTTAGTTAGAGTAGCGCAGAAAGACCCTGAAGTTTTGACGCAGCTCAACACAAGCTGAACGCCACACATAGCCGCTCATCCATCGTTCCACAGCTCAGGCCACGAGTCAGTGGGAATTGCCTGTGGGCCTATTTCTGTTTTGATAAGATTGTGTTCATGTATATAGATAGGCTGATTCATTATTTCAAATGTTTATGTCTGTGTAAGCAAAACTTTCAACATATTAAGTGTAGATAAACCTTTCCTGTTTTATCAATGTGGAAAAAAAAATTATACTTGTTACACCAGGAGCAAGGCTTTGCTTTTGAAAGACTGTTGGAAAAATCGGTTTCTAAGAACTTTGGAAGCCTTATGCCAGTATATGCTGTTTTATCAGTCGCGCTGATGTAGTGTATTGTAAATCTTAATTATTTGAATGGGTTTGAATATGATGACTAGACAAAAAGTTTGTGGTGTAAAAAGATAACTGTACAATAGAAATGGGTGAGATAATGACTATACTGGAGGCTAGGGAAGACTTTGTATTCTACATTTGTAATAATTAGATTAAAATTCTTAATTTCAGATGCACTTCTGCTCTAACATTGCAATCATGATACACAGCTAAGCTCAGAAGTGGTGAAATCAGACGTGGGGTGAATTCCTTCAATTACTTCAATACACCTCAATACATTTTAACTTTCACTAGTCATTAGCTAAATTAACAGATGCACTATAGTAACAAGCAATTCCTTGCATACTGTGCCTGCTACACATGCATTTCTCCATGTGTCTACTCACGGCCCCTTGTCCAGGCCTTTTACAGAGAGAGGGAGAGTCACACTGGCTTTCTCCTCCTCATTATTAAAATGTCTTTGGAGCATTTCACCTTATTCTTAAATTTTAGTAACATCATTTACTATTGGTGCTGTTTTTTTTAATGTAACTAATTCATTTTAAAGGTGAGTCTTGTCTTCATAGATTTGGGAATGATCTTTTAACCTATACACAGCATAATTAAAATAAATGAACATTAAAAGCCATTGCCAAAAAAATGTTGAAACGTAATTAAAAATAAATTCTTTGTTAGAGAAATTGTTGTATTGCTACATCACTCTTTGAAAGTGCTGCTTCTATGACACTTTCTGGTAAGAACTGATAGGATGTTGGAAGATATGCAGTTGTCCTGTAAGTCAACAATGATATATTTCTTAGAATATCAGTGTAAGCCTGAAGGGAACAAAAGTATTCCATGTTTTCTCCATTAATGTCCCCAGCAGTGTTATTGTGCTTGTAGCATTGGTTACCACACTGTGTCAGTACTCACAGGAAGACCATTGTGTTCAAGATTTTGGCAAGGGTGTTTTAAATAAGGCCCTATACAAACAGAAAAACAAAGAACTAACTGTAGCTTAAAAAGGAGATAGTTGGTAAAAAAATGGATGGAGCAAGAAAGCCTCCCAAACTATCTAGTAAAATAAATGCAGCAACTACACTGTAAAGCCTTAAACTTGTTCAGCTTGATTCTATTCCCTCTCTAACCATGATGTTAGGCTTTCTGCAATGCTACCAAGCTCAACGTCTTGCTCTGGATTTACTGCAAGTGCCACAGAATATAAAGTCAAAGCGATCACAGATCCTTACATTTAAAACCAGATATTTTTTCCTGCCTCTTTATAATCTAAAGATACACTACCCATTAGATTATTTCAGAGACTATTTTAAGAAACAAAGATTTGTTCCTATTCTTCCTAACTGATGTATGCTGCATTTTATGTTCTGGATTTTTATTTTTATTTTTTCACATTACATTTCTTACAGGAAACAAAACATATACAATAATAAAAACTTTGTGGAGAAGGAATGGAGAGTGGTTTTGTTAGTATGTGCCATGGTATCATGATACAGGATGACACTGTATGAAGACAAGTATGAGCTGTAAGACTACCCAATGACATGAGAATGGTACTCTCTGCTTTCATGCAGCATAACACTAAGTCTCTTAAGTTGTCTTCATTGCTTAAAATAAGTTGTCACAACCCAGGAAACTCAAATAGCCATTGGTTACAGTAGACGAGACCTTTAGTTGATTCTAGCTTTGAGCATGTGAGGTGAATATGATCAGTTATTTTGTAGGCAGCTGTTTCTGTCCCTGTGCCTTCAAGCTCTACCCAGTTGGCAGAGATGTGAACAGAAACCCCAAGGGGTGCAATTTTTGAAATAGATCCAAAGCAGCTTGGCTCACGCTGAGTTTCGTGTAAGTTTTATTTTTGATCATGATGACATAGGTTAAAAATAACTGGGATGTTTGTACTGTTCATGAAATAGCAAATACTCTGAGTTTCTCACTGTCAAAACTAGACAAACCAAGTATCTTTAGTCTGACAGCTGTGCTCCCGCTGTCACTCTTGTGTGAACTGGTACTCCTGTGGAAGAAACTGGTAGTGGTACAGGAGAAAACCTCGCATCTTGCTAGACTACGCAAAAAAAAAAAAAAGGATGTCTTGACAAATTGATGCACAGTAGTCTTCAGAAGGTGGTCACATCACGGATTAGGGTGAATTTTAAATGCATAAAATTTGAAGTAACTTTGGAAACAATTGTGGAAAGATTTTGGGAGCTCTGTCTTTTCTCTCTCTTTCCTGCCAACTTGTTCTTTCTTTTCCTTTCTTTATTTTTCTATCTCTTTCTCTTTTTTTTTTCTTTTCTTCATATCAGAATGAATTCCAGCTTACTATTCAGTACACTTTATAATAAATACATCATAAGGGAAAAGCAAGTCTGTGGAAAATTCAGAAAAATGCAATTGGCAAGGAAAGAAACCTGAATTACAAAAAAGTTCTTCCAGCTGGCAAAACTGAGAACAGTTTAATTAAAGTTATTTGATTCTTCATGTTCTGCTCTTTCCCAGACCTTTTGATTCCAAGCTACTTAGATTTGTGCATAATAAACTAATCATCGGAAACAAGAGCATACAGAGGATAATTTGTATTTCTCTTAGCTTTTGCTATTCTGTAGTTTCTCTTGTGTAGTTTCTTTAGCAATCAACTTTTGCTAACTTCCCTAACATGTTCACCCAGCACAGTGACGTGAAGATCACTACATGTCTCCCAGCCTGCTCAGTGTTGGGACTGAGAGTGTATATCCAGTGCTGGGATTCACTGCCATGGGGGAATGTGCCACGAACAGGCTGGACAATAGCTGCCCCCTCTGCAGTCCCCCCACCTGCTGAAAAGATAGAATCAAAGCTTGAAACATCCCCAGCTCCATTTCTCCACTTAATTACCATTTAACCTCTATTATTTATTTGGTAGTTCCAGATTTTCTTATTCATATAGACACCCTTATAAACTGGTGCCCTAAGTGCTCTCTGTAACTCATCGCTTGATTCCAGGTAGTTCACTAAACCTTATGGGATTTTAGTTTATGCATCTTTTAAACAGAGGTAGGCAGTAAAATAAAATAGTGCTTTTGAAATGTTTTGACTTCTTCAGAATAAAAAAAGCTGTTGAAAAGAACTAGGGCCATAATGTTATTTTGCCTCTGCTGGCCTTCTGCAGTTTTAATAAAATTATATGTTTGATTTTGCTTGTATTCAAAGATGCTAGATATACAGTTTAGGAAGATTGGAAGAAGTATCCTTGGAGTTTACTTAGTATAGTTGAAAAACTTGCTGCACTCTATCATTTGGTGAGAGAAAACTGAGAAAATAACCTGAGAGACACTAAGCAACCACATGTGTGTATGAGCAGATAATAAAAGCCTGGCAGAAATTTTGTAGAATCTAACACTTCCATGGAATTAGCTGGAATTATTCCATTTCCTTGGGTTTGTTCTTCAGCTGTAACAAAACAGAGGGAGTTACAAGCTTCGCTAACAAAATGATAACAAAATTTAAGAGACTATTAAATTTTTGGTATAGCTCTGTGATATTTCTTTGTACTTCTCTTCACCAATGAAGAGGAAAAATGTGGCTCAGTCCTAGTCATTTTACACTGTAGATCCACTAAAACAAAACAAAAAAACCCCACCCAACAAGCATGGTGCCAATGTATTCTTTTTGTGAAATGTTTGTATTTTACTCATTAATAGCTCTGATGTATTTATAGGAAGTTAACTATAAAAGGTAATAGGTACAATAAGATTTGAAAGATTTTGGATGCCAAAATAATACCAGTTCATAGGACACACAATTAAAAATAAAGCAGGGCAAGTTATTAATTGGGAAGTTTAAATCTTAGTAAAGTTTATTGATTTCTCAGTCAGCTGTATTACTTACTTTGTTTCTTTTTCTCCTCTTTCTGCAGAAATACAGGGCCGAACATGAAAGGGGGAAGAGTTATGTTTTGCCTGACAGTTCTGCCCCTACCTGAAGCCTGTACTTCCCTCCATATGAGATGTGTTTCTGTCCTTACAACGAGATAGGGAAAACCCTGTTTTTCTCTAGATTATGTAAAGAACACCTCTAAAGGTGACTGGCCTTTCCAGAAGAATGGACTGAAATCCTACAGGTCCTGGAATACCCTTGTTTAGCTGCTTGTTGGAGTATGCTGGAAGAGTGACTGAATCAGAAACATGGATCTGATTCCTCAAAATTCTTCCCTCTAGGGTTTGTTAACCTACTTGTTCTTTTACTAAAGGGTCATTGTAGATATAAGCTAAGATTTCTCATTGGCTGCTACCTCTGACTATGACAATTTCTTACTTCTGTGTGCATATTTATTGTGTGTATTAACTAAGGATATATATATATATATATTTAAATTTAAAAGTACTTGTTAAATTCCCTGAGACTTCACCAGGCAGGAGATACTCAGGTTTGTCTTTGACACTTCTGACCAAAGGAGTCTCTGAGGAAGAGAGATTGGTAAAAACACCAGCAGGCTTAGGTTGAGACCAGACAAAAGAGACAACAAATGCCATTGCACAGCTGGCTCAATTCCCACAGCAACATTTGGAAGCTGTCAAAAAGACTTAATTGTTACTGGAGAAGAAGAAAGTAATACTGAGGATAATGAAGAGAAATCCAGGCTGAAGTAGGAATCAGGTGGGAAGATTTTAGAATAAAGTGATGAATTATCGTAGCAAAAAAGGGTGCTCTTTAATTGGTGAGAAGAAAGGGAGGTTGAGGAAGAAGTCAGAAACATGAAGAAGAGAAGAACAAAAAGATATCCAATGAGTATTTTTAAAAATGTTGCAGGGTCACATCTGGAGGTTCTTTCTTTTCAGTGAGACTTTTATAGAAAAATATGTTTTTCCTACAGAAACATTCAACATTCCATACAAGAACCTATCCCTTGCCCCAAATAAAAACCAACACACCATTGAAACAATTTTGGTGAAAATAATAAAAAGATTTTTGAATTTTTGGCATAATAATTTGATTATGATTCATCGTAATGATTTGATTCAAGTATCCAAACCTTTGAACTTTGTGCATGAATCAAAAAATATTCAAGCAACAAAAAATTAAGGAGGAAAGAGGAAAAAGAGGAAAGAGGGAAATATAACTGCAGGATAGGTAAGAGGAAAAATAATTACATGATACCCCAGAAGGGTGCCATTCCATGAAATCCAGGTACTACTATTCATCTTCATAAAAATATAATTTACAAGTTGATACCGAGCTAATATTTCCAAGTTCAGTAATGTGTCCCATAACAATAAAACTTCATGATCATAAATTTTCTAGCATTTGGTGGGTATTTATAGAATAACCAACATCACCTTATTAGCTGACTAGTTTTCTCCTTTAGTATATTTCAATTATAGAACTGTTTAAGAGCTTGCCATTATATTTTACATCAGAGGAAAATATAAATGAAACCATATGAAGTTATCCTGAGGAATAAACTTTTGGGAGTACCAGTGTGATTTTCAAAGTGTTTATACATATATATATGTGTGTAAATATATATGGATTTGTATACTGCCCGATACAGATGTTTTCACCAATGAATGAGAAAGTTTCTTGGTAACAAAAACTACATCAGTCATCATTACTATTTATCAAGACTGCATTTGCAATGAAGCCAAAATTAAGATTAAAATAATGGCAACATTACAATTACATACTTTATCAATTTAAACGTGCTCAAAAATCCTCAAAGCTGATATGTTACTGTATTTGCAATCATTTAGATTTGTAAAATATGATCCCTACTAGAACAATNTTATCTGGAGAAACAGTGGGGCAATCTTACAACAGATATACAGACTCCTGCAGTTTATTGCAATTCTGATAAGAAATAGTAATATAAAAAAATCCTCAAAGCTGATATGTTACTGTATTTACAATCATTTAGATTTGTAAAATATGATCCCTACTAGAACAATCAAATTTTTAAGCTCCAGATCTAGCGTAAATCATAATAGAGAGCTATTTATTGCTAAAATATGGTACCTTAGGAAAGCCTTATCATAACCCTTTTGTATCTCGCCATGCTGGAACAACTGTGAGTAGCCCCTGACAGGTAGAAATAGCAAATAAAATGCAGCTTCCACACTAAATTTGGAGCTTTAATTTGCTATTTTTTTGTATTTCCATGTCACATTACACTATAGAGCGTTGTCTTGTGCTACCTCTGAGTGAATGAGTACCTCTGCATGAACCAGAACACCACCATCCTGAAGAAATAACCCTGGATTTAATAAATAAATAAATAAATAAATAAAATTGAAGCTTGGCGTAGTGCTGCTATAAGTGTACTGTTTCTAAGTGCAAGTCTAGCTGTTTGAGAGCTTACTAAAGCATCACACAACAGTGATCTAAGAGGCTCTCCCAATTTGAGAAAGTTAAGGTTTTGGAGTTTAATTATTATTGTTCAAGCACAATGGTGCTGGAAAAGTATAATAAGTTTATTTCATGATAATGCAGTCATAAATGTATTGTCTGTAATCAGTAAAAGTGCATACCTGTTACATGTTGTCAGCAGTTCTTAAGGACCCAGAGAGCGTCTGAATGAGGTGCAGCACATCTCTCTGTGATAGATTTGCTAGTCCTCTTTAAAATGACACTGTTTTTTTTTTGCCCTGGTCTCCTGTACACACCCCCTGTTCACAGCACCCTTTTTCCAACCCTAAACTGGTGGTTGTTCTCATCACAGGAACTGTAATTAAACTACAAGAATGCAAGGGCTGTTTTTTTGTTGTTGTTGTTGAAGATTTTAAATGAAATGAAATCTTGCAGACATCAGCAAAGGCTTAGGAATGTTCCTTGCTGCACTTCTTCTGTATCTTTTCACTATTAAAATGACCAAAGTTTATGACTGAATGAAACTCATATCTGAGGCTAGCGAATCTTGTGCTGAATGACTTCCCACTGCTGTCCAAACCTTCTTCACTGGAAGTGCAGTACTCAAAGGGTCGGATCTGCTGACTGTATGACTAGTTTATGCCACCTGGGCAGAGGGTCTGCCATTTAAACCGTGAATCCTGAATATTTTAAGTAAACGTGTGACTACAGTTCTGTAAAATAAACATTAGTCGTTGCTATGACTTTTCAAGGTGAATGTAAGCCACCAGATTCAGCTCTGCCACAGCTTTGATGTTGTGCTGTTTCTGTGAAGTGCTTGCATTCAGAGTGTGGGTTATAGCCATCTATCTGCAGTCCTAGATTTACTGTACCTCCAGGCCCTTCAGGCGTGCTGAAAGGGCTCACTCACCTCGTTTTCCAGTCTACAGTTCTCAGGACTGCAGTCCCTGGACTCCACATTGAGAACCTGCCTTGCTCACCACAGCACATCACTGAAGTTCAGCATCTGAATTTCTGTTCTCTCAGGGGCAATGACAAGGTTATTTTGTGGCCAGACTCCTCTCGGTCAATTTATTCAAATTAAAAGTATTTCAGAGAAGGCATAAAAGGAGAACAATTTCTGGAAATTTCTGTATCACAGATCTTGGCTCTTACAGGAGATTTTGACCTCCCTGTTCTTTGCTGGAATGACAACGCAGTGCAATGCAAGAGGTCAAGCAGATTTCTGAAGGGGACAGAAGTACAGAGTGGACCAACACTGTGTGACACACAGCTGGTTCTGCTGTTCACAGGCAAGGAATAACTGTTTGGGGAGATGTTAATCAATAGCAGACTTGGCTGTAGTGACCTTGAAGCAGTGGAGCTCAGAATGCTAAGGGGAGTGACGAAAAAGAGGAGCAAGAATACTGACCCTGGACTTCAGGCAAGTGTCCTTAAGTGTATTCAGGAAACTTCTTGGTGGGATCCTGTGGGAGGACACCGTCCTACAGAATGCAAAATGAAAAAAAAGAGGAGCTGGAAGTGGGACGGGCTACAAAGGAAGAATTTAGAAACACTACCTCAGTATGTAGAGATTGTGTTAGGAAAGCTAAAACTCACTGAGATGTGACTTTGCAAGGAATGTAAAAAGCAACAAGAAAATTTTCTATGGCTGCATTAGTAGCAAAACACTGAAAACGAAAGTGTGAGAACATTGCTGAATGGGGTAGGTGACTTAGAGTCAGTGGATGCAAACTAGACCGGGTTACTCAGTGCCACTTTTGCCTCAGTTTTCATCAATGGGGTCTCCCAGGCCTCTGTGATTAATGAAAAGCTTGAAGAAGGGGGAGAACTGTTAGCAGTGGATGAGGATCAAGACTGGTATTACCTGAAAAAAACCTCTATCTATACACATCCATAGGTCAGGCTGCATCCAAGGACACTGAGAGAACTCACCAACGTCCTTGCAAGGCTGCTTTCTGTCATCTTTCAAAGGTAATGGAGATTGGGGGAGATTCCTGATGACTTAAGAAAAGCACTCATCTTCAAACAGGATCAAAAAGGAAAAGCTGGTGAACTACAGGCCATTCAACCTCACTTTGTCCCTGAGAAAATCATAAAGCAAGTCCTCTTGGTGTGCATCTCTAGCACATGAAGGAGAAGGTGGTAACTGTGTTATTGAGTGTAAATCATGCCTGACCCACCTGGTTGCCTCTGTGATAAAATGACTGGATCTACAGGTGAGGGAATAATGAGGCATGGCATTTATATAAATTTCAGCAAGGCTTTCAGTGTTGTGTTCTACCATGCTTTTGCATGCAATTTAGGACACTAAAGGCTGAGTAAGTGAACAACCAATGGGTAAAAACCTAGTAGAATGATCGGGCTCAATAGGTAGAAGTTAATGGGTCATGCTCAAATTGGAGGCACTGTTGTGTTTAATGTCCTTATCAATGGTCTGGAAAAGGCAGTGGAGTATACTTTTATCAGCTTTGGAGATGATATCAAATTGAGGAGACTGGTCAATATGCTTGACAGCAGGGCTGCCATACAGAAGGAAAGGCTGAAGGAATGGGCTGTCAGGAACCTTATGAATTTCAACAGGGCCAAATACGAAGACATGCACATGGAAAGGAAGAACCCCCTACAGTCATACAGGATGGGGACAGACTAGTTGGAGAGCAACTCTGTGAAAAAAAGCCCTAGGGTCTTGTCAGACAGCTGAAAATGAACCAACAACATGTCCTGACAGAAAAGAAATCCAACATCCTCCTGGGCTATATGAACAGAGGCAGAGCTGGTAGGTCAAGGGGACGGATTATCCTCCTCCATTCACCACTCATTAGGCTGTACCTGGAGTACTCTGTCCAGTTTTGCCCCCTTAATACAAGATAGACATTGACAAATTGTAGCAAGTTCATTGAAGGGCCACCCAGATAGGTGGTCATTGGAGCACCTGCCCTGTTAGGAGAACCAAAGGAAGCCTGGCTTGTTTAGCCTGGAGAAGAGGTTGCTTCAAGGGGAATGAATGGCTACCCTCCAATGCCTATGGGGAGGTTACAGAGAAGACAGGGTCAGGGTCTACACAGTGTTGACTGGAAGGAAGCTAAGACACAACAGGTGTAAGTTGAAATAAGGTTCGTACTGAATATAAGGAGAAACTTTTTCTGTAGAAGCAAGGAGTGGAAGCTTTGTTGCAAGCAGTTTCACCAGAGAAGTTGTCCAGTCTCTGTCCATCCCTGGAGGTTTTCAAGACCCAACAGGATAAAATCAAGAACAAGTTGGTCTGACCACAAAGATTAACTTGTTTTGAGCAGGAAGTTGGATTAAAAATCTCCACAGGCACCCTCCTGTGGCAGGAGCAACCCCCACCCCTGCCCTGCAGGTCTAACAGCATGGTTCAGGGCTGGTTACCTATGAAAAGAGCCCCCAGCCACTTACCGTAGATAGCCAAGCCCTAGAGACCACCTCAGCCAATGAGCCTACCTAGGAGACCCTTCAGCCAATGAAAGCTATGTATGACCACAACCAACAGATGACCACAGTTCAGATGCAACCAGGCTATAAAATGGGGACCCTGCCAGCAATTCCCTTTGAGTAGTTTTCCTCAGAGCAGCGGGTCTGTGATTGGAAGCTCTCCCTTTAGGTTGGGACTCTGTCCAAAGTAACTTCCCCAGGGACTCTGTCCTTGTCTTACAGGTGAGTGGTTTGCACATTTTGAGTCATCATTCTAACCTTAGATTTAGTTACACACCATGTAATATTAGTTCCCAGCTGACATCCTGGACCTGTAAATAAGTTGAGTCTGCTGAAGGGTTTGTAATATAAGATCCCTGTTCAGTTTGACCATTCTATTTTTTTCTTGACACTGTTAAAACTGATTTTTGGAACATATTTTGTTAGTCTGACACTTCTGCAACGTTTCCACCCTAAATTATAGCAAGATCCTACCCTATGATCCCTTGTGCACACGTGTCCTATGTAGTCCCTCTTCCTCCCCTTGAATACCCTAGTGGATTTGAACTTCCCTGTACACTCTTTTTCAGGGCTTTTGTGTCCTGTGTGTGTATTCCTCTTCCATATCTACCTTCTCTTTTCATATAGAATTATCCTTTTTGATTTTTTTCTCCTGCTGGCATATCAAGCCTGATGCATATAAGCCCCAAGAAAAAAAACATTGCTTCGTCAGTGGGGTTTAATTACTCTCCATAGTGTCTTTAGTTCTTGCAGAGGTCTGCTTTATCTTACCCTCTTAGTTGGGACCGCTAGCAGTGTGAAGTCCATAAAGATACATAAAATGCTTGAAACATTCAAATATTACACTGGCCGAATATAACACAATGCCATAGCTTCTGTCTCTAATAATTGACATTATCATTATGCACACCAACTCCTGGGAAAAGAACCTGATAAAATAGGTGACCTGATTAAGCACTTCCTGATTGAACAGAGCGCTCCATATTAGCAAGCCTTCCGTTGTGCTCCCGCATGCTGGGGGAATGATCTAAAAAAAGCATACAAAGAGAAAAGAGATGGAAAAACTTACTGTAGAGCTGCAGAATATAAACTGTGTGCTTTCACCTAAATCAAGAGGAGTAGAAATACAATTCTTCTTGTAAGGAAGAAACTAGGTTCACTTGCATATTGCGAAATCTTTTTCACTAATGGCTCCTTAGAGACCTTAATTATGCAGCATTTAATACTAAATGCAAAATTTACTTAGGAAAGAGGGAGCAACTACTAATATCATTGAAAGCAGGTAAAGAGATGGTATCAGTTTACATTGTGAGTGCATCAGAGCATTGGAGCTGAATCCCAGGAGCAATGCCATTCCATAAACATTGAGGCAGCTCATATCAATACTGTACAAAAAGAAATATTCACTTGAGTGTAGCACAAAGATAAGAGGACATGATTTGTAAGGACTATGTCATAAGTTACAGGTTAATAGGATGTCAGAGAACCTAGACGCTGGGCTGTTAGCACTTCCCAGTGAGGCTCATATGTTTTGAATCACTTGACTGACAGATCTTATGCGTTTACCCGTCTGGGAAGATCAGGTCCATAGGAGGCTGGGCTATTAGCTATATACACAAAATCAGCATGTGAATATTAGAAATAATCCAAATAGGGTTCTTCGTGTTGCACACGTTATAAGAGACTTAAACTGTTACTGTTACTGTCTTGGGTTTTGTGAAGGACTAAGAAAAATTTGGCCCAGAAATACAAATCTGCAAAATTAAATGAAGCATAGGCACACTCGACCCCTGGTAAGTATATATAATATATCCAGTATTTGGAATAATTGTGCGGTATTCAGTACTTACTCTAAGAGGTTAAAAGAAATTTTATCATCCAGTTTTTGTATAGGTTATATATGTGTACAGTTTGTTCAAGTTGCTGGAGCATCTAGTATTGCTGAATTATTGACAATATACTGTCTACTTGGCAGGAAGACATGGAGAGCAAAAACAGCACTGAAGAATAACAGAACCAGGAAAGTAGCTATCTAGGTGTCAAAGTATTTAAGTAGAGTCAAAAAATATGTAATATATGTCTCAGTTTAACCGTTTAACCGTTTAACTGTTCCTGGAAATGTCAAAATGATCATAAAACAAACCCTTGAATTCTGTGCTCTACAGGCATCACAGATTAATGCATAAACACTTAGGACCTCTCTCTTAGGATCACTTTTGACCCTCTGACTTGCTTTGATGCATGGATTTATGTTCCTTTGTTCACTCATTAGGGAACTCTGGTACTTGACACCAGTCCTCCAAATTGCATCTGTTAGAGGCCTGGAGTAGATGATGTGAACGCTGCAGTGACTGTCTGCATGAAGGGACAGATGTTTCACCGCCCCGGTTTCACTACACTCCAAAAATATATTAATATCATGTTGAACACATAGTCAAGACACATTCCTACCGAAAACATACCATCACCCTTTCTTTTCTTGGGAAGGGATCACAGGTTTATAGGCAAGGAAATATTTGTAGAACTTTCCATCTGATGCTCCCTGACAGCTAATGAGGGAACCAGAAATATGTGGTGCACTGCAAGGAGCATCTACCACTACCTATAGAAAGAGCCATTATTGGTCCTTTTCCCTACTATATTTAAGTCATGGATGGAAATGATTTGTTTTCCTATGAAAATTTGAATTCTGGTTGCAGGATAGACTTACTGGATATCAATATGGCATTATCATTAGGGTAGTGTGGCTGAGCAGTCTAAGGAGCTGGATTAAGGTTCCAGTCTTTCTGGGGGCATGGGTTCAAATCCCACCACTGCCACACCTGTTTTCTAGGACTTAATAGTGCTGACCACAAGTATAAATTGGGAGAGGAGTGGCTGGAGAGCAGCCCTGCAGAAAGGGATCTGGGGGAGCTGGTCAACAGCAGGCTCCATAATACAAGTCAGCAATGTGCCCTGTCATGTGCTGAACACAGTACAACCAGTCAGTCAGATGAGGTTATTATGCCACTGTATTCAGTGTTGGTGCAGCCTCATCTTGAATACTATATGCAGTTTTATGCACCTCACAATTTAAGAGTGATGTGAAGGTCCTTGAATGCCTCCAGAGGAGGACAACAAAGGTGTTGAAAGAGCTGGAAGGCATTTCCCATGAGGAGTGGTTAAGTACATTGGGCTTGCCTGGTTTGGAGAGAAGGAGGATGACAGGTGACCTCATTCTCCCTGCAGGTTCCTGAGGAGGGGAAGTGAAGAAGCAGGTGCTGATCTCATCTCCCTGGTTTCCAGTGACAGGGCACGTGGGAATGGTTCAAAGCTGCACCAGAGAAAGTTTAGACTGGGCATTAGGAAGCATTTGAAATCTTTACCAAGAGGATGGTCAAAAGCTGGAACAGCCTTCCTAAAGAGGTGGTCAATGTCCCAAGCCTGTCAGTGTTTAAGAGGCATTTGGACAATGCCCTTAACAACATGCTTTAACTTTTGGTCAGCCCTGAACTGGTCAGGCAGTTGGACTAGACGGTCATTGTAAGTCCCTTCCAAATGAAATATTCTGTTCTGGTCTGTTCTATTCTAGTCTAGTCTGGTCTAGTCTAGTCTAATTTTGTTGTCTCCTGTCTTCGCAATGAGCCGGACTGAGCTTTCTGACCAGATTGCATTTTTCATGATGCACTGAGGTGAATAATTGGAGAGGCAGCTTGTTTTGGGAACTGAGACCACAGGGGAAAACGGAGATACAAAACAACTCAGATATGCCTCCCATAAATCATTACACTAGAAAGAGATTATTTTTTTCAGCTAAGACTGGATATATTTAGGTCTTTCACTGAAATAAAAATTGGTGCCCCCTAACCCTGACCTCCTGCCACTGCAAAGTGAGTTTGGTTTTTATTTGCTTTAATACATTGATTAATGATCTCTGAGCTGTGTATGCAGTTAACACGGTAAACAGAACTATGTTTCTGAGCAACATACAGGTAAAGATAATTTTGATTCACCCTACTTTCCTTTCTCAAGAAAATTGTATCTTCTAGCCTTTTCTGATTTGTTTGTACTGTGTTTTGCTTCCTTGTTAAAGAAGCTGTGTGAGTAAAGTAACAGTGCTCACTCACCGTTTAAAAATGCTACCATGACCTGCTTTATTTTGGGTGTTGTTCTACTTCACTGTGCAGAGTAATAGGCGCTTCACAGTACTTCACACAGATTTTCAGGAAATGCTGTCCTTTAAAGCAGCAGTACTCAATGCTGCGGTGGGCCGAGGCTTGCTATGCACGCTGGTTATGTTCATTCTGTGTCATGAAAATGCCCGAACAGGTTGTCCCATTCCTTTGACTTGGGTAGTCTATACTGCATTTTGAGCAATGACACAATATTCATATCTTGATTCTCAAGCCCACACAGGTCACTAATCTTAACTTTTAGGCACTTATGACTTTACTGCATGTTAAAGGTAGAAAAAGTGGGCTAAATTCTCTGTTGATATACATTTAACTGCTAAAATGAAAACCTCTTCAAGGTTCACAAATGAAAGCAACAATAACAGGCCAGCAACAGTTTTCTGTATTTCAAGCCATAAAGGGTGAAAACTGTTGTTTTATGAATATTAGCATTTAACACTATGAATAGTTCACAGCATGCCCATCTGGGCCTAACATTCTTAATGTTTAAATATCATTCAATAGTTATGAAACTATATGAAAATATTCTTCTCCTGCTGACTCTAAAAATGTATTTGTTTCTTGGTTCTTTTATTTATAAATTTAAATTTCAGAATTAGATCTCTCCATTATGGCTTATTAGACCTGGAAATATTTGCTTGGAATATTTGCTTTTTGAATACTGTTCAGCAGCTTCTTTGACATTCATAAAGCTAACAATTTGTTGTTTAAATCTTAAATTTTCAGAATGGTATGCATCTAGATCCCAGATTTTTACCAGCTCAGGTGTCACGATTTCAGTTGGGCAGGACATCAGGATATGTGGTAGACATCTCTTAACTAAACTGAATTGAAATTATGTTTCTAACTCAAATTTCTGAACATTAGAGACCCATAAAATCAGAAAAGGAAGCCTGACTTTCTATACAACTTTCTTGTACTGATTTCAGTTTAAGTGAGAATGTATCTCATAGGAAAAAATCTAGTCTTGATTTTAATATTTTTAGCAATGAACTAGCAAGCGATCTTTTATAAACTTTTCCAGTAGTTAATTTCTCAACTTTAAAATATGCAGAATTTTTGTGGTTTCAATTTCCAGACACTGAGTTTTCTTACAATTTGTTTTACTAGATTGAAAAAGCTTCTCTTGTCACATAGCTGTTTCTGATGGCAATACCGGGAAAGAAATCCACAGAAGCTAACTTAGGCAACAGAGGCAGAATCTTTCTCAGAGGTAGTGTCAGAAGAGGAATGGGGCATTGATCCAATAATCTTTTTCCATTTACGACTGCATGATCCTAAAGCGATTAGCTTCGTGAATACTCCCACTCTCTTTTTCCCCAATACCATGATTAGCCTGGAGGGTTTTCTTTGAATCATCTCCAACTTAACAACCTACTTAAGTTATGATTACCAGAACTGGGCATATTATATTAATAGAAGCTGAAATAGTACCAAATGCAAAAGCAGAATAAGTCAGGTATTTTTATTAATATTTTCCTTTATAAATTGACAGATTTTGGCAACAATGGCCGTATTCTCTGCTGATATTTGCCTAATTATCCAGTGTGATCTCTGTGTCCTACTAAGAGATAGTGATTCCTTCCCAGGGCTTCATCCCTACAGCCCAGCATTCTTAGCTCCAAGTTGTATGTCTTTTTATTTTTCTGTGTTAAGATGTATACTCTTCGGTAATGTATTGTTTAAAAAGAAACATGGTGTTCTTTCTGCTTCATTATTCAGCATTCTTTGTTCATCTGAAGCTTTATTGGTCATTTATTTTATTCCAAGTCTTTCAGGATGTTAAATAACATATGGCAAATTAAAAGCCAGTCCTGTTGGACCTCAAAAGCACAATCAGTTCTGATTACCTACTAAAAATTATTGTTTGACTCCTGTGAGTTTTCAATCCAGGTACCATGTTCCACATGGTTAGATATCACTTCAGCTTCTTAATCAACTTTGCTGTGTCATACCAAGTAAATGAACTCCTAGAACTCAAGTAAACCACGTCACTGATGTTGTGGACTAACCTCAGTTGGCAGTTTTTTATTTCCTTAGTCTATGGGCTATCCCTGTAAAATTTCCATAAAACGTGCATTGAGTTCATGACTTTGGGCTCCATCTGTTATGGTGGTCACTGAGGACAGGAAAGGGGATGTGTTCCATGGAGTTATTGGGCACCAAAGCCACCTCAGGTCAGGTCACTGCTGCACCTGCACCGTTTCTTGCGAGGCTCATCCTCCAATCCTCCATTGGTTTGGGTGATTACTGCTATAGTGTTTCCTATAACATGCAACTCGAATCATGGGTTACAACAATTTAAAGGTATATCCATTACAATCTCCACATGTGGTTGCTTTGGATCAGGACATACTGTTTAATAGGGCAGTGAACTTCTCTCCTTACTTCTGCTCCAGCATTGACTTTTTCATGGGCCAGAGTCTCTTCAGAGGTGTACCTGCTCCAGCATAGCCTTAGCCACAGCCACCGTCTCTTAGACATGTACCTTCCGTGTTATGGCCTTAACCATGGGCCACAGCCTCTTCAGAGGTAAAAACCTACTGCGGCATGGACTTATCCACATCCACAGACACTTGGAGGTGTTCCAACATGGCCTATCCATGGCCACAGATGCTTTAAGACGTACCTGCTCCAGTGCGGACTTAACCTTGGGACGCAATACCTTCAGGAGTGTACCTGCTGCAGTGTGGACATATCCATGGCCACAGATGCTTTGAGGAGTACCTACTCCCACATGTCACAGGTCACAGTCCCTTCAACTCAAGTTCACACTGTATTTCCAGCCTGTCCAGTAGAGCAGCACAGAAAAAGCGGTGATGCTCTGGCCATCTGCCAGCCCAGGTGCACACCACTGCTGTTATCAAAAATGTTCCCAGGCACAGCGGAGTAAGATGATAGGCAGTACAACAAAAATCAAATGCAAAAAGCAGCCACTAAGACAGTAAGGCAAGCAAGCAAGCCCCATGGCAAGCGCAGGGACCTGCCAATTAGTAGCTAAACAGCTATAAGAACTACAGTTTCAGTCTAGCATGCTCCAACCAAATCTGCCGTTATCTCAAAACCTTGGAGCTCAAAGTTGGGAGCCAAAAAGGACTGTTGTGATTTATCCACAGTAGGCAGCGAAGTCCCACACAGCCACTCGCTCACTCCCCCCCAGTGGGATGGGGGAGAGAATTGGAAGGGTAAAAGCGAGAAAACTCATGGTCGAGATAAAGATAGTTTAATAAGTAAAGAAAAAGCTGCATGTGGAAACAAAGGAAAATAAGGAATTCATTCATTACTCCTCATCTGCAGGCAGATGTTTAGCCATCTCCAGGAAAGCAAGGCTTCATCATGCTTAGTGGTTACCTGGGAAGTAACCAATGTTTTTATTGCTGAGCACACCATCGTATGGGCTGGGATATCATTTTGGTCAGTTGAGGTCAGTGGTCCCAGCTGTCTCCCCTCCCAACTTCTTGTGCACCCCTAACCTACTCGCTGGTGGGGTGGGGTGAGAAACAAAAAAGGCCTTGGCACTGTGTAAGCACTGCTCAGCAACACCCCTATGCTATTGACACTGTTTTGGTCACAAATAGAAAACATAGCACCATGAAGAAAATTCATTCTATCCCAGCCCAAACCAGTTCAGGAACTACCAATGCTAATCAGACGATATTCTGAAAGGTATAGGTATTGAGTGAACCATGCTGAATGACAAGGAATAAAAGGGTAGGAAGCATGGCAACGGGGTACGACATCAAATGAGGTACAGCTAGCAAAGGATGTAGAGGGTTATAAGAAGCAAATTTTTTTATATGTAAACTAAGAGTTTACAAAACTGGAGAGGATGTTCCATCACTTAGCAAGTAAGAGGAGCCAATAACAGATGATGTGAAAAAGACTAGGGAGTTTAATGCCCCTTCAGCTTCATTTTCATTAAAAAGGTGAGCTGTGATCAGATGAAAAACACAATTACCATCAGTGGTGAGAGATCAAGAATTAGGAGGTAATAAGTAAAGAATGGGTAAGAGGTTACTTAGAAAAGTTAGATGACACCAGCTCATTTTGGTGTGATAATAGTCACTTCAAAGAAAAGGATCTTATGTTTATGTTGCTTGAGTACATGTGGTAGTAGCTGTAGGTACCAACCAAATTGGGGACCATTGCTGTTTATAGTAGCAAAATTAAGACTATGTCTTAATTAACATTACCCATGAATTAGCAACAACTGCAAATACATGCTACCACATTTATTTGACATTTAGAATAAACACCCTCAAATGAATAGCTACCTTGGCCAGAATAGTAACAAGCTTTGAACAGGTCTTTAGATCTCAGTTATTTTATTTTCACTTAAATTGCTCCTGGGAGCCTAGTTGAAGATGGTAATTATTCTTATAAAAAATGAAAGAATATTTTGTATTTTTGGATAAACTTGTGGATAAAAATTTGAAACAGCACGTTTTCAAATTCTGAACTCCAAAATAGATCAAGAACAGTTTCTTTGCTGAGTGCAGTATTGTCCATTCAAACTCATACAAGTGACATTATTGTGTGTAAGTATCAGCTATATAAAGCAACTCTGATCCACAGCTGTCAAGGGAGCAAGAGTAGGGGATTTTATTTTTAGAAGCTATATTATTGATCCAATTGATTTTAGAACAGCTTTCATAGCTTGGCAGAAGGCAGACAGTACTTAACAGAATATTGTCACTAGCTTTCATAGAAATGATACAATAGTTTTTTGATAAATTCCTTTTTAAAACTTTTAGGCAAAGGTTCCTGAACTAATGTAGCGTGGTTTCTTTCACGTACTGTTCCTGCAACGTTTCCCGCTGTCTGCAGCATTGTCTTCTTCCCTTTATTTCCTCCATCACTACTTCACTGCAATGCCATCATATCCTTCTTGTTGCCCTTCTCTTCCTCCAGTGCCTCCAGTGTTCCAGAATAAATCCTTCTTGTGTCCACACAGTCTGCCAGATTTATAGTGACATCCATTTATAAAGGTTAACTACCTTTCAGCATGTGTAGTGTTAAGCTCAAAATCTTGTTTATGGGCAAAGAGGAAGCGAACTTTACATAGAAATAAAGTTTATAGGCTAAAATAAAAAAAAAATATTGTTTGTATGATGGTAATCTTAAGAATCTAACCATTATTAGTCCAAAAATAATTGTAAAAGAAAGAATAATAATGAAGTTAAAATTGTTTAACACACACTTCTTAGTTTCTATCCCTATTCCTGGTGTTATGCTCACCCCTCCCCCGCTCCTCTGAGTCCTAATAATCTGTTTTAATCTAACAGGGGTGGGTGTTAAGAGTGTTATGGAAAGTCAGTGGCATCTGGGCTCCTTTACCAGGAGTAATGTGATTTGGATGCTGTTGGTTTCTTCATTCTCCTCCAGTACCCACTCCAAGTCATGTGTTTGCTTAAATATTTGTACATCTTTCTCTTTATTCATTGGTTTGCAGCTCCAAATTACATCCAAACTTACTATGTGTGGTACCTTTTCCATATCATTTCTTTGTTCTCCTTGTTATCCCTAAAACAAGTTTTGTCTAGCTCCAGGTTTGCATCTCTATAACTGACCATTGGTCAGTTGCTTACAGCTTTGGGATCCCCTGTGCCAAAGCTGTCCTTCATCTATTACGATCCCAGTCCGACACTCCTCCATGCTACATGCTATATCTCTAGTTCTCAGACTGCTGCTCTCATACCAGCTCTCGATATTACACAGAATAATTGCTTATTACTGTTATTGATGTAAAGCTATGGCTGTACCATGCAAAGATAAACAAAAGACCCAACAGCCTGAGAAAGGCAAGGTTGCTGCAGCTCCATGCCCTCAGGTCTAACAAGTAATGAGACCAAAAATGCATTCCCACTAGGCACATGCACCCTGAGCACAGGCATACACCACATACATACATATCTGGACACACAAATAACAAACAGACACGCAGACATGAACACAGACACCAACAATGGCCTCATCCTGCTCCCGTCTCTGGCTGAGCAGGATGGAGACCTTTTAGTGGGAACATATCTTATCCATATATACACATAAAGTGGGATTCCCTCCAGCAGCTGACCTCATACATGCAGCCTCCCCAGTCACTGTCCCTGGATCCCAGTCTCCCCAGTTGCTGGCACATGAACATATGAACCCCCAAGGCTGCAGCCCCATTCCAGTTGCTGGTGCAAACTATCACACGCACGCATAGAGCTGTAAAGGACTCCCTGGTCCCATAGCCGGCCCCTCTATGCTCTCACCCGTGGAGACACACAGGCAATCTCACACCCAGAGCTGGTCCTCAGACGCCCACACACAACCCTTGATCCCAGGCCACCTCACCTTCCTGATGGCTCGTTCAGCTTGATCTTCATTAGTGATCACACAATCGCTTGCACACCTGCACTCACTCCAGTCACTGGCACCACAGACCCCATACATGTGCTTGCACATGGAGTGAAGAGCCCTTTACTGGAAAATAATTGAAGGTATTTAATAAGGAGACAGGATGGACTGCAGTGATCAGGCACAGGGCATGGACAAACAAACATACCGACCAACCTCTGCTTACACTCAAATGGGCCCTTCTGTTCCCTCATCCCTCAATTTCCCCTACTTGTGTCTCCCCAAATCATCTAAACCTCTCCCTTTTTGCACCTTTGGTTCCTCCCCTAAACATGTCTTAATAAATGCTGTGCAATCCCAACAGTTCTTTCCCTCCTTCCCATACTGTGTCCCACACCCCTTGGCAGCAGCTCCTCTCTAGTCCAAAAAGTGACACGGGGATCTGGTCCCAATGACTCATGGTGATGAGTTTCACATCTGGACAATGGGGCGGAGGGTCTGCTGGGAGGGGGCCAGACAGGGTGTCCCTCCCTCTGTGTCCTTAATTTGGGTGCCCTGTCTGCCATTGTGCCCTCTTCTCTGGGTTTGTAAAGATGGATTTTTAATGGGCTGATGGCTCTTCGGCAATGGGCCTGGGAGCAGCCAGCAGGGCTTCCCCACCGGCCGTTTTGCCTCTGTGTTCCTTCGTGGGTGTGCAGGTGAGCTTTTATCACATAACCTAACAAAAAGTAGAACCAGTTAGAGAAATTACCATCATACCTAAACCAAGTGAAACAAAGATGTAGGTATGTCAAGAAAAGTTCTGACACAGCAAGCTTGCCAGGCCTCAGTCCTGATGTCTTACAAACTCCATTTAGTTACAAAGCTTACAGCCTGCTACTGTCAATGGCTCTATTGCATTACAGGGCTATGCGGTTACTGTTGGCAGTTAGCTGGTATACTAGGTGACCCTTCAGAGTCATTGGCTTTAGGCCACATGAGTCGCAGTGGCACATTTGGAAGCTGCCATATTTTCAAGACTACTTAAACAAGCTCAGTTACAGCTGGCTCAAGCATGTGTGAAAAAGCTTGGGTAAAATTATACATCTCAATTGCTGGTTGGATGTCAATTTATGAAAAAGAAATAATTGATACACCTTGTTAGACTGATTCTATGAAGTCTCATTGCATTACCTTGAAAATACAGGGAACAGGTAGTCTGCTGGCATAAACTGGCAGAAGGGCACTACAGTCACCTTTCCATTAACAGAGTCAATGAAAACAATGAATCTGTGCCAAGTTAGACCAGTAAGCAACCTGGTTTGAGATGCTGAAATATACAACATATCAATGAACAACTGATCACCTTATTTAATAATGATGAATGGAAAAGTTGTTTCCAGCCATCGGAAAATTCCTTGAATAAATTAAAAATAGGTGATTTGTTATTAATGCAATAATATACACATTAGTCATTAAATTTGGCATTTTAGAATTTACTTTGTATTTGAATTGTTCCATTTAGAAGCATTTCTAGAAAGAATCACTTAAAGACAAAGGAATAAGAGGGAGATAAATGACAGGATTCTCTCTGGTTCATCTCTTGCCTAAGGAGGTTATAGGTCCTTTTGTGATGCAGTTTTTTATGTGTAACTTATATATGTATAAAACAAATAAATGCCTTTTCTGGTTAAATCTTTTTCTTAGTTTCCTACATGTTTTCCCTTGCAAACATCTGAACCTATCAACCAATTTAACTCCAACTGGAAAGAGGATCCTAGGTCTCACAGACAGGGAATTCTTACAGTGTTTGTGAACTTGGGTATTGGGAGGCACCTGATCAGTGCTACAAATATTTTAACGGCTGAGGCATGAGCGCATTATCGGATATTGTGAAAGCCACAAAGAATTCACACTTATAAATATTCCTGCTGAGCAAGAAAAAAAATCAGCCATATGGCACAAATGGGTAAGAAATAGCTTATTCTGTTGAGGTTGTCATGGAACTTCTGCTCCATGCAGAGCATGTCTGTGCACCTGTCCATTTTGAACTTCATAAAATGAAACTTCTTGAGTAGAGATTGAATCCCCTACAACTTGTTCTTCCCATATCATTTTAGTAGCCTTCCAGATAAAGACCAGTCTGCATTCTGCCTTTTCTCAGTAATTGATTTATTCCATACAACAGCTTCTGTAAAAGTAAAGAATCCTGGGCCTCCCACAGCCTGGCTGAAATCGATCCAGTTAGTTATCTTGAAGGAGGACCTCAACAGCATCACCTTCATTTTGAAAGACCTGCAACATTGTGAATTATGACTTGAAGAATGTGCTACCTTTAGTCCTAAGAAAAAAGCGTGGCTTCTGTAGGATATCGAGAGCTGAGGTGTACTCATATCTTTTATCCCACCCTGTCTTTTGTGGATCCATAGCTTAATGTTATAGCTTAATGCATAGCGTAATGCTGTACAGTCATAACCACTTCTCAGTCACAGGAAGGGGCAGTTTCTTTTACTCATACTTTGCTCTCCATCTCCAGACAGGGGGAAGTATCTGACCACAGTGGGAATTTTGCCACTGATTTCAAAACAGGCAACATTTCTACAGGGTGTGGTGAGCAGAAATGCTTAACCTGGGTTTCTGAGTCAGTAAGGGGATTGAGAGGCAATAAATTGGTTATGAAGAGGGAAAATCTGCTCTATTTTTCTGTTCCATATATGGAAAAATATACTTCATTCTACCTTGCAGTAAAAAGGTGGGAAGAAGTTAGAGGGAAGATTTTTTCTTTTTTCTTCATAGCTTCAATTATTCATTGCTCCTTGGAATATAAAATTGTAACTCAGCATAAGGGATTTGAGCAGGAAAAACTAAGAATCATTTGGACTTTTTTTGAACTGAAAAGTCCTAGTGTTCATTTATGATGATATTATGAGCTGCAGTGAGGTTCTTAAACATCATTAATCACTACAGATGGCTACAAACCCATTAAATCTTTTAAGCACCTGTTTGCTTATCAAATGCTCACATGGTAAGCTACCCTCTGGTTCACATAAGTACATTAGTTTTAGAACATATAATTAGCTTACAATAACTGTACTTGTGCTAATTACCAGTCCCTGAAAGAAAGAAGTGGATCCTGTTGAGTAATGGGGGTGGCTGGAACTTAAAAACAGAGCTTCTAGACTGAACAACAGGGTTGGATGACTCAATTTAAAATGTTTGTCTTATTTCTGGTAACCCTGGTTCAATTCCACAGTGAACATCTAAGTGAAATAGCCTGATTTTCTCTGCCATCAATCACAAGAGAACACCACCACACATAATTTATCACAATTTGTCTCTTTTGAAGAGAGTTTCAGGATGGAAAGAGCATAAAAGCCAAATTATTTCTCACTCAAATGGGTTGCACTGTATTTGAGAATGTGGTGTTGGACAGACATTGCAATCTCTTGTCATCTGTGAAGTCTTATCAACATGAAGCTCTTTGCTAGAACACACACTAGAGTGCTCACTTTGCCAGATGTATTTAGTGGCAATACCATTTATTCCCGAAGAAACACCCACCCTGTTTGGGATGGCAGGGTTTCATTCCATCCTGCAGAATGGTTAAATTAATTAAACAAACAAAGGTATGATCAGGTAAGTTTACACAATACATGATGAGAGGGTTATTTTACTAAGGTTTCTGCGCCATGTATGCTAGCTTCATAATAAAGGCACAGGAAAATTCTTAGCCTGTGCAAATCAATATAATTTTTCTAGAGCTATGCATGTTTCTATAATCTCTGAGTGTAGCCTGAAATTTTCTCATAAACTACCCTAAATCCAGAGCTGGTCTGAAGGACTGTATTCTGATGGCATACTACAGAAAGAATGCCATGTGAATAATCAGATGTTGTCTTGACGATACTGAACACTGATCAGCTTTTTTTCATAAATAATTTCCCAAATGTCTAACTCTGTATACTGTCACTGTGCATACTTTTATATAACCCTACCAAAGAAAATACGCTAAAACTAGAATTAGAACAATAACACAGTACCACGCTGTAAGCTAGAAAAGCAGTTACTTCAAAACGTATCTACCACAGCCATACCATAAGAGCAACTGAAACCAAACTACATTTGTAAGCCTTGAATTACATTTTATTAATTAAAAAATAAAAAAAAAATCTGCAACAAGTTTTTGCTTTATTTTCTGAAATAGCTTTTCATGCCACAAGTTTCAGAAATCTGAAGACTGAGGTATGGTCACAAGGCTGTACGGTCTTTTCGCTGAAGTTAATCAGCAGAAATTTTAACAATGGCTGCAAAACCCTGAATTATTTCAAGGGCAGTATATACCTACCCAACCTTGTCCTTATTTGTCTGGACACTGACTGCTCCCATTTCATTTAGAATGCAATCTGGACTGATTGTTCATATACCAGTTTGTTCTAAAGGACATGCTAGACAACATCATCAAAGAAGGTGAATTGTAAAAAGCTGGCATGTCTACAACAGGTTTATTGGTTGAAATGTGTTTCTTCTCAATCTGGTACTGCCTGAAAGATTTTACCAAAAGATGTTAGAAGTTTCCTCAAGTCCTACAAGTAGCTGACTAACATACGTGCCGCTGAGGAGAATGTATAAAGGGACAGACTGAGATAAGAGATGGCTGGTGGACAGACTGAGATAAGAGATGGCTGGTGAATTAAGACTACTTTAAAATACATCTCAAAAGGGACTAAACTGTGCAGAAATACAAAAAATATCAACATTCTGAATATAAGACATTCCTATTTTATTTCTGCAAAGTTTAGGTCCTAGAAAATCTTGATTAAAAGAGTTTTTAAGCTCAGAGAGTAGAAAAAAATATAATTAATTTATAAAGTCAAAGGGAAGGTGGGTCGAAGCTCGTTCCTTTATATACCCTCCAGTATCCTTCAGGCATTCAACATAAAGAAGTACATTACTTTATATCCTTCACTGTCTTACTCTTAGACAGAATCAAATTTAAGGATTTGATTTGCAACTTATGCATTGACCCCAGTAAATCAAAGGCTATGCCTTAGAGATAAAGCTTGTTCTCAAAAATCTATCGTAAAAATTGTTGGTTTATTATATGTGTACCATAGTCTGACTTTGAAAAGTACTTGCAAGTGAAGGGAAAGCTGTCTTCTCAACCCCTTAAATTGGTGTCAGTTCAACTAATGGACCAGTTAATTAACTAATGGGTGTGATTTACAGGCCTTCTCCTGAGGTAAAATAGATTAAATATACCACCTAATTGCCTAGTATGGATTGACAGAGTTTATTGGTCATCCTGGCCCAAAGTTTCCACAAAATTTCTTGTCATGCACTTCCATTGGAAGAATATCAACAGGTACAGAAAAGGAACAAATGGGACATATGGTAGTTCTTCTAAAAATTAATGTGTTTCTCCTTAATAAAACTTGCAGTAAGAATGACAATAACTTCCAAATAAATGACAATTCATCTAAATTTTAGTAAGCTTTTGTTTAAGAAGGGAGGACTGACCTTTCAAATCTTTATAACCTGGCTGGAGGATTTTATACAGTAAAAAGTATATTAACTAGCACAAATGAGACATCAGAATAATCAGCCATATAATATAAAATTGCTAATAATTCTACTTCACCTTAAACTGCTACAAACTGCAGTAGTTTTGCTTTAGTATGCAAGATTTTGAGCGCTGCCTCCTCCTCTTGATTCCAAAATGCATTATTATGTTTGAAAAATGAGTTTATTCCTGGATTAATAATATTCTAGCAAAATTCAGTGAATGCCCTCAAACTGGTCATGAACCACGTGCTTTTCATCTATTTATATCTCAGTAAACATTATATTTGACTCTTAAATGAGACTTTCTTGAGTTAGACATAAACTGCTTCTGGCACAGCACGGTTTTCATGTCCCAAAGATCGTGGGCAACACACTGTGGGCAAGTGGATCCTGCTGAGTCAATCTGTTAGCAAGACATTGTCTGCAGAAAAAATTGCTCTCAATGCTATGAAATATAAGAAGAAATTTGAGAAAACTAGATCAAATTATTTCCCTTTCTGGTGAGATGAACTCACAAGCTCTCCTCAGCAGCACATATCCTGTAGTCTCTCTGCTTTGCTCGTAGAATTCTGAGTGAGAGTTGCTGCTTTTTCCAGGTGTCTAAGGTCACATCCACCAGCTTCAGGACTCTGAGACTTTCCCATTGTTTACTCTAGCATTTCTTTTTCCAGCTGCATCTTCCTTTAGCTCATTCATGTTTCTTTCCTGTTGTTTTCAAGTAATATTGCAATTGTATATTTAAGTCTCGCTTTCCACCAACTTGCAAACAAGACACACAGACCTATTTGCATTCTCCAGGCTGATTTTGCAGCCACCTGGGCTGGACAGCCTAGTATTTTTATTGGTTTCTTAAATTCCAGAGGATATGCTAAAATCTGCATGAAGATCCTATTGCTTTAATAATAAACTCTATATAGTAACCACAAAGCCATTGTCTTGCAATGTACATCATTTTAGACTTTTCAGTTTGAACTGCTGTATTCTTCAGAATGCAAACTTTTGTTAAAAACAAAACCATATTTCAAGCTTCCAGCTCTTCTGTGTTTTGGTAGTTTATAATTAGGTGTTTATATTTTAGAGAAGTGCATATGCTAAGGAATAACAAGAAAGTGGATGAATGGTACATTAATTGTGACTTTCATGAAGGTATGAAGAAGTATTGCAAAGTCATATGAGCGTAGGCAGAGATGCGTGTGATTACATGGCTATTGAGGCCACAACCTCAGGATTAATAGAGAATGTCTTAGAAATCAAGCTTGGTATAAATTCACTGGCCCCACTTGTTGTGTATTGGATGCAGAAAGTCCAGATTAATACCTTTGATATTCACACTGGATTCAATGAAGATGTACTGTTAAACCCTTTGTGAAGAGGTTACCAAATATAATTCAGAATTTAAGATGTTGTTTAAAAAAAAAATCTAGTTCTGGTTTCAAGATAACCTTCACAATGCAAATCAATCCGTAGGGCCTTTTTTGAATTTATAACAAGGCAGCCTAAAATAATGTCACCAAGAGAGGTTAAATAATAACTCTCCTAACTGGCTTTAAAAAATCCAAGGTCTTTGCTATCAGAAAGGGACAGTTTCCCTGAAGACTGTTAAGGACTTAAGTTTTACATGGCCTTTAGAGATTACTCTACAAAATTATCTAACTTGCTCCAGCAAGAGCTTTCCTGTGAACTGGCACCTAATAATCTCTTTGACCATGAAAAAGAGCCTTTAGAATTTTGGCTTACATTTTAAGATTGCATTTGTCAGAATTTAGAATTCAAAACTGACCACACATTTTAATTATGGATGACAGCACTGCATGGCACTAACTTAAAGATTTTAAGGAAGATTTAAATATATATTATAGCATTACAAGTGGTTGGAACATTTTCACCTGTATGACATTTTGGTGAAATACACTGGTTCACCAAAGCCCTAATGTTCCATAGACATGCAACTGTTTCCATACAAATTTTGCCTAGACAGTTTTTGGTTAAAGAAAGAACACTTTGTTGAGAAGAGTAAGATACAGCTCAGTGTCTGGAGTACTGTGTTGTATGTTACAAGTGTAGACTTCAGTCTCTGCATTGTGATTGAAAATCTCTGCTGTGTTGTAAATACAGCAGTGACCTGCAGTTAGGATCGATGCACTACTGCCTGAGAAATGAGGTTACAAAACCTGATGCATGTAAACAATGGTAAAAAGATACATATAAAAAATAATTATGTATCTAATTTAGATGTTTATGTCTTAAATGCTGGATATTGTAATCTTTGTGTGTTTTTTTGATATTTTTTAATCAAGAGGTATCAAACAATAACACTGGGTGCAAATGATAGATGACATCTCAGGTCCTCAAATATTGTAATGTTTCTACTCCAAGAATTATTACAAGTAACTAGTGTAACAACACACATAAAATTTAGCCTGCTTTGTCACCCTTTTCTAATTCAGCTGCACCAAATCTAATAAACCAAAATTACAACTATTCCACAGCTGATTGAATAAAATGTTCATGTAATGAAAAAGTGTCCAGTCTCGTTCCAACTAAAGTCAGTGGAAGGTTTTAAGCCAAGACTATAAACTTAATGGAGGATGTGTTTTTCAAAGTACAGAGTTATTGATAAGCATAAAAGAAAATGCTGTGTCTGAAGTATGTAATTCATATAACTCTGAAATACTATTTTTTAAAAAATATTGTATTTTAAAAACATTTTTCCAGGCTGCTGGATACTAAAAGGCAGAAGATACAGTCCTTTCTGCAGAGAGTTTATGATTAAGAACAGCAAATAGATGAAGTATTGTAACAGGGAAAGAAAAGGCTCAGGGGTCCTGATTCATCCCACCTATCTCCAGGCACCATGCTTAAAACATAGCTAATGGATGCTCCCTGTATAGTCAGCAAGGAGAGGAATGTCCAGGGAGAGATTCAGATCAAAGACAAGGTATTTTCCTGTGGGAGTGCTCACCAGTATCATAAATAAAGAACCTGTGGCAACCAGGGTCCTAACTTAGGAATGTCTGCCAGGTGCCTGAAGTCAGAGAAGATGAAGCTGATCCAGGGTAGGAGATAACGGATATTCAGCCAGACAACAGTGTTGGCTGTACAGGTGGAAATAATGTCTTCATCATCCTGTCTTGGATCATGCTGCAGAGTAGTATGTCACAAGTTTTACAGATATTATAAATTGGCAAATATTACAAACCTATCCAGTTTTAAAGAGAGCATGATCAGTATGAAAACCTATGCAAATACATGTCCTATTTGACTACTTGTAATCTTACTGCATGATGTATGCAGTATAATCAAGTCTTGTGGGAAAGAAAGATTTTGATTTGATGTTAAGTTACTCCATATTATTTGGGGACACACACAAAAAATAAAAAATTAAGCTTTGCATTAAGGGAGTTTCTATAACATTGTTTTATTTAAAATCTTTGTCTAGGAGTATAATATACCCAGAACCCATGTGAAAGAAGGGGAAGGACTGTGATTGTTGCTGCCCTTTCCTTCCCCTCAAAGCTTGGGTCTCTACATTTCAATGATTTGTTGGATATATGTGGTTGCTATGCTTTTTTTTCAAAATTATTTACCTTTTGTTTTACTTCTACCTCTCCGTTCCATATGATTTATTTTGTCACTGGCTTCCCTGTATTGCTAATGCCCCCAGAACCACCACAATTAAAGGACTGAGTCACAAACAGAAAAGTGAAGTGGAAAATGAAGGAGGGTTTCTAGCCCCACATCCATAAACATTGTGGAGAGGCAATTTCTCTACAAATATTTATACCATCACTCCCTGCACTTTCAAGACATAATTATTTCGTCTATTTTTGAATAATTGTCCTTTCTTAGGAACCAGATTATCCTCTGGTGTTAATTAATGAGGTAACACCAAAGATGGATTTTTTTCCTCTAGGTTTTTAAAATACGTTTTGAATACAAAGAGACTTAGGATGTTTGTTCTTTTAAAACATGCATTAGGAAAGCTCTAATGTTCTACTGAGTAATGATTTTCTTCAGCCTTTAAATAAAACACAGTCTACATCCTTTTCTCTTTTAACCTGTATGTATACTTTGTATACACACACACACACACACATACATCTATATTACACTAATAGCTAAATAGATAAAAGGTATAATATTCTTATAATAAAATAATTCATGAAAATAGTTATTACTTTAGAAACAACAGTTTGTGGAAAATACTTTTCTTACTTTTTTAATGGCTTAATTTTCTGAACATCTCTTGCCCTCAGCCAAGCCTTATGCAGTGTCTTACTGTGAAATGCATTCAGGACAATGTATCACTTAAATATGAAGAATTTGTAGATACTTGATTTTATGTGGCCGTGGTCAGATGGACTCAAATGGAACCCAAAATACATTCAGCTAAAACTTGAGATTTTGAATTACAGCTGCCTTTTATTGCTTAAATTGCACAGTAAAATTATAGTAGACTATCTGGTTTTCTCTTCTGCTTTGAAGTAACATAACCATTAATGCTTAATGAAAATACCTAGTCAAACAGGTGAAGAAAATAAGAAAACAGTAAATCTTCAGTGGATTAGGAAACACGTTTTAATTTTCTATATTACTTCTCTCCTTTTTATTGGCAGCTGATCACACATATTCATGTTTTGATTATGGAGGATAGTCTCGGGGGGAAAAATTATACTCTACTCATAAAGTATTGGTGACTGCTAAATGAAAGAGGAACTGTTACCTTTTTGGAATATCATTTCCCAGACAAAAGGAAAGAAGAATAGTGACACCTTTACAGAGCAAGACATGGAGGAAAGTAGGAACTAGACAAGGAAAAGAAAAAGAAAGAGGACTGTTGTGAAACACAATACTATAGAATGCTCTGAAAAATACAGCTGAAACCTGATATATATAATTCACTCCTGAAAAGAAGACACAGTAGTAGATCTTGTCCTTGTGTGGGAAGATTTATCCAGACCAAACAATAAAAATGAGAACAACTCTTTCTAAACCTGTGTCCCCACATTAAAATTCTACTGATGAAGGGATGGAAGCTTCTGTTTAAAATGATCTAGTGCCATAAAATGAGAGCACCGAAGCCATTTTTTTTTTTTCATCTGTAAGAAAGAGGATTCTTAGCACCCTGTAACAATTTGTGCTGCTTTTGCACTATTTTAGTTCTATACCTCTACCGATTGCCAGAAGGAAGGATAACAATGTGTTGAGATGATCTTAAAATCTCCCCTTATCCTGCTGCCTTCCACTGAAAAGACAGAACAATCACATTTAAGGAATTACTTGATAGAAATTTAGTAAAATAAGCTTGAGTCCCTATGTCTGACCTGGCTTAAAACTCGATGCAGGAAATCTAACAATTATCCCCTAAAATGCTGTTTTACTTGTCATCTCCTAAATATAATCTGTAGCTGAAGATTTGTTGTCTGCCTGTCTTCATTTTACAAACTATGTCCTCTGCTTATGGCTTTATCAGAATATAAAAACTTGTTGAGTGGATTTATATGTGAGATAAATTCTGAAAAATTGATCCAGAATGCTTAGCTGATTTGTTTTTAGTTGCTAAAAACATTACAATAATTTAATACTTTGGCACTGTAATTATGTTTAGCTCTAAAAATAGTTTGTTTCCTTGTAGAGTAATAGGATTTCCATGAGACCTGTGCTGCTCAAGCTCTAGGTTCTTCCTGGAGTAAGCTTGCAGCACATTACAGAGATAAGAATGGGAACGGGACTGGGAAGGTATTTGAAAGGAGAAGAAAGCCTTCTTGGCTTTTTTATCTTTTGTCTTATTTCCTCACATTTTCCTTTGCTATTTTCCTCTTGCTTCTGTCTTCTGCCTTCTTCACCCACATTTTGCTTCATGCTTTCTGTGTTTGGTCAGGTATTTGCGCTATGGGACTTCCTACTTCCAGCTCACTGGTTTTGCTACTGTGTGTTTGTCCCTTCCATCAGCATGTCCCGTTCCTTGCTCCAAGGCTATGGACACTGCTAATTCTCACAGGTTTGTTGTGCTCTGTGACTTCCTACAATGGACTTAAAGCATGTATTCAAACGTTCTCTGAATTCACACTGAAAGCCAACGCTGCAGCTGAGAACAGGTACCAGGTCACTTAGGTGTGGAGTCATAACTGAACAGATTCCTCTCTGTGAAATACAGGGGTGAAGGGCATTAACCAAGGTACCCTACGGGATTTTTAGACTTTTAACCTTTTCTTTTTTTTTGTAACTCTGTTATTTGATTTTGTTTCCTAGAAGATCCAGATGCTGCTTCCTAAATAAAATTTATTCTTTTCACAGTATGTGATGTATTTTAAGCCAGTATTCCTGCCTTTTGTTTGTCCTGTGATTTTGAAACATTAAAGTTTAGCAATACTGTCTTGAGGTGTAGAAATGACCATAAGCACGGATATATATACTCCACTGACTACGTAATTTTGAGAAGGAGAAGGTGAGCTATTCACTGGTTCTCTGCTTGCATCAGTGTCCAGAGTCTGGCTGCAAACAACCCTGCCTGTGAGATGAGAAAGTAGGTAGGTAGGTAGGCAGGTAGGTACGTAGATAGATAGGTAGGTAGGTAGGTAGGTAGGTAGGTAGGTAGGTAGGTAGGTAGATAGATAGATAGATAGATAGATAGATAGATAGATAGATAGATAGATAGATAGATAGATAGATAGAGTCTGGTTGACAGAGTCCCTTAGGAGGCAGTTCTGAAGGGCAAAGGAGTTCAGGAACGCCAGACATTCTTCAAAAGGAAACCTTAAAGACACAGGAGCAGGCTGTCCCTATTGCTGAAAGACGAGCTGGCAGGGAAGAAGATCATCCTGGCTGAGCAGAAAACTTTGTCTGAAACTCAGGGAAAAAAAAAAGACCTTTGGAAGAAGGGGCAGGCAATTCAGGAGGACTACAAGGAGGCTGGGCTAAAGCCCAATTAGAAATTAATCTGGCTACTGCCATGAAAGAAAAAAAAAAATGTTTCTATAAATATATCATAGAATCATAGAATCATAGAATTGTCTAGGTTGGAAGGGACCCTTGGGATCATCGAGTCCAACCATCT
>VZSZ01005642.1:225885-340667 GCA_013398815.1 Ibidorhyncha struthersii
GGTGCCCAAAACTGGACACAATACTCGAGGTGTGGCCTCACCAGTGCTGAGTACAGGGGCACAATCACCTCCCTACTTCTGCTGGCCACGCTATTTCTAATACAAGCCAGGATGCCGTTGGCTTTCTTGGCCACCTGGGCACACTGCCGGCTCATATTCAGCCGCTTGTCAATTAGAACCCCCGGTCTCTTTCTGCCAGGCAGCTTTCCAGCCACACCTCCCCAAGCCTGTAGCGCTGCATGGGGTTAATGTGGCCCAAGTGCAGAACCTGGCACTTGCCCTTGTTGAAACTCATACCATCGATGTTGGCCCAGTGATCCAACCTATCTAAGTCTCTCTGTAGAGCTTCCCTGTCCTCCTGGGAATCAACACTCCTGCTTAACTTGGTGTCATCTGCAAACTTGCTGATGATACACCCTATGTCCTTATCAAGATCATCAATAAAGACATTGAACAGAAATGGTCCCAACACTGAGCCCTGAGGCACACCACTTGTGACCGGCCACCAGCTGGATTTAAATCCATTGAGCACCACTCAGGAGAATCTCCATGCCCTATTGGATATGGGGGAAAACATAAAGAGAAACGATGAGGAAAAGGCTGAGGTATATAATGCTTTTTTGCCTGAGTCTTTAGTAGCAAGACCAGTTGATCTCCAGGTAGCCAGCCCCCTGAGCTGGAAGACAGGGACGGGGAGCAAAACGAAGCCCCCATAATCCAAGGGCAAATGGTTTTCAACCTGCTACAGCACTTAGACGTACACAAGTCTATGGGGCTGGATGGGATCCACCCAGCAGTACTGAGGGAGCTGGCAGAACCGCTCACCAAGTCACTTTCCATCATTTATCAGCATTCCTGGCTAACCGGGGAGGTCACAGTTGATTGGAGGTGAGGAAATGTGACACCCACCTACAAGTAGGGCTGGAATGAGGATCTGGGGAACTACAGGTGTGTCAGTCTGACCTTGGTGCCAGGAAAGGTTACAGAGCAGATCATCTGGAGTGCCATCATGAGGCACATACAGGACAACCAGGTGATCAGGCCCAGTCAGGATGGGTTTATGCTTGGTTAAACCACAACAACTGTATTCAGTTTTGGGCTCCTCACTACAAGAAAGACAATGAGGTGCTGGAGTGTGTCCAAAGAAGGACAATGAAGCTGGTGAAGGGTCTAGAGAATAAGCAGATGCGGCTGAGGGAACTGGGGTTGTTTAGTCTGGAGAAAAGGAGGCTGAGGGGAGACCTTATCTCTCTCTACAACTACCTGAAAGGAGGTTGTAGCAAGGTGGGAGTCAGTCTCTTCTCCCAAGTAACAAGTGATAGGACAAGAGGAAAAGGTTTCAAGTTGTGCCAGGGGAGGTTTAGACTGGATATTAGGAATAATTTCTTCACAGAATGGGTTATCAAGCATTGGAAGAGGCTGCCCAGGGAAGCAGTTGGCCATTCCTGGAGGTATTTAAAAGGCGTGTAGATGTGGTGTTTAGGGACATGGTTTAGTGGTGGAGTTGGCAATGTTAAGTTTATGGTTGGACTTGATGGTCTTAAAGGTCTTTTCCAACCTAAATGATTCTATGATTCGATAGATAGATAGAGAGACAGACAGATAGATAGATAGATAAAGGCACACTGACATTTCAGCAAAAGTTTGTTTAAAAGTACGTAATTATATCTGTGGCTGAAAGAAGTGGCATGACTGAAATGAAATACTGTTCTAACCCTTTCTTTTGTCCATGTAGAGACAGACATTGACTGAAATGTGCATAGCCACTTGTTCAGAAAGCACAGGAGAACCTTCTGTTCCCAGTGACACTGTGGCATGGACTGCTGTTTCTAACACTGTAACAGAGTAGGAAATTAATATGACATCAAGTGAGTACTGCACATACATGAACATGCCTCCCTGTTGACGCCTCAGGGTCTACTGTCACATTCTTTCAATCAGCTCTTCACCTGCAAAGTGCTGTGCACGGAGTCCCAGCTTTTCCAGACACAAATATTTTTGAGAGACTGAACAAATAGCTTTGGGATTGAGACTCAGATTAGACACAATAAAATCACATGATTAAAAGAACCCATAACTGCAATCCAGCAAAAATATACCTGTCATATGGATAGAACTCATACTGATCCTGTTATGTGTACGTAATGCACCTTCTCTTGACATGACATTTCAGGGATGTGTTAGCATTTTAACAGTATTGTGAAATGCCATCATGGCATGAAAACTGTGAAGTTATTCCACAGTGAAATGATTTAACAGAATAGCAAGCAAAATAAAAATAAAGGATAGTCACATTGCCTGGCAAACTTGTAATCTCCAGAGGTCAGCCTCCAGCAGTTCTGCAGCACTCTAAACAATAACATAAATAAAGGTAATTATCTAAATTATGTTATAAAGCTAAGTCAAACATGGCCTTGTGGAGAAGTCTTATGCAATTAAATGGGGGAAAAACCTGTAGAATTGCATAGGAAGGAAATAATAATTTTTTACTCCATTTTGTAGGATATTATTCTTTATGAAAATCTCCACTACAGTGCAAGAATTATATAGAAAACTGACCATTTTATTTCAATTACCAAATTATATTTTTTAAAAGCATGGGGTGTTTTTCTGTAGCTGGAGTCTATGTTGTTGTCTAATCATAAAACACACAACAGTATGTTTGAATGACAGCTAATTGATTCGAGCTAGAACCACAGCAAAGACAAAGCCATTCACAGATGCTCACAGTTTAACTAAAGTTCCTGACTTTTATGAAAATAACAGACTGCCCTACTTGACTAGAATTTTATGCTAAAGAAGAGGAGTTGAGTCAAATAGTGTGTTTTCTCATGGTAAGAGCATGCTTTGTAAGGTCTCTAACCCAGTTTTGTTCTTTATATTTTGCTTGAGAGGTGTCAGGAGGGTAAAAGCTATACAGGAAATAATTCCTTTGCTGGGGGGACTTCTTGTCGGTGAACATTACGATCTCCTTCCCCTTCCACTTTCATAGTGTATACAGGGGTGCAGGTGTGATGAAGGGAATTCCCTGATGTCTGCGATTGCTACTGTACAGTGTCTATAAAGGCTCCAAGTTAATGTTCAAGCTGGAGGTGTACAACCTGAGAGTGATAAAGTTCCCTGGGCTCCAGGTGTTGACTCCCTTTTTGGTAAGGGGTATTCTTTAGTTATATACTTCCAAGCATAAAATTAAAGTGTGTGAAAATCCACCTGTATATACTTCTGTATATCTCCATTGTCTTGCAATTGTCTTCAAATAATACACTTCAAGACTGAAATACCATTAATTCTTCCTGCCTTTCTCTCCCCATTCTTAGAACAGCTTTTAAGGATTAATTTCTTTGCTATAAAACTTTCCATCACTTATTCTTAAAAACTAATTGTATTCAGCTTCATTTGGGCTGATACTCTTTGTCCTTTTTTCCTTTTTAAATTCAGCCATAAGTCAACCCCAGTATACATAATTTCCCCCTTGTCTTTGTAGTTCTTTAGACCTTGAATCTAACTGAATGGAATAGACAAATTACTTGCAGGCATGATTCCCTTGGATATAACGGAGTTACAAAAATTATGTGCTTGTCTTCATGAGAAATAATTGTGCACATCTGAGCATTGTTTTTCTAAGCACCTTCAATGCCAGTGTAGTTGGAGAGCAGCATAACCTCTCTAATGAGTGAAGCTTAAGACCTCAGATTTATGTGGTCACAGATTAAAAGTGGATGCCAATAGCACTACTGCTCTATGTCTGCCTCAAACAGCATCAACAACAGATTGCTGTCCCTGTAGGATGTATGATTGGATGGCTCATGAAACAGCTCCTCATCACCCCACATTTCAGTCAGCCTGAAATGAACCATCTCTAATCTTTTTACCCTACTATTAGTTATTGAATACTGTGAAGTTTCAGGAACTGCTTCCTAAAATGTTCAGTGAAGCTTGATATGGGAAGAACTGACTCCATTAGAGAGTCAGGATGAATGACTTTCCAGTTTTAATCTACTGTCACATATGTATACAAACCTTAAGCATTCACTGTTATTGTCCATGCTCCTTTGCAGTTTACTTTTCTGCCAGATGCAGACCTATGGCATCTGTTAAGAAGCCACATTCTGTGTGGCACAGGACGCTACATTTGGATAGGGATTTGAATAGTTGTACGCCATGTTTTCTATGATGGTTTTACTTTCTTGTTTGTTTTGAAACCAATGAAATAGAGAGAAGTGGTTGGTCCAAGAATGAAAATACTGAGTCACTTCAGCTATTCAGTCTGTAATGGAGTAAAGGCAGGTTCCTTTTGCTCAACATCATCTAGAAGGTGACTGTCAAATACTGAGATCCTTTGATAATGACAGTCATGAAGTCACCTGTCTTTGGTAACACAGTCAAGATACTCCTCTAAACATTATCGCCTAACAATAACTCTCTTCTTCTCTGAGTTTAATTTAAAGATAAATTAATGTTCCTGAAAAGTGACAGGCAAAACCTTACAGAGTAGACCTTGTTTTTTATACAGAAAACAGACAGCAGCAGGGAAAACTTCCAATGTTTTCCAGTTTGAGGTAACTTTATACTTGAAGAATGTGGGGTTATTTTGAATTCCATGCCTACTTTGTTTTTGGCTTCTTTTCCCTGCCAGCAGGGATATCAATTGTGATAGAAGGCTAAGTAATAATTATTGGGATTTTTGAGAGCTATTAAACAGTTAGTGTCTGCCAAAAGTTACCCTGCACTGGTATCTTAGATACCAGAGCTATTGGACTGTACTTAGCATAGTATATCTCTCTGGGATTTTATGATGTGGTAACAGTTGGCAATTTGTGACTTACTAATAGTGACAACTGGATGTATGAAACCATCAGTTCATTTAGCATCAGCATGCTTATTACACATTCCAGCAACATGAAATGAAAAGACAGCTGTGCGCTGGTAAACAAATTTTAAAAACAATTAAAAATGTGGAAGGTGACTTCTAAGAAAAAAAATGTACATGGCACTAAAAAATAAAGACAGGGTAATGTTTTGTGAGGCTTGAAAGCTATCATCTTCAAGAGATTTTGAGGATATATATCAGTTAAGGTCTTAATTATCAGCACGGTTTGATTAATATTTTTTGATTAATAGTTCACTTTCCAAGTAATTAAATTTTGGTCAGCCTGAAATTCATCAGAAATCTCAGTGAAATTCTGCAAATAATTTTGTCTGAAAAAAAAAAGATGTAATTTTAGAAATATTCAGGTAGTTAAGACATTTTGAAAATTACAATTAGAAAAGGCTTTATTATAAAGGTGAACTAGATTTACAGCAAAATTTTTGTACTGTTAATAAAACAGACCTGCTGTGTATCAGAAGTACAGAAGGGATTCAGCTTCAGGAATAGAATAGAATAGAATAGAATAGAATAGAATAGAATAGAATAGAATAGAATAGAATAGAATAGAATAATTTCAGTTGGACGGGACCTACAACTATCACCTATTCCAACTGCCTGACCACTTCAGGCCTGACCAAGAGTTAAAACATGTTATTAAGGGCATTGCCGGAAAGCCTCTTAAACACTGAATACACATGAATAATCCGGCTTCCCAACATAAACAGGATTTTTTCTGTACCCTTACTGCTACGTTATATAATCAGACTTAGGCTGAGTAAACGGGAATTGGAATATTTTCTTTACAGCAGAACATCTTTGGCAGCAAAGACTAAAAGAAGGCACTGCTTGAGGATGCTCTATAGTCTAGTGGCTAGCACACTCACTGGGTTGAGAAAAAAAAAACAAAAACAGTGTTGTTGTAAATCTTTGTTTTTAATTAAAAATGTGAGTGATTTTAATCTAGGTCCCTTACCTTCCATGGGAACACCTGAATTGTATAGCTAGAGGTGGTATAGCCTCAGCTGCCCTCTCCTTCCTGGTTTGGGTAGCTGGTTCTGATACACTCATGTCTTCTCCTACCGATGCTGCAATGAAACCACTTGATTGCTTTTAGACACAAGTAATTAGCTGTTGGGCAAACAAAATGTTTGTTTTGAATAAGAAATACTATTTACATGTGTAAGAAATGTGATTTATATGATTTACCACAAAAGTTCTGTATTTCTAATTCAAGTAATTTTGTTAGTGTATATATACGTATATAAGTATATATCTAGTTACTAAACAAAACAAAGAAACTCCACATTTATTTGCACAGTGCTAATGTCAGTTATTCAGACACCTGCAGATGTGTGCCTTCTGTCCACAAATGTCAGTGAAATGGAGAACACTGTTTATTTCGGTATCTTTTTCTTAAAACCCAAGATATACTATGCAACATGCATGTAACCCCCACTGCATTTTAATCAATATCTTCATTTCTTTTTTAAAAACTTTTTTTTTATGACAAAGTATAGTTGTTGATACATCAGCTAGATGCTGGCACTTCTGGCAGGGAAAATAGCTTGTGTCTGCAGTCTGCTGAATATTTTCCAATGACAGATCCCCAGTCACCATAGATGTGGTTGACATCTTGGAGAATTTCCAGATGAATGTACTGAAGAAGCAAAGCAACAAGTTGCTGCAAAGTTACTGCAGAGGTTAGTTCCATCTGTCAACAGCTACAGTCATATGACATTTCGTATAAAGATGGAGTTACTTAAAACTTTTTTGACAGTTTCCATGAAATACTTGTTTTTAAAAACTGGTAAAGTATATATGTGACTTCAGATAAAATGTTAACATTTAAAGTTAGCAAAAATCCTGTATTGCAATTAAATTTGCAAACAAACAAAAATGCTTATTGCAAAAGCTATATTTTTGTACTGTTGAGGTAACTATATGGTCACGCAATGCTAAAAATTACAGATTTGAATTTGCCTAGAGATGTAGTGGGTTAGCCATGGTTAATAGCCAAGCTACCACCCAGCTACTCCCTCCCCCCCTCCTTCCCTCAGCTGGATAAGGGGTGAAAACAAAACAAAGAAAACCCCACAGGAATGATAGAGCTCGTGGGTCTAAATACTGACAGGGAAATTATCTGCCAGTTGCTGTTGGAAGCAAAATAGACACAACTTGAGGAAAACTGAGGTAATTTGCTGCCAATCAAAATAGATATTTAATTGTTGAATTAGGTAGTGAGAAACAAAAAGACAAATATTAAAAAAACCCGCCTTTCCTTCCCCTTTTCCCAGGCTCAACTTCACTCTTGAATCCTTTGCCCCTCCTAAGCTGTGCAGGGGAACTGGGGTGGGGGGTTACAGTCAGTAACTATTTCTCTCTATTTCTCCTTCCTCCTCCCACTTCCCTACACCCCAGCATGGGCTTTTGCATGCTGCAGTCCTGTCAGGGAAAATCAGCTCCAGTGTGGGTTATGCATGGGCCACAGTTCCTTTAGGAATGTCCATCTGCTCCAGTGTGGAGTCCTCTGTGAGCTGCAGGAAATGCCTGCTCCAGCCCCTGGAGCACCTCTTCTGACCTTCATGTTCCCTCTGCAGCTTCTCACTTTTTGTTTTTCCCCTTCTCTGCTTGTCCGTCTTTTTTCTCTTTCTTAAATACATTTCCGCAGAGGTACCGCCAACTTTGCTGATGGGCTCAGGTGTGGCTTGCAGTTGGTAGGGCTGTGTATAGCACAGGACAGTACCTGACCTCTTCTCACAGAGTCAGCCCCTGCCTTCTCTCCACCACCAAATCCTTGCCATGGACACCCAATACAAGCAAATATGAAAGACGCTATGCAGTCCTGCCAGGAGTCAAAAAAGATAGTACTTTGTTGTAATTTCTTCAAAAAATCTGCCACTTAGGTACACAAATGATTACTTAAGAGTATCCTGAGCCCTAGAAAACAACTAAATTTCTCTCTCTTTTCTCATGCTGCTTAACCAAATTAAATTCTCACCTTTCACCTTAGTTATTTGCAGACTTAGAATTAATGTACTTGTGGAGATATACATCATCTTGAGTAACCATGATGCTTCATTTTTGCAGTCCACCATATCCATGGTTACTGCTCAACATAAATTCCACTCGTAAGCATTTCCTCGCTGAAGAAGGTTGTTGGTTCTACCATGTGATGGGCCCATAGTATTCTACATGTATATATTCCACCAGCTGGAATTGGCTCAGAAACCTTTGATCTCCTGAACCAGGATTAAAATATTAGACATGATTATCTTCTGGCTCACATAATTTTGTAATACATGCCATCATTACTTCCAGTGTTATTTCTTTTAGTTTACAAAGCTCTATGTCTGATCTAGACATATTGAAACAGAATTTTAAAATCCAGTAGCCATTGTCATCTTTCTATATTTACCCACTGTTACATGGAGTTCCGCAGAGAAAGTTTAATTTTTCCTTTTTTTTTGTGGAATGTCCTTTCTAATATTGTTTCAATTTTTAGCCTTTCATGGAATTCTCAAGCAATGTGGTATCCTCATCCTAGGAAGGTTATAGTATGTGTTTCAGGACATAAAATATACTTCTTATCGCATTGTATCCCAACAATGCCATCTCTCTCTTTAGGTACTGGCGGTCTTCAACAGTTAGAGTTCTTATGGAGTCATAGAGGAAGTGCCGATTTAATCTGAATACCTGAATTTGAAAGACCAGTCATGTTGTCATTCTTCCTCCTGTTATATTGAACACGTTCAGTGCACTTAGCAGTGTTGTATTAATTTGCTCAGATCATCTATCACATCTGACCTATGTACATTGGTGCAAACCTATTCAGCGGTCTAGCCTTAAGTTACCTTCAGGCCATGTCACCCTGACTCCTCATTTTCTGAGATTATTAATAATTCATTTCTTTCAAATTCCAGTCTGAGTTTTTCCTCATTTTCTGAACAATGCTAATTGATTAAATTGTGTAAATTAATGCTATTTTGTCAGAGTTCTAAGAGCAGAGTAAAGCCTTCGGCTTCACCACACAGCAGCACTGTCACAGTTCCTGCAGAGCTTAAAAAATGCCACCAGGATTCCTTACTGCCACACCACCACCACCACCAAAAGAGAGCATGACAGGCACATCATGGTATGCTAAGAACTGACTTCCAAATGTAGTCCTGAATTATTTATTGTCTCTTGTAAGAGAAGTTATACCCTGAATACTGATATCACAACTTTTTGTAGTCTCAGGCTTCTTTGATATCACTACACAAAAGACGGGAGTAGAAAGATTATCTCACGTTAATGTTGGATGCCCTTGTGTTAGAATTCTGATATTTCTCTATGAGAATAGGAAGTGACCAATTCGGTGATCAGTTATTTGTATTGTATTTTAGACTCTATCTCTACTTGCGCAGAATAAGCCCAGGAATAACAGACTGTCACAAGAGGCTTTCACACAGACGTTTCAATTCTGTCTGCTCCTGCTTAATCCCCTCTTGCCGGTACCTTACTGTGAAAAATACAAGAGGGGTCAAAGTAAGAGACCGGTGATGGTGAGAACCAGGGAGGTAACATTAAGTCACTAACAATGGAACCATCTCAGCCAAGTTTCTTCTTTTATGACAGAAGCGGGATTGTGTTGCATGTGTGTAGAAAGACTTCTGCAAAATCCGAAGTAGGGAGAAACAACCAACTGCACAGCTGAACACAAGGGCTTTCCTAGCATTTACCAGAAGCCCAAATTACTAAAAGACAATGTGTGATGCAGGGTGTACACGATTCGTTTAGACCTGATTAAGATTGAGATGTATATGGAATAATATTAATGGTCTGATTGCTTTTATCAGTCTGAACTGATATATTTTTTTTAGTGTATAAAACAAGAAGCAGTTGTTCATGTAATGTCTTGCATTATTAAAGCACATTGAGTAAGACCATATTCTCAAAATGCAGACTGTACGCAGCTACAGAGAAGAAAAGGCAAATGTAGACTTAATTCATCTTTGTATTCTTCTGTTTTTTTTGGTCTGTTGTAAAGGGTAGGGTGGATTGTAGCATAATTTAGACTTTCTGGCTTGCCTGAATCCCTTGCCCTGCAGAATCCTAAATTCATCAGGAATGCCCAGAACTTTCACAAAGGTTTATGTTGCAAATATCATCATACACCAAACCTTCTGGGGAGTCTGAGAAAAACAGCCAACTGCTTTCCCCTTCTTTTTCTCATGGGAGAATTCTCCCAGGGTTAAGACAGACTCTCTAGGTATCCATTTCTGCCAATCCAGGAATTAAACAGGGGCTCATCTTGTCAGTCTAATTTCCAAATCACATGTGACAATAATGTCAGTTCAGTATGAAAATCTCTGAAAGTTTGATATGGAGACATACTGCATTTTATTTTCATCGAGTTATTTTTCTGCTTTGGATTCCTTATATAAAATCTGTTCAAGGTCACATATATTTGGTAATCTCAGTGAACAGTTCATTAAATTCACCCATTACAGAATCCAACAATAAATCTTGGGATTATTTTGCACTACTGGGTAGAATTGTTAGGAGAATGACCTGAACTATTTTAGGCCAAGGTTGAAGGTATTAGCAAACTATGGTGGACAGACTTATTGGGTATTCTGATCACTGGTACTCTTCCATTTTTGATAACCTCAAAAAGCTCTCCACATATACCTAAACACATTCTCTGACGGAAAAAAATACATGCTGCTTTACTGAACATTGTGTTCCCCTTGGGCCAAGCAGGTCTTATATATATCATGTTTCTGCTGGAGCTTATTTTTTACAACTATGTTATAAACCACTCAAAGTTATATTTCATTTTTTATGAAAATACTGGTATGTTTCCACCAATATGGAACTGTAGCATGTTCCTGCAGTCAAAACCTACATTAAAAATTGACATTTGAAAGAAAAGACACGGAAAGAAAGAAAAAGAATAGTAAAGGAGGAGGCCTTCAAGTTAGGTACCTGAGTTACTTCTAAATAGGGATTTAAGTGCCATAATATCAGGGATTCAAATGCTTACTGCTTCCATATGAGTGGTCTGAAATGCAGAGCCCCGTGTTGGAATCACAGGATCCATACACAATACATAGAAAAGGTTATAGGTGACAGAACAGCCCCCAGACAAATCAGGCTGCGGAAACGGATTCTACTTACAGCCATCCAGCAGGGACATACGGAAGATAGGATAGAGTCTTAACTGTTGTCTGTCTTTATGGCTTACTTGTCTAATGGTTGCATCTCCTTCTGATCCCTCTTTCAAAAGAACGCAGCTGAGCCTTTTCTTTTTTCTGAAAGCTCAGACAGACCTACTCTTCTAAAACACAGCAGGCAGTGAGTGGCAGCGATAGCTTTGCAGAGCCTGCACATTATACTTTACCAGTTGAAACATTACCCCGAAATAGGTGAGATCCAAGTTCATTTCCCCTTCTGCTTGAAAGAATTGAAACCAACACTCCCCAGCATGCTGGGCAGTGCCCTCCCCAGCAGGCTGCCCACTCCCCCAGCATGGCAAGGCAGCAGCGGTCTTCAGAGCTGTTGAGCTCTGCAGAAAAGAACGCACAACTTGCCCAGTAAAACAGGGAAAGTACAAATAGTGGTGATTTTGTTCACAGGTAATAGAAAGCACCTGGATTATAGATAGTCCTGGATCCAGCTGCTGCTGTTAGGGATGTTTGTTTCACATTTTATCCAGTGATTGTTTCAAATTACTTCCATGATGTTACTGAGTCAATATTAGCTTCAGTGATAATTCCACTGCTAGATGCTCAGGGAAGACAATTTTTATTTTAATGAGACCTGTTATAAATGTCAACAAATAAATGATTAAATACTTGCACAAGAAATGAAACAAATATCTTAGGCATTTTTCTGGAGGGGCCTGCACAGCCGTACCTTAGCTCTGTGTGTCTCTGCCTCGGGCAAGATGAACTACTGCCTCTTTGACGATACTTTGAAAAGTCCATGAAATTCTGATATTACAGAACTTGCTTTGAGAGGCAAGTACAGTATCTCAGTGATGTTGTAGCACATAGCATAGGCAAAGTAAAGGAAAAATCAAGAATGTATTCTTGTGCTTCTTTTAAAAAAACTGTTTTCTTTTCCTTTCTATTCAAGAAATGCAGTAGCACTGCAGATATTTATGTAGTATAGGAAGAACAGAAATCCCAAAGCACATTCCAATTATGAATGTGTGATTTATATTTTATGAGCAAAAAGAGTTATTTCCCCAAGCACATTGTTTTCTTTTATCTCTGTGCTTCCTTTAATCCTGTCAATAACCCAGCATGCAGCTGCTTTCTGCTCATAGATTTTTGGGAAGATAATAGAAATAAGCATGAACGGTAGATAGAACTATTCATAGGTAACATAAAAATACCTGCTGTTCATCAAGATCTCTGTTTGCTAATTAACTAGAAAAATTGGGCACGATAATTTTTCTGTTTTTTAACTGAAATAGTGGAACATATTAGCATGAAAAATAAAAATAACTTCTTAGTTAAACATATAATGAAATGCGAGATTTACATTTATGTTCTAAGGTGCACAAAACGTTTACTTATTATTCATGGCTTTACAGAGTAGTTTAATATCTATATAATTTCAAGTATTAAATTGTTCAGCCAGTTTCAACATACATCATGATGTTATCCAAGTTAAAATCATTTAGGGCAGGAAAAAATCATACCTAAACTTAAATAGGTAATAAATGAGGAAGGAGCTGAACTGATTTGATACACTTCAATTTCTATACATGCTATATGGTAGTTTGTAAATAATGTCCCTTTCCTTCCTATAAAGTGAAGAATCACGTTATGGGGTGAGCAACTTGTTAAGGTTTGCAAGGAAGATGATAAGTTTGCTTATTTATCAACAACAAAACTCCTCAGCTCTAATAAAAATGACTGTGAATATTTTTGCACTCTACTGGTCAAGACACTAATATGCCAATGACATTTCCCTACTTTTCTGTGGGATTTTTGGACAACTGCATCTCACTCCTTGTGGATTTCGATCCCTCTCCCTGAAGAACACCAAAAGAAGGACCCCATCACAAATGGGCAGGAGATAAATCTGCTTAAATACATGCCTGGCTGCATTCCATCCATACAACTTCTCAAATGTCTGAAGTAGTAAATACCAGGCTGGAATGCATACAAAATTATCTAATGATCCGGTTTTATAGCAGCTATATATACTGAAATCCCATTCAAATGAGCGTGTGTTGCTAGGGACTGCACAGATGGCCTCTTTGGGATTTAAATTCACCTCTCTCACCTCTGTTTTTTTAGCATTGTAGACCAGAAAATATGGAACGTTTTGCTCAAGGAAGGTTTTCCCATACAAATTACAATACTTCACAAAGTCACAATACCCTCTAATTCCTGGTTTCCATCAAATATTCTCCTATCACAGACATTGCAAAGCTATATAGTGAATGATTCTCTTTTATTAAAATTTCTAGGCATCAAAGTAATAGGTGTGAGAGCAAGATACTGACATTGTCTCAAGAGCAAACACCACAACCTCTTATAACATGAAATCTAGTTTTTATGAAAAAACATTACATGAATAGTAGAAAACTGGCCCGAGAAAACAGAAGCCCCTACCAACCCCACGTTACATCACATAAGAAACTTTGTATAGAGAACTACCCTTTGTCATGGTGAATATGAAGCAGCCGATCAGAAGCTGACATTGAATATGGACAGTGTAATGATCTCTTGTTCTCTGAAGGCTTAATGACTAGAATTCTGTTTGATTACTGTGATTGAAAATTAGCTATTACCAATATGTGAAGTGTTTTTGTTTTTAAGTTATAAGGTAGTAAAGATGTCACTTTAATGTAATTCAATAAAATTTGATTGTGCCATGTGTGTCTATTATTTTGAAAACCGTAATAAACTTCTAGGTATAATAAAGCTTAGAACAGAAACCAAAGGAAGATATTAGTTGCATTGGTTCTCTGCTACATGGAGAAAGAGAAACTGCAAGATCATGATATTAAACACAGAAATTGACAATTTTAAGTATTGTTAAAGTCCAAAGTTAAATTTAATAGCACAGAATGGAACTGATGAAGCAAAATCCAAATTTGAAATTGAAGTTTGCAACTATATTTAGAGAGAATGACCAAGCCAAAAAAAAAAAGATGGTGTATGTGTGGACATCTGTTCCTAAATGTGAAGGTTCTTTGGATCGCTTGGGTCTGAAAAGCACAGCAACAGACCTACTAACCTTGAAAAAGACTAAATACACATTGCAGTGACTATACTGAATGATTTGTTAATATACAAAAGTCAGCCTGAATTGCTGCACCCTTTTACTTAGAAATAAATTCTGATTTGTAATATAGAAGTAATATTCTTTGCATGGAATTAGTCATTTGCCACACAACTTTGCTTTTGAGCCTTGACTTGATTTCCATGTATGTGATAAAAGGGATGAAACATTTGCTTATGAGAAGTATTGGTCCAAAGCTGCTAACTATCACGGTAGTTATTTATTATATTTTCAGTAAATTTTTTATTATTTGTGCTTTATTACTTATTATTTAACTGAATTTGAGAAACAGTAATTTAAATCAAAGAAATCTATTTTTGTGAATGGATATGGGTATGTTCTATATTTTCTGTGAATATGGGAACTCTTTCCTTTACATTTCACTATGGGTGTCTAGGAGTTTAGTTTAATATGAAGCTCTTAACAACAAGGTAGAACAATGAATTCAGAAAAAAAAACCCAGGTTGGTAAATATGTTATGTTAAAAAGAAGTTGTTTTAATTTTTAACTTTGAAGACGCCAGATCCAGGCTCAAACCAAAAAAATAAACAGTTCTTTTTTATTAAGGTTACCAAGTAAGAACAAATGCAGCAGAATTTGGCATCAAATTTAAGATATTTGATCATGATATCTTCATAAAGCAAAGCAGTAAGAAACAAAGGAAAAGTGAAGCTTCTGTAGTATAGCATGTATAGCATAAGCACCTAGAGAAACAAAACAAAAGAGAATACAATCTTAAACAAAACTTTACAGGGTGAATCCTAAAAGTAAAAGACTTCCAATTGCAGACAAAGAAGATAACTCCTACAGTTGTGATTCCACTTGCCAGCTAAATGGACTTTCATACACTTTTTGTAAATAAGAAAATATTATCAGTTTAGAATATATATTTAAATATCAGAAATGTTTGTTAACTGCTTAGGGCAAATGTACATATTATTTAAATTCAGATAATGTCTAAATTCTCAAATTACAGACAGTAAGACCAAAAGAAAAACAAAATTGATTCGTCTGGCGCTGCAGACTGTATTTATAACCTGCACCAAACTTCAAGGCTAGATCCTGTACATACACACTTACAGGTGTTATTTTATCCAATCATTCCTCCAACAGTGAGTATTATTGATTGTGTTAGGAAAAAGCTTTAATATCAAAGGCAACCAAAACAGTTCTAATAATTTTTTCTTTGTTTTCCTTTCCTAAATTCAGTTTTGAACTACATATGAACAACCAGAACTACATATATGAACAACCAGAAGCAGATTTTTTATGACTGGTTTATAACCATCTGAAATTATAGAGTTATTACAGAAGAAAGAGCAATACAGCTCATATTTCAGCATCATGAGCAGAGCTATTACAATAGAAATTTGAAAATTTGCAACTATTATTGCTACAGCTTGGAACAGCATTTTCATTATTTTATAACTTGTATCAATTTTGCATATTAATTGTTATAAAAAGTGTTACAATATGTGCTCTAATAACAAAACACTTCTGCATGAAATTGCAGTTTAATAAAAAACAATTCCTTATATGCTATCAGAAATACATCCATCTTTCATAGATTTGTAAAATGGGCTTGCAATGAGAAAATAACCATACATGGCATTGCAAAATTTTCCCAAGCTAAAAAACGTTTCAGTTTCTTCAAGGATCATTCTGAAAAACTAGTATTTCTAATACATATGGGAAATTCATTCCATATACAGTTCGTACAATATAATAGAAATGTTTTAATGTATTTTAAAGAATGTTCATCACATGTGTTACTTGTGCATTTTAACAAAGCTGCCCAGTTCTGGGAGTACCTTTAATCCAGAATGATCCTTAAATTCAGTCTCTGGCATCCCTGTTATCCTCAAAGGCAGCCTGAATTTGCTCTGAATTTAGTATGTAATCTATATTTAGGCTACTTATAAATCTTTTTTCCTTAGAGCACATGATGCTTTAGTCTTCTAGGATGCATTCATAACCATCCTCTCTGTCTGACCTCCTCTCATGAGGTGGTGGCAGAGACCAGTGGAAAAGGTGGAGACAGAGGTATAATGTCTTTTATTGTGGTAGGTAAGGTCATCTTTGTACAGTTTAGAGTATGTGTTCAAAATGCATGGCATACCAGGGTTTACCTGCTCAGAGATCTTACAAGAAACAGGCTGCGGGTATTTCTGCGCATTGTGGATAGAAATGTATTTGGAATTGTATTACTGAAAAAAAAAATTTATACTAAATTGCATTGTACAGTGCAATTTAAAGTTGTCTAATGCTAATAAAACAGAAGTCTAACACTTCACATTATCAAAGCATCTTTTATTCTATTTATTTTAATATTATAAAGCCAGAAATTGGGTAACCTTCCAACATCTAAACCCAGCTGAATCTAACAATGCCCATAATCCTTCTGCAGTAAAGAAAGACAACATGGTTTTCAGGTTATTTTACATTTCTTAATTTTCAGTTTGGAATAAAATCCCAATTTTCACAAAGACTTTTTTTTAAAAAAACAGTGGAATCTCCAGGCTGTCTACTTGATACTCAGGATACTCCAGAGTAGTGGATGTGGGAAACTGTTCTGGTAAGCGTCAGAGTGTGCCTCTAGGGACCGCAAGAGCTACTTTTGATATGGCCTTCCTTGTCCTCTCACATTGTAGAAAGTACAGTTTGACCAAGGACAAGAAAAATCACCCTGCCCTCTGCAGTCCCATGCCTTCCTAATGCTATCATCTAATTTGTGCAGGTGTAAGCACCATAAAATGTGCAAAGCATTTGCACATTTTTGCACACCTAGATATCAGAGTTACATTTTAAAATATTTTCAGCACAGATGATGTCAGAACAATCTGGTAGTGTGTTGTTTTATGTACTAACTGCAAATATATCCTAATGCTGAGCCTGTAGGGTACTTAGATGAAACAGTAATCCATAGATTTTCTTCCTCTCCTCCATAATCTGTAATATTTACCATGTAAGAAACAATTCCAAGGGTTCAAATCACAATGTTCAATATTATGTAGATGTTAATATATTTACTCTTAAAGAAGCCTCTACTTCAGTAAAGGTAGAAAGGTTCACTGCATCTAAAATAACTCTATTATTGTGGTCACAAATCTAATTTCTCATCTAAGATATTTTTCTTAAATTCATTGTAATGATATTATCAACAAGTACAATACAAACAGAAGCTAAAAATGTGAATTCACACACCAGAAGCAGTTAACTTGCTTTCCTTTTTCACCTTCACTTGTTTTGATGTTTAACTTTTAACAATTTGAGCCAATTTGGTTTACAGCCAAATAATAAACTACTTAGCTGTAAACTAAAATTCCATTAAACATCATTTTATGTCCAGTCAACCAATTTGAACTCAATTAAAGGCATCTTATAACACCTTCTCATTCATGTTAACACAATCTGAAGTAAATTAAAGCATCATCAGTTTAAACATGCGCATAGGATATATAACAATAATCAGTAGATCATTTATGGAAATAAAAATAGAGCAGATGCTATAACTCTAATATCTATTTTCTGTGCAGTGATTTAAGTCTTTACGTTGATCAATGCATTTTGATTAAGTTGACAAATAGAACGTTGAAGCATCTTACATCTAATGTAAGTAATTATTTTTTCAGGCCCATTGAATGAAAAGGATTAATTCCTTGATGATTCACAGACCGAGATTTTGTTCTATATTTTGAATTGTCAAGTTTCCTCATGGACACTATTTTATCTTGTCTTTGATTACCAAGATAGGAACATCATTTTAGTTCTATAATTTATTATATCATCCCCAAGCAGAATAAAAGAATTTGCAGGAACAATTAAGTAACAGAATGTTCTCTCATCTGAGGCCTATTTGGTCATAATATAAGAGGTTAACTAATTGTGAAGATGTGAGAAATTGAAGCTGAATGTCCAATGAGTTTGGGGAAGGACAGAATTACATAGAGAAGCGAGATTTTGTTCGCAGGATGTGTATAAATTTTAGCGCCTTTGAAATGATTGTCCTGACAAAAGTATATTTTAATTTTTAAAGTTGACTTCCTTTTTTATTCTTATTCAAGGTGGGGTACGTAGTGCAGTTACTAACTGGAAGGGCCGAGTGCCGTCAACAAAAAGGGAGTGACAGGTTAAGAGAACAATACAGAAATGGCCGCTTTCTGATACTGAACCCTATTATACCAAGCTTCTAAGCAAGACCAGTGGACCAGAGGTTCCATACCCCAGATATATTCCTTGTATAAAAGAAAGAAGTAGAGAATATACAGTGAGACGAGAAGTGGGGCTGCAGTATTGCACCATGCCAATTCAGCTGCTTGGTACAGAGAGGGTTGCTCATGTTCTGATACCTTGTTTGTTTTATTTAAGCTCTTAATTAGAGATCTTAGCTGTTACTGGCGGGGGGAAGAGGACAGCATTCTAGAAAAAGGTGTTAGCCATACCTTTCCTCGTTTATGGAGTCTAGTTTTTCATATCTCTTTTATGTGAGAGAATTGTAAGCTGAAAATCTGGATCCACCCATCCCAACTACTCACAGATTTATTCTGTGTGTTTTTGAGCTAATTCAAGGTGTAGCAACTCTGTGCTGCTCCCAAATGAAAGTAATGATTTTAGATATTTCTTCCATTTTTTTGTTATTTAAAGTCTCTTGTTTATGTTGCTTTATAATCTACAGAGGTTGTTGCAGAGCCCAGCATAGGAAATGAGGAGAAACAAGGAATAAAAATCAATTTTTGCTGCTACCATACCTCTTCTACAGTTGAAGAGGCAGATGTTTATATGCTTTAGACAAATTAATGAGTGCAATATCTGCATGGCATATAAGGATGACATTTTGTTTTTCATATAAAAGATGTATTTAAACTCATGGAATCATTTTTTGAAAACTTTTAAGCAGCTTTGATGCCTTTATGGAATTTGTTCCCATGTTCACCCGTGTGCATATCCTGAAATCCAAAATTTAGACACTGCCAAGATCTCCAAAATCATGACTCGCGTACCACCAAATCTTGTGAATAACTAAGTGTTTTCCAAGAAGACACACTGACATGGGATGCTGCAGAATAGTTTGGTACTCAAACTCACATTCTCTTACTCCTACTGCAGCTGAGTTTGTAAAGAACAAGTTCTCTCACAAAGAACACGTGAAGGAAATCAAGGTTTAGGTGATGGGACAGTAGAAGCATCATAACTACTTTTGAAGACTTTTGTCAATGGCATGAGATAACGGGACACCTGTCCCTACTCTAAACGGTGTTCAGTGCTGGTTTTAGAGAAAAGGAAGAAGTTGTGTTAGGAACAGGGATCAGAATCCAAGTCTCATCTTCCTAGTTAGTGCCTCCTTTATCTACAGTCCTGCCTATCTTTACTTGCTTTTTCTCTCTGTTCTCAGAAATATTACATATATTACTGCAGTGACATGCTTTAAGGTGTGGGTGTGATTTCTTCACTTCTGTGGTGACTTTATTACTATAAAAACTAGTTACAAAGCTAGGTAATATATGAAATAGGTTTATGAGAGAAATAAACAGCAAACTGCAATGTCCAGCCATGATATAAGTGCCCATATGTGTAGAGGAGTACACATTTGCTTTCCAAAGGTAGTGAAAATACGTGAACCTGTAAATTTCCAAGAACCTGAGAGGAGGAGCTATGGCTGGACCGGGTTGCTTGAATTCTTTGAAAGTGCTACTTGGGGTACATAGGAGCTTTTGTGAATCTAAACATAAATGAAATTTGAAAATAGAATATATATCACACCAGAAAAAATGTTGTTGTAAGCAATTCACAGAAGTCATTGGCAAAGTCAGGCTAAGAACGACAGCACTGTAGTCTTTTAAGCAGTTGATGTAGACTGCACTATTTGGAGTGCAACATGCTATTGGCACAGGATACTACTCTGACAGCAAACACTATGTAGTTCGCCAAGTCAAACATTGTCACCAGTGCTGTATCCGTAATAGAAGAAGCTAGATGTTAGCCCGCCTGGAATATTTGTAAGATTACTTTTGACTAATGGGCTGCAGAAGGAGGCGGCAGTTAATCACCTTTAGTGCTTTTAAGAACCTCGCTATGCTTACCACATACTGTGAGCTGCAGTCACACTTGAAGCTGGTGGCTTTAAAAAACCGAGCCTTCCAACAGTACTGTTTGTTAGCATAGTACATCATGTAATAGAACAGCTGGGAGGTTTAGTAGCACTCAACAGTAAGCAAAACAAAAAAAAAAAAAGAAAAAAGAAAAAGAATACAAAAAAGACACTAAGAGCAAAAGGCACACTTTTGACATTGCAATGGTCTTCCTTACAATCTCTTGCCACCTGCAGTATTTAGTAAGCATCTTCTTCTTCCAATATGTAATATGGTAGCAAAGACGTCTCTGTGTTAGACTATTGTCCAGTCTTTTGAACTTATTCAAAACCACCCTGCTTTGAAAACCAGCTGTGTAGTGGAGGATTATTAGCAACTGTTTTTTTTTTGTGCTGAAGCAGTATTACATGACTCCAGAGTTCTCTAACTCATATGTCAGAAGATAGACTGTACAGATAGCAAGGCTTGTATCTCTAGATTTCCAGTGCCCTCAGAGGACAGGAGAAAAATCTCTTCTGCTGTACTCTGATGTTTAGGGCCACTTCATGTGAGGAATATAAAATCAAAAAACAGCAACAACAAAATAAGAACCCTCACAGAAAAGCCCCACCAAACTCACACAAATCAAAGTGGCAAGTCTTTATAGCTCTGCAGTGATATCTTCATCCTGACAGCTTAGAAGAAAGAAAGGTAACATGTCTGTCTTTCTCGGGTTTTGATTTTGTTGACAATACAGTCATAGGCTGGAATGAAAAAGACAACACAATATTAACATTTTTCTGGAAGACCTGATGAATCATAATTTCACCCAATTGCAGCAGTTTTGCCTTTATGTAGCATTAAAGACGAACACTTTGTAAACCACCATCATTACATCACCATTAGAATTTTTTTGGTATGGTGCTGACAGCATAAGAAGTGATACCAATACATGGAAAACTACCTACAGTTTCTACCCAAAGGATCTCATCCAGGTAAACACACAATATAAATCCATTTCAGGTATTTTTATTGGTTAAGAAAAGACACCATCTTGAAACTGAATAAACCTTTAGTAAGACCATTGGTGAATTCTTTAAAAAGCAATTTGAGTTAAAAGAAGTTAAAGAAAAAAAAGTAAATCAAAGTACCAGGGCAGCATGAAAGGCAATGACAAAAATTTTGCAAGGGATGCAGGTGGAAGGAAGGGCCGCATGTTGATGTATCTAAAAGATATATAGCATTGATATTGAGATCTTTGTGCTTTGATTTTTTCTTCTGCTTTGAGAAAACTTGCTCTCTTACTCTGATTATGAGGACAATATTGAATAATATCTTGGTCTCTCTCACTTGTCAGAATGTCAAATTCCCATTCAGGACAGCCATAGTAGATCCTCCAGCATTGGTTACTCATTTGATAGAGGCAAGGGGAAATTTGGGGAGGAAAGCTGGAAAGAGGCAATGATATCATGATATGACTTAAAGAATGATTCTCTTCATCTTAAAAAGATGCTTGCTTAAAACAAGTCTGATGATTTTCATTCAAGAAGCGCTTTATTTGTCTCCATTAACTGTATTTAAAGACCTGTCTTGCATGTTGAAATTTACATTGTAAAGATCTAAGTCAGAAGAGATTAATCTTATTTCAGGACATAAATTAAGAACTGAGCAGTTTTTCATCAGTAACTGGGTTTAATTAACAACACCATTAAGACTGCCCCTTTTTAAAATACATTGTCATTAGAAGTTTCAAAACAATCAAAGGAATAATATCAAAAGGCATAAAGGTTATCCAGTTGCCTACCTTTTGAATTGTTTGAATTTTTGTCCTATATTTTTTTCAATGTCATAGTAGTAATTCTGGCCTTCAGCCTTCAAGAAGCAAACACATCTTCCAGAAGACTTCAATCGTATTTGCTAGTTTCATTTATATGTTTCAGTACCTTACAATGTCTCAAATAACACTGAATACCTAATGTTTAGTAAGCTGAATTAATTCTTCTGTGACTGTATGATGTAAAGGATAATGGAGAAAAAGGACCAATACTGTTACCAAAAGTAGGAAACATAGGCTTTTGCTTTTTTTAAAAAAGATTAAAAGTACCTTCATAACTTAATACAGTAACTACTGCAATCCACCTTTTTTAAAGGTTGTCTTAAAATTCCTGAAAAATAATATATTTGAAGACAATGCAGTCTTTATTATATGTGGCAGTTAGGTGCACTTTTATATGTCTGAAATTGTGCCAGTAATATTTTATGAATTTTATTTATTAATATTTTATGAATTTTATTTATTTTATTTTTTTATTTCACTGAAAGAAGTGAGCAGTTGACTAAATGCCTGGGGTATTACACTTCACCTTCAGCAGAAAGCCAGAGCAAAGAAATGTCATTTGGAGCTCTGTCTAGGTGTAGATGTGGTCATAGGTGAATATAGTTCTGTTTCAAGTCAGTTCCAGAAAGTGCCTGGCTTTTACCTCTCTAATTTTTTTTTGCCATGAGGAAATCACCTCTAACATGATATGAAATCAAGCTTGGAATTTGTTTTTAGGATAACTTTGTCTTTTAGAGTGTGGTTAGCAGTTTCAACTTCACATGCATGCCTTAGTACCCTGCAAGCATGCAGGCCCCAGATGGAACGTTGTCTCTCTCCACCTCATGCAGGAGGTACCAGCTAAATCAGACTGAAAGAAGGGGCTCTATGGACAGACCCTGATCTAATCACCACTGGAGGCATCCAAAGGACTCCCAGGAGTTGAGTCAGACCACCAGTAGAATGAAGTCAAGCATTAAAAATAAAGGGTGAGCGGATCACAGAGTCAAAGCAATAATGTGGAAGGCGTGGTGCGTCTGCAACGCCTCCCCCATAGCACTGGGGTACTTTGACATTGATGGGACACAAACCTTGATCTGACTGAGAAGCTTAGTACATTGCCAGTTTCCCTTCATTAATTGCTATAACAAATACCTTATCTGGGTTGAACTTCAGCCAACTGGGTAGCATCCAGGCCTCAACCTCTGCCAGACTGAAAAGAGCCTGAAGAAAGAACACACTGTCTGGGTCAAACAAAAACATGTACAACCTCAGAATTTCCCCAGATCTACAGATCTACAGTTATTGACAAAAAGAAGCTAGAACAGAATAAGTTACAGGCTTGAACCCCGGTTCAATTTGCTTGAGACAGAAGGATAGGTTGACTAGCAGTGTCCTACAGTCTTGACTTGAGAGAAAAGAACAATACTAATTTGTGAGTATCATTTTGCCAGGTCTCATAGTCCTGTCAACAGTTCTTCACAGCTAAATGTTATCAAAGATCAAGTTACATCAACAAGATACACAAGCTTCAATATAGCTGCCCTGGTGAAAGATCAATGGTCATCTGGGTGGTTTCCTTTACTTTTGCCAGTATTTGCTCTTAAACATGTAAGGGTCATCCAAGAAGCCTGAGGTTTTCTCATATTGTGTTCTTATTATCTTTTCATTGCTATTTCCCAGAAAAGGCAGACAGCACTAGATACTGAATGGAAAGGATGAAGGCTATAAGGAATTTCAATCATTGCAAAAAGACTTCTAAGAAGATGCATAAATAGATTGCACGCTTTAATAAGAGACATGGCAGAAGTATTTTCCAAAGGAGGTACACAGAAGTCATAGACAGTGAGTAGGGTGTAATTTACTACGAAGCATTGTTCATCTTTCTTACTGCCTCTATAAAGCTTTGGTTTAGAACTTGTGGTCAGACTCCTTTACTGTTCAGACCACAGAGACATTTCTCCTTTGTCTAAATATATGATTCTACCATCAGTTTGACATTGTAATGTTAATTCATTAAAACAATTTCTCAGGTATCTGTCATAGTTGTATCTGGGTACCAAAGCATATATGTAAATATTTTATACAGGTTTTTTAATTTGTAAAGATTTTGGATGCAGTTTACCTATGAATTCAGAAGTTAAAATGTTTCTACTCTATGATTTCAGTGGCTGTTGTAAGGTTCATTGATGCTGGCATGCGAAATGCAGATGAAAGCAGAATGGATGCCAAGACCCCTCTGCCAGATATGACAGGCGGGCTTGCTTTGCAATGTAACACTACATATTTTAGCTTGTCACTTGGTTACTGTAAATTTATCCTTTTTTTTTTTGCATTTTAATGAAAATATTGAAATTCAAAATGACATACCTACCTGCTCAGTCTTAACATAGTTGGATTTTCAAAACAAACACACTAAAGATATGCTTTTTTTTTAATCTAGAAAAAGATTCTGCTGTGAGACTCTCTCTTCCAAGTTATGAATTAAAGACAAAGTTGGTCGGCTTGAATCAAATGGTTATGAATATATACATTGCAAAATGCAGTAAACACACATTGCAAAGCATCATTTTCACCTGGAAATGACGCTTTTCTGGTTGAAGGTGGTGGACTAATTTAGAGATGTTTTGTTGCAGACTGAAATCACTGCCCACGGGTCAATTCATGCTACAGGGGTTTTATTCATGGCTGGTTGATGAAAAATCAGCTTGCATGTCCATAATGTGATTGAGCACACCATCAAATAACCATTTCAATGACAACAACTACCAAAAAACCCCAACACCAAAGACCCCCCCGAATGCCTCAAAATTCTGTGTGTAATACATTTAACAGCATTGTGGGTTTAGCCCACAGAAGATTAAAGCACGAGAAACAAGGATATAAGAATTTATGCCCTAAACACAAAAGCAAAGGAGAAGTCCTTTTCCTGTTTCACCTAAATTTTCTTAATATAAATTATTTCATCCCTTTGCCTCATTCCCCTCCTAAATTAACCTAGAATACAAAGTATTAAGGGAAAACAGTAGAATGCTGCAGGGATTTAATTTCTGTTTTCTATATAGCATTAAAAAAACCTATATGTTTTTAAGAGAGAATAAAAAAAATCTTACACTAAATATTTTTTTGTGAGTTTCTGGTGTTTGGTAGAAGCATTAGAAGTTTCTAGAACTCATTTTACACATAGATAGACCATACATATACAGCCTCAAGAGAGTATGATTATTAAATTATATAATGTACAATATAATCGAGCATTTGGGTTGAGAAGCAGCTTCTGAAAAATGCCTCTTAGTCAACTTCCCAACTGAATGGCTCTTTAGTCATACAAATATAAATGAAAAACTGTTTATTTCCAGCAGGCAGGGGGAAGACTAAATGAAAAAATCCCCGTACATTTACTATACTGACACAAAAAGTAAGAGATAAAGTCTTTGGGGTAGTTTGTGTAAAGCACAATGAATGTCAGTCAAGGTATGCATGCAGTCTTATAGGCTGAATTAAATAGTGAAGATCCCCTAAACGTCAATGTTCTTTATGCCTTCCACGTGGACCCTATTGAGAAAACAAACAAACAAACATCAGGGAGTATAGTTATAGGACCAGGGGTAAAGGTTTTAAACTGAAAGAGGGTAGATTTAGATTAGATATTAGGAAGAAATTCTGTACTCTGAAGTTGGTGAGGCACTGGAACAGGTTGCCCACGGAAGTTGTGGATGCCCCATCCCTGGAGGTGTTTAAGGCCAGGCTGGACGGGGCTCTGAGCAACCTGTTCTAGTGGGAGGTGTCCCTGCCCATAGAAGAGGGGTCGGAACTAGATGATCTTTAAGGTCCCTTCCAACCTAAACCGTTCCATGATTCTAATATTCTATGAACTTGTTCCATAAAAATGCATGTGAGATTTATTACTGTCTACATGCTCTGGAATCAGGCAATGGCTTTACTTAGTGTTGGTTCAATTTCCTCTTTCTTTTTTTATTCTTTCCTCCCCTCCCTCCTTTCCCTGATGATTAAAGGTATCTTGACTGTACAAATTTGGGGTGGTCTAATAAATATGACCTGCAACAGTAAAATAGGAATTAACAAGATAGTTGTGCTTTCCAGTGGAACAAATTTGTTTTAACTGGGCCAAGACACCCTGCATCCTGGTCTGTTCCAAGCCGCTGGCAAGATTCATTAACGTGATGCCTTTACAAATACCCACTACTTAAGGTATATGTAACTGACATCATATTTTATATACAAGGTCAACAAGCATGCCTCCATCTCAGTTACAAGTAATTCCACCTGCAACAGTTCCTGTTTGTTAGATAACCCCCTTGTCTCTCAGAAGTTTTTTGTCTCCTCTGATCTCAGACCTTTCTTCTGCTTTACAATTTGGTTCCTGCAATTTTGAGAGTCGTCTGGGCTCATCCAGACTTGCCTGTGTGCCCCATTGGCATCATTTACTCTTCAAAGTAGTGCTCCATTGCTTTAGCACCTGAGGGTGTGGAGGGAGTGACAGCAGTTTGAAATGATGTTGGTACATTGCACAGGCCACGGTGCAGAATAGCTCTAGTTCAGAAAGCGAACAAACAAACAAACAAACAAATGAAGCTGAATAAGAAAGAAGACAAAAAGCTTTCATTATTGGCTTGCAGAGACCCTACCATTTGGTCCTTCTTGCCCTCTGCATGGTCAGTATGGATATACTTTCTGTTTGTGACAATCTTGGTTGATACTTTCTGCTCTCTGTACAGAATTGAGATGAGGCTGAACCCCTGCTAAATTGTATTTCTTTACATGCACATTTAGTATACAGCAAGACATGAAAAACATTTATCCCTGTGTTTGCTACAGATACAGGAAGTTCCTTTTTTAAACATGGATCTTTGTCTGTGTGTGTGTTTTCATTGGGATCCTGAGGATGGGATTCAGATATAGTGTAGACTTGGATTTTTTACAGCAAAGCTTGTTACTGAGTGGAGCTCCCGCTTTTTTCAACTCTTGAGTCATCCACATAACTGTTTTGGTGCTCCCACCTCTCTACGATGACAGTTCCCAGTGGCTTTTCCTCTCATGTATGTTTTATCAGTCATTTATCCCAGATTCTTACTCTTGTCATGGACAAGTCTGGTGAAAAGGCTGGAACAGCCAAGAACTGAGTTTTTCTTTTTGAATCAAAACATGGTATGAAGCAGTATCATGGTAGCTGCAATGTCTCCTACCTTTCAAAGAGTTTTTGAAAGCTAATTTTGATTTACAGTGGCTAAGACCTCCATTTTATGTTTTTTTTTCAGAATCAGTTAAACCTTTGAATTAGCACTGAGTGGAAGGCCAGGCCTGTCATTGAGTTACAGGGTGACGGAAAAACTAAGGTAACTAGATATTTTGGGGACACAACTTCTAACAGTAGCTTCTGATTTTGAGGATATGGACCTTCAATGTGGGCAAATGACAATGCAATATTACTTCTTGAATATAACAAACCAAAAGCCAAATTCCTGAGCTTAAAATGTAGCTCTGGTTTATACACAGCTTTATAAAGCAGAATGCTACAGTCAGATTTAACTTGCACCGTATCATGAACATCAAATACTCAATCTGAAGAGTTTAAAAAAGTTGAACAATGTTTATGAGAAGTAAGATTATATAGGGTTTTCACAGCCATAACAAAGTTAATCAGAATTCATAATCTGAAACATAAACTCATCAGCAGAAAATTTGTGAAGGTTTTTTCTTCCAAGAGTATTGTTCTTATTTATGTTTACATCTCTTATCCTCTAAAGCAAAAGCCATGACAAGGAATTTATAGATGTTTTCCCAATTTGTAATGAATCCTATGTGCTAAATTCTGGTTCAGTTAAATCTTTGGGATTATTTTGGTTTTATCTAATTTTGCAGGGATCAAAAACTGCTTTGGTGGATACAAAACATTTTTTGCAATTCTAGTGTTACAATTTAAGAATTGACTTAAATGTAATGTTAAATCACATAAGAACCTAAGGAGACAGTTATGGATTTACTTTTATATGTACATATAAAACAAATATCTTTGAAAGTCTAATGTGTTTTTATTCTATTTTCATTCAGCCTGTACTTATCTGCCTGCCCAACAGTGCTTCTTATCACTTTCACCAGGTGCAGAGCAGATAGCTAACAGTGAAAGATTAGAAGCATCTCTAGAGTGAAAATAAAAACAAAATAGCTTCCTAAATTATCTAGCATCCTTTTCACAGTTACTGGAAGATAATGATACTTGTGTAATTACTTCTTTTATCACAAAAAAAAAAAAAAAAGTTTCAGAATCATTTGCAACCTGCTCAGATTTCTACCGTAAGAAAACAGTCAGGAAATCTACATGGAAAAATATCTATTTCTCAATACTGTAGTTAAATTCTTCCTGGCTGTATTCTGAAAGAGCCAATAATGTCACTTAAAACATGTAATGACTACCTATATTTGAAATGTTCACTCATGTGAACAGTATTGTTGTCTCTACTTTTTCAAGTACTACAGGAAGGTAAGACTACCAATGCTGTTCAGTTTAGGTTCTCTTTGCACCAAATGTATAGAAAATTACTTTGTATGCTTTACTTCACTAAGTACATGCATATGTTTTAGCACAAGCAGAACCTGAGGTTTGTAGTATGGGGTTTTTTTTATTATTTTTTTTAAATTTCCCCACAGTATACATACTATAGTTCTGGGGGACTGTTTTGTACTAGTTTTTATCACAAGTGTCACACTGTTGTTTTTTTGCTTCTTTTTTTTTTCTTTAAAGACATACATAATTTCATATAATATATCTTATTTACTTGTACTTGGACAGAGTAATGGTCTGCTATTGGTTTAAATGTTGAATTATCAATTTTCTCCTTCAGTTCTTAAAAAAATCAAAATTCTGCTGAAAAAGAAAAAAAAAATCTCAAACAAACAACAGTGGATGCAAGAAACCAGATGTTTCATCACTTCTAATTGATAGCAAAATCGTTCTGGAATCTTTCATGTAGTTCCTATTGGCAAGAAAACTAATTTTACATAACCAAGCAGAACGCCTGCTGTGCAAGAGGTCTGGCTTTCAGACCTAGCTGGCAATATCGTTGTGATATTATTAGCAGTAAAATGCTGTTTTAAACAGCAGCGAAAATATGGGATTCTTTGAAATGGTTTAGGTAAATAATTACTGCAATTTTAAAATAGGAAAATTTTCAGTATTATTTTAAGGAAACTGTGTTGTTGACAAATGTGCCAATTTGAAAACATGCCATTGGGAGTAATGGCCATGAAGATCATGTGCATTTGAAACATCTCAATTCAAGTAGTCCTAATATGCAGAAAAACAGTTACCTAAGGCAATAGTGCAATTATTGCTGCCCCAGCAGCAGTGGCAGGTTTGACTTGTCCTTTCAATTTTTTAAAATTTTTCTCAGAAGGCTTCTAAATCAGTCATTTTAATTAACTTGTGGATTAAACCTGGTGTACACATCTTCAGCCTGGCCACAATTTAGTATTAAGATAACAGACCTACTGTTTTGGGGCTAAAATCCATGGCACACTGCACTTGTTTTGTCAGTCAATCGTGTAAATCTACGAATGCATATGAAACTGCAGATTCATAAGCATCTTAATGCACACAGAAGAAACACTTGCTTCAAAGACTACAAGGACACATTAATCTGGTAACAAAAATATTCTTCAAAATATTTTTCAGACATATAACACACAGAGTACGGTTTTTAACAAGTTTTTATTATACATTTAGATAATAGACTATGGTTCTTATGAAGGAGCTACTAGAATTTACAGTGTTAACTCTCCTGTATCTATTATGACTATTTCTGCTTTTTCACATTTGCTAAAACTTTGCTTCCAAATGATACTTGGTACTTCTTTCATTGAAATCAGTGGAAACCGTAGCCACTGTCTATATCCTAGGATTTATTTTAAAATAGCCTTATAAAAACTCTCCATATGATACTGGTTTACAAAGACTTTACCTAAACAACACGTGAATGGCAAAGACATTGGCTGTAGAGGAGCTGGGTACTCTTATAACATATTCTTGGAGTTCCACTTTGGATCAGAGTGTTCATGACTTTGTATCACCAGTCCTGAAATCAAGATAATCTTCACATCTATAATTAAAGCTAATGACATATAATCAGCTGCTGTTGATGTAAAAGGAAGAATTTAAATTCTGGAATTGTATCTGCTAAACATATCCTACAAAACAGTTGAGTCACAAAGATTTCTCATGAAACCTCTGTGGAAAATGCTTTACTGCTGAAACATCAAATGCTGTGTCCTTTCCCTTTAACACACATAAACTTCCAAATTTGCATGTTTTGGTGAGTTTCACATTAAATAATCCAGGATTTTTTTTTGTTAGCTGCCTTCAGAGTCAAGTCACTCCACACCTCTAAAACGTGTTTTAGTCCAATATCATTCCTGCTGCTTTGATGTCTATCTCCCATATATACATACAGGAGAGGAAACAGAGTTAGTGGAGTCTAATGTTAGGAATTGTGGGCATATACAAACCCACGAGAAAGTTTTTGCTTAAGGAGCACTGTTTCCTTTTTGAGCCCTCTTTGGCTATTCTGTAACTTTGAGACAGGGGAGTAAAAGACTGGACTGTTGTGGTTATTAGCACGGTTTTTACATGATTGGCAATATCGAGTATTATGTACCTACCTTTGGAACAGTCAGTTCCAGGATAAAACATAGGAGGTTTCTGGCATGAAAAGTAGATGATATGTAAAAAAGTTAACACCTTATACTAAAAAATCCTTACAGATTTTATAAATTGTTGTTGTTATAAGTGATATACGTAGGCTGGGTAAGGTATGGTCATTTGTTCTGTAAGGTTAGTAAAAAGTCAGGAGGGGGCATTTTCCAATCAAAACATCTTGGTGTTCTCTGGTCATCATTTAAATGGTTTTGTATTTTATCCTTTTTATTAATAGTTCCCTAAGACTCTCAGTATTCTCATATTTTTTTTGCATTCCAGTATTTTCTGTTATTTCAAAGAGTAATCTAAAATCCAAAGTATCCTTGTTAGCAATTTAATCTTTCTTTGGGGCATTTAAGTTGTAGCCTGAGAGCTGCTGAACCTATACTGTAAATTTAAATTTGATTTTTAGGAAGATGTAAGACAAATTCCTTACCAAGCTCTAATACTCCTTAAAATTTACTCTTCCTGCAATGCAGTTCAGGTCCCATGACCCTTTAACAACTTGTCTCTGTAGCCTCTGATATTAAATATCTTTGGCCTTTGTATGTCCTCATAGTGTGATAGCATATCTTCTGTCCAGTTAGAATGCCTTAAACTCCTGTAACGCTTGATAAAATCCAAAACAGAAAACAAAAATAAAATCTAGTGTCTTGCTTGTAGGAGAGTTGCAAGCCTCCCTCTGAAACCAAGGAAAGAAGACTCTAAAATACGTGTCCAGAAACCTGATGTGTTTTAAAAACACTCACATGTTTTAAAGGCAAAGGGTACAAGGACCCAGTGTGAAAGACATGTTTAAACTCTTTTCTTAGGACCCCAGAAAACCATTTTTTTACATTTCTTTTGCTCTTCCTCAGTGACAGAAAAATTCACGTCAACTGTCCTCAGTCCCAATTCCAATGTATTTTTCAAGCATATTTAAAAATAACTTTGTCCTTTAAACTTTTAAAATAAAAATGAAGACTTTAAAAAAAAAAACAACTGAAAAAAAATCATTACATTTGAATGGGAAATGTGTGACAGGAAAGTATTATTTGCACCATGCTGAATACAAGAGAGGAGATGTCTGCGTGTGGGCTGCAAGTGAAGACAGCTATAAAAGGAGCGCTACAAATAGAAATAAAACCAGCATAGTATCACAGAAGTAAAAGGTTACTGTCTCTTAACGACGTGAGAGAACTGGGATGACTAAGGAGATAAGTCCCAGAGCTTCCAGGCAAAAGGAAAGAATGTAGGACAAGAGCAAAACAAAAGCACTCTGCGGTGGGGCGGCTCACCCAAAGGGAAGGAGGAAACAGGTTCCTGCCCTTCTGTCCACCTGTGAGATTCCCCAGAAGGAGCAAGGAACGTGCCATATGGAAGTGCGAGAGGTGTTGTCTGAAGAGGGGGAATACTCTGCTACTGAGAGTGACTTGTGTGACACTGTAAAATGACAAGACATCATATTGTAAAGCTGTGACAAGTCCTGCAAACTGTTCAACTGTTTATCCAATGAGTCTTGGATCTCTCCTTACCCCATTTCCTCACAAGTAGCCATGGCTGTCTGCTGCCTGATAATTCTTTCTGTGCAGGGGAGACTCAGAGGCCTGTGTATTCTAAGGAGTGCCAGTATCATTTTAGTGCCTTGGAATGTCTATGACACACCCAACATGGAAACAGCATGCAAACGTTTCCACAAAAGTATGCAGCAAAATCCAAACTTGAAAAGTAAGTAAAGGACAGCTGCAGTAACTGCCACACAATGCACATTGCAGTATTGTTGAGTACAAGCTGTGGAAAACGCAAGATGATGAAAGCTAGGAAATTCAAAATTAACATGCTTGGTCTATCCTGAAGTTACTTGCTGCTTAAATAATCACAGTATCATTACCACTAGGAGTGCCACGAGCAAATTCAATCAATCAAAGTCACACAAAAGGTTTGAAAAAATCTAGTAAGTCCAAGGCTTCCACTGTAACGTTTCCACTACATGGCTTCAAATGTAAACGATTTCCTTTCTTTAAAGTAATATTGACTCCTGCTTTTGTCTTATAAAGCCTAAGGGTCAGGAAAAGAAGAAACTGTATTATTTGAAACACAGACTAATAAAGTATGTAGCTTTAAGAGCTTGACAGCCTAAGTCACAACACAGGCAGAGAAGAGGGGAGGGAATAAAAAAGGATGAAGATGTATAGCAGACCTGCCTGGGATATGTATGTTATGGAATAAGTGGGAGTAAAGTAAAAGAAAATAGAAATGCAATTTCTGCTTGAGGTGGCTGGTGAATTTAAATTATATGTCTCTAAAGAGGAATTTTTAAAAATTATTATTTTTATTTTGCAATTTGTGTATCATTAATCTCTAAGCTGACAGTCAGTTTCTAGGCAATAGCTTTGGAAATTGGACTGTTATAAGAAAAGCCAAGTTTAAGTATTTTTACTGAAAAACATATTCAAATACATCTTTGTGTTTCCTTATAGAGATGTAAGTCTCATCAAGAAATTTGACTGATCACATAAAATGAATAAATCTGCTTTTGGGAGACGTGGATTTGAGCTCAGCACATAGATCTGCTGAATAAGAATGAAGGACAGAATCACAATTTTATTTGGAACAAAGTCAAGTTAAAGCTATGTTGAGGATTTAATTCTCACTAAACTTGATCTTCTCCCTGAAGGAAAAAACAGATGAAGTTTATATGAGTCTGATAAATTGTCCCTGAAGACAACAGGCAGACTGCAGAGGCTTGGTTAAGTCTACAGAGCAGTTTACTTTGCTGTTTGTCTCCAAGATCATTCTTCCCTGAAAACCTTGATCTCTGAATTGCTGGAGCTACTGGCCTCCTCAAAAGCCTTCCTTCAAATGTAACATTTTCTGTGGCACAGACTAGATATTACTAGACTGGTAGCAGTGTGACCATGTTAAACATCTTCCCTGCTCTTTAAGTGTTTTTCCCCAATATTCATTAACCCACTGATTTGTAATTAAAATGATGAGCTCTGATTCACCCCCAAATAACATTTCATGGTGTTTAAAATGGAGATGAGATCTAGGAATTGAGAGACAGAGGACAGTTTGTGGGTGAGAAAAGTGGGCAGCTAAAGATCTGTGAAATAGAGGTAAACAAGTGGCTATGTTTCAAACAATTATTTTGTTTCTTCTTGAGGAAAAGTGGTGCAACCACAAAAGATGGCAAATTATACACTTTTGTGAGGTTTTGGGGGGTTTTTGTTAAGGTTTTTGTTTGTTTTTTTTTTGTTTGTTTGTTTGGTTTTTTTTTTTTTCTGTGAACATTGCCAGAAGAGAGGTACTAGAATTATTTATTAACAGATCTTTAATAGAGGAAAATATGTTTTGCATTGGCCAGGAGTCACCCCTAGGACTGCTGTGTATCAGGTGCTGCATCACCTGTCAACACCAGTGGCTATAACAAGCTATTGTCTGTTGAGTGTGAATATGAGCTTGTATTTACATCCAAACTCAAAACTGCCAAATTTACATCAAGCCTGAGCCCAGGCAACCTTAAGACAAGATTCAGGGCCTGCTAGAGGGAAAGGACTTGGTCTCATATGTCTGCTTAGGACATCCAAGGTGAATCTAGCTGTAGTGTACTTTTCCAGCCATTAGGAAACTGCACCAGAGCTTTTGAAATCCTTTCCCCCTGGATAAGACAAGTCAGACAGATGTTCTTGGTTATAATGGTGACTTTCTTAGTAGCGATGGTGCACAGGCCGGTATCCTTGAAGATCCCCACCAAGTAAGCCTTGGTGGCAGGCTCATCATGGCCAAGCTTGGATGTGCAGGTGGGTCTTGAATCACTGGGGGATCATGCACACTAAGCACCTGAGGAGCAGTTTGTTGCTCAACAGTTCAGCATAGCTTTGGCAAGAGCAGATCTCACAAAGTACTGCAGTGCAGGACATGTAATGAAGAAGCTACACCACCAGTAGCGCAGGCAATTTTCAAGGCAGCTGTGGCAGTCAGGTGCTTGCAGGGAGATTTACCTCTGGTGGACTTGTGAAGACGCTGACTGGTTTGTCTCATGCTTTTAGAAAAAACTAAAATAAACCTCCTGAGCAGTGTTGGACACGTTGTCCAATCTGCCATCATCTATCCCACGTGCCTTTGCAGCAATATCGCATGATACTTGACAGCCAAGTCAGAAATGGAGTCCCACGCAGAAGAACAGAACTGCTAGGACAGGAACAAGTTGTTACAGAGCTTATTACTGTAAAAGATGAAATATTGAAGTAGGTATATCCTACAGCTTATGCAGTTTATGACTGCACAGATCCAGGATGGAAAGTAGAGACAGATCTAGAGACAGTTTTATCTATGGAATGGATTATTTTTTCTTAATTGGTTCTTAATTCTGCCCACCACTGTGTTGAATTTTATTATTTTCTAGTGGAGAAAATATATGACACAATGTGACTGACATTCTTCCTAGTCACTACAGAGGAAACTTTGTAGTATGAAGTATCTGATTTTCTTAGAGCTTTTTGATCATATTCTCATTTTTAATTAGTTTTTTCCTAATGTTCTTAAACATGTATATTGTCATGCACTTGTTAGAGCAATGTCAGAAAGCATACTCTATTCTTTGAAAGCTTGTGGTGGCGGTACATTTGTGTGGTCAAGATAAACACATTTCAGTCTGGTTATGCACCCCCTAGGAACAAAGAGAAAAAGAGAAATGCAGAGAGAAAAATAGGAAAAGCAAATGTTCTGAAACAGGTAGATTAGAAATTTCAAGTTGCAGATTTTCTAGTTATAAAATACTCACATGCACACGAAAAAATTGGACTTAAAGGAAGGATTATTTTATCAAACAATATGTGGTTAGCCTGTGGAATGCAGGATACTTGCAAGGCCAGAACAGTAATTGCATATGAAGAGGAAAAATGTGAAAAGAGAAAAGACTTTTACCTGACATACAGAGTTTGCAGGCACAGCTAACATCTAGGAAGCTAAGAACTTTTTTTCTCACCCCTGGCTTTCCTCCTTCCAGTGAGCTTTTCAGTGCTGGTTAGTGTCAGAGTTGTGCTACAGAATTTGGGAATCAAGAGTCAGATGCAAGATAGTAATACTTATGTGCCTTGCAGTCTGCTCTATCTTTGCAGCTCTCACTGTAATTTTTCTATTATTTATCTTTCCAATTTTTCTTGCTTTCGAGTTCTCCGCTTAGGTTTTACTGATTCACCTTAGTTTTAAGTCTGCACCCACTTCTTTCCCTTTCCTCCTGTGTTCTTTCTTTCCTTTGGGGGGATTGTTCTCCATCTCTACTTCTACCATTTCTACATCGCCTGTCTTTGTTTTCCAAATTCCTTGTCTCCTGTTTACCTGGAGGTCCTCCTGATCTGGGGCTCCAAGCACTGAGCAGAGCAGGTGAAAGATTGCTAATACCTAATTCCTTCTCTTCTCTATCTCTGTTATTTTACTAACTGCTGGAAAAGGAACTGCTGTAATTGGACAATATACAGAGATGTTCAGGATACTGTCTAAAGTACATAAAATACTTTCGTATTAAAGGAAACCATCAAGTCCTTTTGTAAATCCTACAAATTCCTTGCCTGCCTTCACCAGAGCTGTCACTTTTTACAGATTATATCTAAGCATCCCAGCCAGAATAAGATTCTCATATAATTTACATATATTTTACATAATTTTACATAAAATTACACTTTTACATATAATTTGCTATATCAGGTGTAATTTCCTATGCCTTGCGTTCTGTGCCCAAAGGCTTATTAAGCGAAAAGGATACCCTTTATACCATTCATGATTCAGAATACCATTATCACACTGCCTATTGGTAGTGGTGCCTCTGTTGTGTGAGAGCTAAAATCACTAATGACACTTTGCTCATCAGCAGTACTTGACTGCTGGGACAATGTTTCCTTAACAAAGATCTGATACAGAATTCACTTGTGCTGCAGATCTGGATAAAAAAGAGATTTACAACCCTGCTGGCAGGCTGCAAATCTTGTTGTTATGCATAATTCTTTTTTTTTTTTAATTTTATTTTGTTGTTCAGGATTTTTTGAATAAAACTTGCATTCCAGGAAGAGAAGGAGTGCCCTGATGCCCAACTAGCTAGGTAAAGTGGCACTGAAGTCAGTGGAGCCTGTGCCAACCAGCACCTGGCCATGATAGGTCAGAGCAAGATGAAACTTCAAGTGTTTGATTTCCTCCTCTGCGCCTTGTCCCTCAGAAGACAGGTGACAGTGGATAGATGTGTACCAAGAATTAAGGGGCGTAAATGATAGCAGCCAGTGACTTTTGATCCAGCTTGGTGGCACAAAGCTGCAACATGTTTAGATCAATAAAAACAATCAATTAAATGACTAAGATATCACAGATGGCTAGATCAATTAAAGGCAATCTATTAAATAGCTAAGAGATCACAGATGGGTGAATAAATTAATAGTGCAAATAAATCAAGTATTCAGGATGCTCAGGAGGAATATAACCTGAGAAGATAATCATGGGGTGAGTGTCAGTGGGTGTAGTGTTTAGAGTGATGGCTGCGTGAAATCTGGTGTATTTGTGAGCATGTGTGATGCTCTCTGCTCTACTCTGCAGAGTTATTACTTCCACACTTTTGCCATCATTCAGCTCTCCTGCTAGTCTAGATGTGTTGCTGTTGAGTTTTGCCCTTGGTGAGGATTTAAGTTTGAAACCTGAAGATACAGAGAACTCAAATATCAGTCTGCAAAGGCTGTGTGAGTTTATAATTGAGTAGATTGAATGCTTAGCAAAAATAAGTTTATCTTATTATAAGTTCCCTCTCAGGTGAATTTTGATGAATCAAGTGGAATTGTCTGCTTACACTGTAAATCTACAGACAAGTTTTGTTTGTGTGTAGGGGTGTGTTTATGTACAGATAACTGAAATGCAGGGCCTTTGTCTGGCTTATATGAAAGAGATGGTGCTCCTCTGAAGTCACTCTTCTACATAATTCAGCTCATAATTCATCATACTGGTACAGAGGTCACAGTTCTGCACAACCAACAACTCTAAAGGGAAAAGTATTGTTTGATTCTTATTTTTTAAGAACTTGTATTTCACAATTCTTTTGCTCCCTTCCTCAAATAAAATCCTACCATTAACATTCCAAATGTAACTTTTACAGTATCCTCAGTTTCTGAACCCAGTTTCACCCTTCCTGTTTTTCTTTAAAATATCTGTGCAGCATTGTAACTTTGCATGGTAATGTTTAGTCTTAGACAGTATGCTTGTGTTTCTAAAAACAGATAAACACAGTAACAATAAGATCTGTTTGTCTCCAGCTGGTTTGAATCATCCTACTGATGCAGGATGAAGTAAGTTGAGAGCTCTGATACAGTGATTTTTGTATTTCTAAGTACCAGACTAATAAGAAATAGGCAATTGCCACTGGCAGGAAAGACTGGCTTTAAAATGACTAGTGATTCTGTGCCAGCAAATTTAAATCATCTGATGCCTGTAAATATGGACAGTGGGAAGTGAAAAATAGAACAGCATGACTTCTGATGGTAAACTGAAGGGGAAACAGAATTTTTGAGAGAGAGAATGAGGAGTTTAGGGCATTTTGTGCACTACTTGAGATGGCAGAGGGGTGAAGAGGTGGATCTTCTGACTTTGATTCTAAGCAATCTCTCTACTCTGAAAAAAATACATCACATATTGTCAAAAAATGTTGGACCAGATGATCCTTGATCCCTTCCAACCTGGTATTTTGTGATTCATATTCAAACTGTCTTCATGGGACACTGATTTCTGCAGTCTTCTCTGAGAAATTCGGGGTTCAGAATGGTGATGTTCAGCATTGTATAAAGAAGAAAATTGGAAGCAGAATAACTACACTCAACCCTGTGGCCCTAGGCTTTGAGGAAGGGATAATTTTTACTCTTTTTTTTTTTTCCCCCATTCGGGTGGACCGAACGTTTCCATATGTATTATACCGGAGCATTTTGGTATTACTTCAATAAAAGACAAACCAAATGAGACAACACTAATGTATTGTCCTGCTGAATCTAAAAGCTTAGAGATTTTACAGTTTGGTCTTTCTCATTTGCTCTAACATTCACTGAAGAAATATTTCTGTGAAACAGCTCTATACTTTTCCTCTAACTACCTATATCTGCTATAAGAAATCTTCTGGATACTGTTAAAGATAATGGCTAAGATACAAAGATAAACCTCTTACAGTCCTGCTCTGTACTTGTCCAATCTGACTCTTTGCCATTTATTTAACAATAGTTATATAGCCTTGACATTTTCAAAGCTCTATACAAGCACAAACTAATTAATCTTTAGTTTGCCTTTGAGGTAGGTGAGTCAGTATTCTCTCTTCTCTCACAGATATTACAGTCGGAGCAGAGGAAGTAAGTGAATAGCCTGAAGTTCTACAGAAAATTGGTGTCAAACCCAGCATTTTAACTTGGGCCCTCTTGGAAGAGAAGGTGCTTAACCCTGGAGTGTTTCCACTTTCCCATGGCAACTCTCTGCGTGCTGTGTTATATTTGCATTATTGACTGAGATGTCTAATCTGAGCTCAGAGAGAAGTTGCGCAGCTGTTTGTCTACTGTATCTGTTACGCACCTTTGAAGGGGCACCAGAGGTTACAGTGGTATGAATGCCCACTTCGGATTCTCCGTTTGCACACTGGATGTTATCTCCTGCTTGTGTACAGAATTCAAAACAAAATCTGCACTCTCTTCATTCCAGCATACCGAGAGATAAAGGAAGGCCCAATTCACCAGCTGCTGCTGCTCTTGTCACCATCTTGCAAATAAAGAAATTATGCTCACATTGGTTGCTTTAATTCTACACATTCTTCTCTGCAGACAAAGCAGTACCATCTCCTTCATTGTTAGTATGATGCATTACGCATCACATGAAATATTTAAGGAATACATACCCATAAGATAACACCTGCTCTGTCTCATTCTGTTTCAGTTTAAAAGGAGGAGATGCATTTTCTGCCTCTGCCAATGTCCAGTCTGTTGCCATAATGACTGTGCTGAAGAGAATTCCAACAGAATCATAAAATGCACTCAATACAATAAAAGAATTTTGCTAGTATCTCATGTTTCCATTGAATGATAGTGGTATACAGTGTGTGCTGCTGTAAAATTATCTAAGGCTTTTAATTTGAGAATAGAAAAAGTGAATGTGTTGTTTAGAGGTCAGGTTTTCTTTGCAGATGTAGGATAAGGCTGAAGAGCTTCAGTCCTCTGTTAGGTATTTTCATCTTATTTTGGATAGTATTAAATATATCTATTTCTATGGGGGAGAAAGGTGAGAACCACTCCATCACTTCTACAGTGGTATTATGCCAATAATTAAAGACAGCCTTTTAAAAACTTGACAACAGTTGTCAAGCTCTGACACTCTACTGTGTGCAAATTTACTTGGATACCAACACAGTTATCTGATATTACCTCCTTATCTTTCCTCTGTTATATGTATCCTAGAAATGTTACACAGGCTGATATAGCGCCTCCAAACTGAAAAAGACCTTCTAAAATTCTGTCCTCTATTAACTACAGAGAGCTCTTTGAAATCATGTATTCAGATGATGAAGGCGTACTAAGTCTGTAAAAGCTATAAACAAAACTTATTTAGGAAATTTGTGTGGTGTTTGTTTATATGGGAATTGTATTTAGCAACCAATGTTCTGATTCCAGAATTTCTTGTATATAATAGTACTCATGTCCTCAAGTATTCTTATTAAAATCAATGGGATTACTTACTGAAATAGGTTTTTTACCTAACTGTTGACATTTACCCCAATCTATTTAACCAGCAAAGCTAGGTGATAGTACCAGTCTCTGACAGAGCAGCAACCTCTTCCCTTTGCTTTTATGCATCTGATTATTTCTTTTCATTTCAATTTTCTTTGAAATCTCCAGCCAAAAAAATACAGGGACTACAAATCACGCATGTAATTCTTCATCTGAATTATCTTAGTCTTACACAAATTTGGGAATGAGGGGCGTAAGCAAGCTTCCATGGAAACTTAGTTTCATTCTTACAGATGTTAATGTTTCTTGATAATGAACTGTGAAATAAAAACTGATTGGATACAATACATCAAGGACTAGAGACATGGTGCCTGTACTGCTCTCAAGCTCCCTAGGAGCAATATCTCCAAAGTCTAAGATAAGAAATACATTCAGCAGTTCCAAGATAATCTGTCTTTCTAGTCTGTACTCAAGGTCAAAATACCTCTGTTCCTAGTTTCTTTGTTAATTCCATTTTTAGTAAGATTAAAATGTTTAGTGTACAAATAATCTTGATACCTTTAAGGTAAAACAAAATCCGTTTTTCATTGTTCAATGATTCTCTTTGTTTGCTCTTTCAAGATGATTAGCTAAGTGCTGAATAGCTAGATGTGAAGTTACAGCCCAGTTATCAAGAATCTGTTCATTCTTTTGTTAGCCAAGTAGTATTTTGCATTGACTCTTTTTTGCCTGAAAATTATTTCTTCTATTCAGAAATATCAACTGGCTCTGAGGGTGGGGCTACAGAGCCATGAGTGAGGCACCTGTGGGTTCATGAATAAACAACCCAAGAGGAAAGAGGTCCGTAAGATAGAAGTGTCAGGGTGAGGAGCTTGCTGAAAGGAGTAGGAGAAACTCTCAGAACCAGTTCAGGAATTTGCTGTGGGTTTTTTTGTTTGTTTGTTTTTAGTGGTGGTTGGGGTTTTTTTTGTTTCTTTGGTGGTTTGTTGTTTTTTTGGGGGGGTGGGGGGGTGTTTGGTTTTTCTTTTCAGCTGGCTGTAGTTGCTGAGCTGCTGGTACATCCCTCCTTGCATAAATGGACCTTTTTTGTTGCTCAGTTATTTGGTCCAGCAGTCCTCCACATCCCCTCTCTAGCTGGGATCTGAATTGCAGAGACTGACTGAGAGGGATCCCGTGTGGAGAGCGAGAACCTTCTTCTCACACCTGTACTCAACACTGCTTTGAAGAGGAAACTGAAGCTGGGTTTGCCATATGAATAGCCTAGAAAAAGTGGTTTTTTTTCAGTCTTTATCGCAATACATGAACCAGAGAACACCAAATGAAATGACTAGATGTCTCTGAGCAGGGTGAAAAAATTAAGTATGTTTTCACAGAGAACAGAATAAAACTATGGAATTAATTGTTGGGGTTGCTGTAAATATAAAAATGTGAGTAAGTTCAAAAATAATTGGCCAAATTCAAAGCAATTTCCTAAGATTATTAAATCCAAAGACATAACCTTAGGTCAGGTAATCAATCTGAAGATTTCAAAAAACTGTCAAGAGGTTACCAATGGAAGGGTTGTTCTGCAAATTTCATTTCTTTCTAAAGCACCCACTCCTGTCTCCAATCAGAGGAAGGACGTGGGATATAGGCCACTATCTGAATGTTTCCTACATACCTAGTCTAGTCCTTACTATTGTGACTAGTTAAGTGGGGAAACACGACACAAAGGAGCAACAGAGGTGGATTTAAATATTCTTGTCTTGTAAAGTTCTTGATATAGATAAAATTGTCAGTGTATCATTGTTGTGGTTTAGCCCCAGCCAGCAGCTAGGCCCACGCAGCTGCTCACAGGGTTCTCCCCCTTCCCCCCAGAAGGGCAGGGAGAAGAGGGAAGAAAAGGGAAAGGGGGGAAAAAGATCTTGGGTTGGAGTAAAGACAGCTTAAACAAACAATAGCAGAAAAGGAAAAAATAACAATAATAATAATGACACAAGTCAGTCTCACCACCTGGTGAGTTGGTAACTTCCCGAGCTTTGAAGCTCTGGATCATGGATTCCTCATCCCCAACCCTGCTGCCAGCCAACTCCCACTTATATACTGAGCATGATGTCTATGGTATGGAATATTCCATTGGCCATTTTGTTGCTCTGTCTATGCTCCTTTTCAGCTTCTATGGGAAGCTGAAAAGAGTCCTTGAAAAGTATAAACATCACCTTGCAACAACCAAATCAATATGCTTTATAAACACTCCTTTCACAGCAATCACGAGAAAGAAAATTAACTCTTTCCCAGCTGAAACTAGAACAATCGTAATGGCTTTTATCTTCAAATTCTTGTTGTATAGTCTCAAACATGAGTTGTGCAATTCTAAAATTATGAAGTCCAGCTTCTGTTTTGACTGGCAGTCTGGAAAGGGTCACCACATTGCAGAATAAAATCCGGCAGTGCTTCTAATGATCTTTGTAGTGAAATGTAAACTGCTTTTTGTTCACAAGCTCTTTTTAAAATAGAGATTCACTGGTTGTGAGAACCATTTCTTTCTTTTAAAATGAGTTCTACTCTGAATTGCCTTCAGGGCATCAGTCCAGACAGGAAAGGTTAATACCTCTGCTGCTCATAGGTTTGAAGATTACTGCAGTTCAGAGGTGCTTGGCTTATCTGTAGCCAGAACAGTTTTGTTTACTGCATCTGTATCCCGTTGCCTCTTTCTGTTTCCAGTCCTTTTTCTTTCATTTGCACAGAATCCTTCACAACAACAGTCTGGGGCAGGCTGCAGAGTTGTGCCCTTTAGCTCTTCACTCAGATGTTCATGGTCTAACGCAATTCTTTTTTTGGGACAGGAGATTAATGACATACCCAGCCATGAAAAGAAACAGTTGTGAAAAGAAAAGGTATAGTATCAGACCTGAGGTCAACCTCCACAATACTACTGCCATCCAAAGACATCACATACTGCTTACAAATAAAATCCAGAAAACCAGAACTGTTACTTAGCATATTAGCAAAGGAGGAACACACATCCATTCTGTTATGTCCCAAAGACTAAAAAGGTTTTTTGTTCATCTATTTGTTTTTATTTCATTTGGGAACATTCCGGTTTGGAGCCAATACGAGTGAGGACCCCTCAGGCTCCTGATAACTAGGATTACATAAAACAGGTGTAATGCTTGTTTAACAGTGTTTTGCTTGAGCCATTTTCTGGGCATTCTTTCTGGTGAACAGTTAACTCATTTTGAATTTTAATAATTGCAAAAAATTACAAGGGACTAAGTAAATTAGTCTGGGAGCTCTCCAGTTGCCACTGGGGGAAAGTGAAGAATGGTGATAAGGTGGATCTGAACCAGAACTTGGTCAGAGCGCTTATATGGAATGCAAGGCTTCTTTCAATAAAATGTTTATTTGTTGTTGTTAAATAGCTATTTTTCCTCTTTGCATTTAAATCCCTTTTAAATCTTCATATCTTCTATGTTGGTGAGTTTATCTAAACTGAGCATAAGTTTGACTTTTTTACCAAGGCTGATATATTGATAATGCCCTTTATTTGAATACAGTTGTATAAATACAGCAGTTGTACATATTGCTATAACAGAAAAGACATGGGTCTGAGAGTGACAGTGATAGAGGCAGTTTCTTTGTTTTAACTGTATTTTTATGACTATATTTGTGTATTGACAAGTCATTATATTTAGGTATAGACTGAACTTGAACTGCATATAGTTACATAAAATTACTTCCTTTTTTCTTAAATTTTAATTTCCTGCCTCTGGACTATAAATGTCTTGGTCAAGGACTAATCACCTCAAGCACTCTAAATGTCTACTGCAAAACAGCTGCACTGTATCTTCCCCTCTTTGTACTTTGTGATGCTCAGCACTGTGCTGATACAACATGGACAAACAAGAGTAGTGGAAAGACAAGCCCAGCAAAATCACATTCACTTATTCTAGTACTATCTTAGAGTTGTAATTTTTAATCTATGCGAAAGATTACATTTCTTGCAATTAATCTGCAGTGTTCTTATGTAAATTCTCATGAGCTCCAAGTCTTTGTAAAGTCACACCATGGTACTATGCTGTAGGAGAGTTTTAAGATGATTCTGGGTCCACAGTAAAAGTACTTATCTTCTTGGTAATGGTATCTAACATTGTGACTGCTGTGTGTATGCACCTTATTTAGATCTTAAATTCCCAGGTCTCTAAACCCATTTTCTGCATATACTCAAAAATCTGAAATCTGTGTGGGACTTCTGACTCCCCTCTCAACATATATAATTCAGTTATTCACCACGTCCTATTTCTGGGCAGGTATAATTTCAGGTATGTACATGCAGACATGACAAGAAACCAAGGGTACAGCTCAAAGTCATTAAACAAAAGATACAAATCTAATCCTGTCAATGTCAGGAATCCCACAGTTCTCTCAGTGTCTGCAAACTCAGTCTACTTCTAGATTCTGTCAAATGACTCTTTTACAGTTTTGTCTATTCAGCCTTGAACTGTAACAAGCTTCAAAATTCCTCCTTCAAGTATTGTTTTTGCTTGAGAAGGGACATAGAAAATGCACTGTTCTCTTTCCCAGCACTTTTTCTGGAGGCTGTGAGAAAGAGAATACAAGAGAATAAAAGAGACGATACTGGGTTAGACCAAAGGTACCTCTACCCGAGTTTTCTGCCTGTTATGGTAAAGGCAAGCAGATGCTCGGCAAAGACTATAGGAACAGGGAAAAAAAAAAAGTGGTATTTTTGTAAATGTTTTTCTAACCTCCAGCCATTCACAGACTGGGGACTTTGTCAGTGTGGTGTGGCTTCCCTTTACTTTTAATGTCTCAGACTAGTCACCAAAAAGAAAGCCAAAAAGGAACCTGAAACAAAAGAAACCTTGGTGAAGTAAAGACCATAGCACTCATCTTGGGCTCTTAAAGAATTTATCATTCAAATTTTATGCAAATACTAGCAGCTCCTCTTGAATCTTCTTTCATTCCCTGGGTCTTTATATTCATGATAGGGTTCACTGAGTCTATGGTGGAAGAGGACCTAACACCCTATTCAACATCAGAAAATACTATAAATCCTGATTGTTTTCCTTCTGTTCTTTAGCTAAATGTCTTAATGACTGCTTGATCGCTTTTGAAACACTCTTAAGCACATCAGCATAACATTTTTATAATGTATAGAGGAAAACAATATTAGGGACAATAAAATCACGGCAATACCTAATGACATATATTAATGTTCAGAATCATGCAGCCATAGTGGGAAATAATAAAGTAAACATTGAAATGCTTCAAACTTTATTAACCAATGGCAGGTACTTTGAGAAAATTACAAATAACATGTGAGAAGTATAAAGATTTAAGGAAAAAATAATCTTAAACATCACTAGATAAAGAGTTGAACAACAAGGAAATTGGGCGGTGAGTGGGGAAAGAAGTGCGCAACAGTAATTTTGAAAGACCACAGATCCACCTTGGTAAAATAAACCAGAGTACCAAGCCAGAAATGGATAATGCAAAGTATAATAGAGGAGGCTGGAAGTAAATGAAGGCACAAAATCAGACCCATGGAATAAAGAAAGGAAAAAAAAAAAGAAGTTGACAATTGACTGAATAGGACAGACAACGAAAAGATATTGCGACAGGAGTAAAGAATGGCATGGAAAGCCACCCACGTGGGGCATGAAGATGAACTCAGTGAAGCAGGACTGGAGAGGGTTGAACTGCTACAGAAGGGAGATAATAGAAAAAAATGATTAAAAAATACAGGGATTAATGGAATTATAGGAATATATAATGGAATATATAAGAAGTTGAAGCAGTCTATAACTGCAAGACTCTGGGAAGACCTTATTGCAGCTTTTCATTACTTAAAGGGGGCTTATAAGAACGATGGGGGCAAACATTTTAGTAGGGCCTGTTGTAATAGGACAAGGGTTAATGGTTTTAAACTAAAAGAGGGTGAAGTTAGACTAGATATAAGGAAGAAATTTTTTACATTGCAGCTGGTAAGACAGTGGAACAGGTTGCCCAGAGAGGTGATAGATGCCCCATCCCTGGAAACATTCAAGATCAGGTTGGACGGGGCTCTGAGCAACCCGATCTAGTTGAAGATGTCCCTGCTCATTGCAGCAGGATTTGATTAGGTGACCTTTAAAGGCACCTTCCAACCCAAACTATTCTATGATTCTGTAACTGGCATCATGTAACAATTCACTAGCAGGAACAAGCCTGCATTAAAAGTAAAGGGAATTAAAAATGTAGTTATGACATAAATAAAGCATTATATTCCAGAAGCTGTAGAAGTTCTTCCCCAGAACAGAAGTTCTGCAGGTGACAAGCATCCAAATTAATAAAAAAAATTACTAGTTAAAGAACACTTGTATAATAAGGAGCCAAAGACCCTTCCTGTAAATCCAAACAAACTAGCTCTAAATGGACAAGATAATAAATATATTTGCTTATAATGCTGACTTCTTTATTGAACAGAGTTTTGATTAAAATGGCCTTTTCCATACAACAAGCAGCACACTAATATCTTAAGTACTAATTCTCTTTTTTTTTAATTTAAAGGTAACAAAATTGCATAACTGAACAATGGATTCAGACGAATAACAAATTGCATGCAATATGTAGTTTCATATAAAATTGGAAACTTTATGTAGATTCACTCATTTATGAAAACTTCTTAACAACTCAATCCTAAGTACTTGCTTTCATCTGCTTAATGTAATTTGATTAACCACTTAGTATTTAGTACATTTTCATAATAGCATTAATAAAATGTTGTAGGAAGTTGTACAGAGGCAAAGTTGACACTAGAAAATTTACCTTGATTCTGCTGAGTCCTGAATAACTAATTAACCACAAGAACAGTGATAGTAACCTGACACCAAAATGAGAGTTGTTGCTCCAAAGATCAGCATAAAACACAGATGTGTGATTTATGATTTATTATACATTGTTCACAGAATGAAAATCTAATTGCTGACAAAATACTGATTTGTTTAGGCACAGGCATTCATAGAAAGGATTACATACAAAGTGAGTAATGAGTGGATTAGGGAAACTTTGATGAGACGGCACTTTAGTAAAACTGTTGAAAGACAGAACAGTTTGTTGGTATTTCAGTGACATGGTATATTCATGTATCATGAACAATGAAGACACTTATTTTATACTGCACCAATGTGCATTTTCATTTCTGTCTAGAAAACAACTATAAGAAGTGATAGCACTTTCCCCAGATGAAAATAAGTATATATCGCTTACATTTCTGGCTAGGTTCCAGGTCCTAACTACTTAGTCACCTCATGTCGGTCTAAACAGTGAGAGTGAATGGACATGGCATCATTTACAAAGAAATGGTCATTTCAAAAAACAAAAATTCTTTAAAAATACTACATGTTGTGAATCTTATCCTCATTCCTTAATGTGGGTATAATTATTATCTAAAGTATTTTGCCATCTTTCTTAGAGAAACCAAAATATTGCTCAAGTATTTTAAAAGTAACGCTTTCCTTGAATGGAATATTGCTGTTCAGTTTTTTGAAATCTACTGAAGCAACGCTGAGCATAAGTTACTCATTCACTGTGTGACTAACTTAATACAGTATATAGTTCATAGAAGCTGCATTGTAAGAGCAGGAAATAGTACTCCATTAGGATTAGGGTTAGCAGACCTTTAGCTTCAGTTCTGGGAAAATAAAAGTATTTCTGGTTGAACCCTCAAAATTAAAAAAAAATATCTGACAAAGAGAAAACAGAAAATGTTTGAGAAGGTGCAAGTGTGGAAAGCAAAACAAGGTTTGAGTTCTGTTTAAACTGCATGTCCTTCCCTATTCTCCGAACTTGATGTAGTGGGAATATTTGCTTCAATGACCCTGAGAGTTCTGCCAATAGAAATTTAACTCTCTGTAGGACTACTCAGACAGGACACACCACAAGGTGGAGAACCCAGATCCCTCAGGTTAAAGCACTATGAACGCAGCAACCTGTTTTCATTAAAAAAAAGCATTATAGAGGCACAAAAAGTAGTTCTTTCAGCAAGTAGTGCGATAGGCGTAAGGCAGTCTTACTTATGCCTAGATGATGTCTGAGAAACTGGGAGGGATTCGGAATGAAAAGTAGAAAAGTGTGAAGATGAAAAGAAGACATCATGCATCTCAAGAAAAAACTAAACTTAAAAAAGACTACTGTCAACACAATTTAATGCTGATAATATTTAAATAATGAGCCTTATGTAGGAAGCTGGAATAAAAAATAAAGAGGCGAATAGCAATTATTTCAGTGTAGCTAAGTATCCTATTTACGGATTCATGTTGAAAAATATGTAAAACTGATAAACAAAATGCTAAAAATAGACCAGTAAGAGGCAGTCTGTGGTGCTTCAGGCAAAGGACTTATCAAAAGCACCTTGAACAGGTGAAGAAGGTCATTAGCATACATCTTTCATGCATATGACTCTACGGCTTTTAAGGTTGTAAACATTTATTATTTAAGATCTATTGACCCTTCTACACCTGAAAAGAGTGATTTCTTTACATTACAAATTTTCAGTTAACTGTTCTTTCATGGAATTTCACTTCTGAAGTGTTCTAATATCTCCTTCCTTGACTTGAAAGGGATGGATGTGAATGTCTGACTTGCTTGGCAGGATTTTTTTCCCATCATCCCTCCACAAGGTGAAACTCGAAGGAACCAATATCCACTAAATAAGTTTAAAATTAACCTGTCTTTATTCCAAGGATCTGTAAAAAAGGCACTTCTTGCTTGTTAAACAAAATATTAAAGGAAATGGAAATAAAACTCGCAAACATGAATAAGAAATATATATGTTAAAAAATGTCTACATTTGAAATAAAACACTACTGGAAGACACTCAAAAATTAACCTAAAAATAGAACTTCACAACTCTTTTGAGTTGCAGGTGTTCATGTTACCTAACACATTACAGAAAATTAAGGAGCAAAATCCTGAAACTCAATAGGTTTTGCTCCTGGATATTTAGAAATAGCTGAGTCACTGGAAGAGACTGGCTATTATAATAATTTCCAGGCATGGAAGAGTCCTTCAGAATATCCACGTGTTCCATCACCATAGCAACTTGCCTTCTTTTTATTTTCTGACATTGGAACAGTAATAATTGTGGGCCAAATTCATCAAGGACTTAAAAACAGTGACATTACTTGCAGAGTAACTCAATTAATTTGATAGCGTGATTATTTCAACTCAAGTTGGTTCTCAGTTATTCGTTGAACTGTATGTCATACTAGACATTAATTATTCTTTCTTGGATGTAAATCCCTTCAATAGATTCTTTGGAGTAGTGCCTTGTATAGTGTCTATTATAGTTCTAAAGGATGCAGGAGGGCTGTTGTCCTTCTCCTCACTCTGTGTCCAGCACTTGCCATGGGGACCAAAGATGAGGAGGAAGGACTACTGAACTGACGCAGTTGTGCCATTCATAGTGGCTGCCAGCTTGCAGAGCTGGAGCACATTGTCAACAGTTGAATGTTCCCATGATGTTTGATATCAACATCACATGATTTCTCTTCATCTTATCAGCCCCCTACCTGGATAATGTATTACAATGGAGCTCAGGACAGTAAGGACTTTTTTTTCTCTCAGCTGTGTGTTTGAGTGGCTATTGAGTAAAGCATATAGGCACTTATTTTGCCAGTTCCCCATCTGTGAAACTGAGAAAATATTATTCTTTCTGAAGTGACTTTTAGACATGCTACAAAGATATAAACCCAGCAACATTCAGTGGTGGGTTTTCTTACAGTTCTGCTTTTAAAATGTTTTAAAATATCATTGTGATTGATTCCTTAGAAATTTCCCAGATCAATTTACGGATCTTAAAAAACATAAGCAGGATGTATTTGTTAACTTCTCTGCCCTGACAGTGAAGCTACCACAACAAAAGCTATTTTGATTTTTACTTACCAAATGAAAGTAATTAGTTAGTAAGGCTGGAGCAGAGACAATCAGAAATCAAACCCCACTTGTTAGGATTCCCTCTTGGAAATGTTGTTTCTTTCCTGTCTTAGGTAATTTTCCTTATCCATCCCTACTGACCTTTGGGCCACACAACTGAAGCCTCTGCCTCCAGTCACTATCCTTTTATTAAATTGTGAAACTTTCTATGCTGCTGCTCTTGCCTGATATTCTCTGCCAAAGACAGAAGGGTCAATAAATCCTCAAGTACTAATAAACATCAGCTGGTAAAAATTTTCCTCTCACCTTCTGTAGAATTTGTTTTTTATCCATGAGTTTTCATGCTATTTTATCTTACTTTGTTATTGTTAGAAGGGTTCAGTCCCTGTATATAGCTCTGCTGATAACATCTATTTTTTCCCAGACTCAGTCAACTAAACAATGGATACTAGGATCAAAATTAAACATCCCAATGAAATCTTGAGTACTTAGACCATGTAGAACAGCAACAAAGAAAACTGTAATTTAGTGCTGAGTAACATACACATATTTGTGATGAAGCACAAACAGGACAAGACCACAATTATAGACAAACATCATTAAACTTGATTTGTGTAAACAGAAAAAGGAAGTGAAATCATTACAGGAAACTCTCTTCTATACCAAAGTTCAGTCACTTCAGATGTTCATTTGGCATCAACAGTACTGATCAAAAAGATGGGGGGTTATTTATTTATTTAATATTTAAGTGGAGTGACTGATATGCTATTAAGGATATTTTATGAAAAGATTCCTCTCTGTGACTTTGCAGTTTGAGTCAGAGTTATAATTCATGATGTAACTAGAGCAGATTTTCACTTGTATTAAATATTTTATAATTCTGTGGGCTTCTGCTAGAAGTACTGCCAAAGAACTAAATGGGTTTTTCTTAGTGTGGTTAGCAGGTTCAGCTAGAGTTTCAGGACCTGGAAAAAGTTTTATATTTTTCTGCCTGTGACATGCAGCTCAGTAGATATATGATTTGTCTATAATAATAACCTATGGAAAAGCATCAATAGAAATAATTGTGATTACATGTAAAACAGTTTCAATTTATGTATGATTAACTCACAGAAAACTAATCAATCCTAAATTAAAATATGTATAGTGTTTTATCCTAGATATTAGAATTCAATAAACGTGGATTTTAGACTTAGTAAGGTTAGGTGTTTAATCTCGTTTTCTATGTTTCAGTACCTATTGGAAGACTAAATGCCTCTCTACCCTTATTTAATGTGGAAACAGAGGACAAAGCAGACCTACGTAGCCCTACTCAGTTGCCTCTGGCAGAAAAGATTGTTGTCTGGGTTAGTCTAACAGTTCACAAATAATGAATTTATTTATTATAATAAAGCTATAATGAGCCATTACTTCTTCACGTCTATGATTTATGAAAACTTCAGAAAACTCAATGTGATTTTAATTTTGACGTTATCACAAAGCCATCAAGGCATTAGTTTTATTTTCATATGTACCTGAACCATTATAGAAAAATGAATGAAGGCTAAACTTACAAGGTACCTAATAATTCTGATAATTTTTTATGAGTGTTAGTAAAAATAACATTAGAATTTTTAAAATTTTGTATGTATTTTTCTGGAAGATGGGAAGTAAAAAACAACAGTAATTGTTTTTTAAATTCAAAATGTTAAAATGTCAACGCTTCAAAATATGTTTCCTATAACGTAATGTATTAATTTAATATTTAATTGTTCTTTAAATAAATTATTTCTCTCCATACAGAAGGCCAGATCTGATGCTGGATACCAATTTACTGAATGGATCTATTCGTGGAATAGTGAACTTTGGAGTACGGTGATGACTAACAAAATCTAACCCATGGTGTCTTTGTTCTTCCAAAATTCACTGCTGTTTACCGTCTTCCGTCTTACTTTTTGGCATAAGGTCCACCAATTTCACAGGAACTTTCCTATATCTAATGGTCTGCTGTTATTTAGATATGCTTTACTTAGATAATTTTGTATTCCCTCACAAACACTCCCTTGGACACTATTAATACTTTTTTCCTCCTTAATACACTTTGAAAAGTCTTTCTTATTCACCCTGCCACCTTTTTGCCTAATAATGCCATGTGCTGACCTAATCTTTCCCTTCTAAATTTGTTGTTTATTTTACTTCTCCTTCCAGTTCTTTTATAGCATTTCAACATTTTCTTCCTACTGTTGTACTTTTAAAACATTTTCAATTGCAGTTATATAAAAGCAATTACATTTTCAGCATTTCTTTAGGATTTGAATATGCACTGCATTTATATTACAGTATTTCAAGGTTTCAAGTATTTTAAAGGCATTATAGCTACAAGAAAATGCTGTTAGTACAGATACACCTACGGTAGAGTAATAGGTAAGTCTCCAGAAGTCTATTTTCCTTTATTTTTATTTAAGCAAATACGTTTCCTCATAGTCACAGCCTAAGAAGGCAGCAAAGATGTACTGTAATGAAATGTTTCTACTTACCTGTGCTAAAAAATCCTGTCTTCTGGACGCAATGAAATCTCCAGTTTGGAAATATATGATAGATGGATACAGAGGGAGTTTAGGTGTGTTTTTGCTTTTTCCTGTGGTACGATCTGTATTTCTATGAATGGAGAAGGAAGACCATTTAGCTGGTATTTTCTCCTAGGAACTGGTTTTTAGAAAATACATGCTACTGTATGTAGTCTGGTCTATTAAAAACAAACAAACAAACAAACAAAACAAAACAAAAAAATCTCAACTGTTTTCCAAAGGGACTATTTACAGTCCTGGAAATGAATCCTAACTTTTTTTATAATGTGTTACCCACCAATGTTAGCAGAAGAACTAATCACCTACCCCCTTAAGAAAGATGACCAGTGATCTTTTTTTACATTCATGCCTATATTTATGAAGATCTCAAAGGATTTTTTTGTTGCTGTAGTTCTTTTTGCAAACACTAGAATAGCACAGTCCTTATTTTCATTATTTTATGAAAAATATGCAAAATAAAATAAACCCCCCTAACTTAAAAGATGGAGATAATGAGTCATCATCTCTCTACATTTTTTGAGGAAGAATATGTACCAGAGAAAACCTAATTACTGTCTTGAAAAGCCTCAGGCAAAGTGAGAAGCTGTATGAAAGAAAAAGAATGAAGTTAAATGTTTAACTAAATATATGATTTGTTTTCCAGGTTTTCCTTTACACTTTTTCCACTGGATTGTTTGGTTTTGTGATGCAGCAGATGACTAGAGACCAGCAACAGTCGCAGGTATTTGGGGAAAGATAATCTGGTATAAACCTGTTTTTTTGGTTTGGTTTGGGTCTTTTGTGACTGTTTTTTTTGCTCTACACTGATTTATTTAATTAAAAGGACTTAAGCTATATGCAGAGAGAGGAGTCACCTTGAGTTCTGGAAAATTATGCAGTGTCTCCATTCACTATCATTCCTCTTACAAGAGCCGGTTACATATTGTACATGTTGCTACAAAAATGGCCAAAATGCACATAACATTATTTCTTTCGTGACTTAGGTCCTAGGTAGCTTCTGATTGCACTTTAGAACTTTAATGAAAAGGGCTAAGTCTTCTAAATTATAATTTAAGATTACTGTGTGTCTTTCTCTACTGAAAACCCTACTTAGGACTAGGTAGGATTCTATGAGTAGATGGAGAAAATATTTTAGAACAGTATAGCATAGAACACTTTGGCCAAGGTGTAGTAAAGCTCATAATTATTATTCTTTTTTTTTTTTCCTTTGAGGATTCAAAATATTGATATTCTACAGCCCAGTAGAAAAGATTTACTGAGGACAACTTGTAGCCTGAAAAACTGCAATGTGTGACTGTATGGATTTTACTAAGAAGCCTTATAATAGATCTCATTATAGATGCCAGGTTGTTGCATATGTACCCACATGATATTCATCAGAAGTGAAAATGCAAGAATTAAAAAAAAAATAATAGAATTCTCAATCAGATTATAATCTTGCTACTTCCTGAAAGTCATACGCAAAACATTGTATAGATTGGATTTATTTTAAATTTATAGCTAAAAATTATGTTGATGATAAGTAAAGGACAAACCACTAAAGTGTTAACCTCCTATCTCAAGAAAGAAATTATTTTAATAAAAACATCTATAATTATGCTGATTCAAAGAAGTGCTACAGGAGGTAAATCCAAGGGAGGTGTAACATAGAGATGAATTATACCGAAATATACATGTACATTCAAGAAACAAATTCACTCTCATTCACTGAAATTTACAGACTACTTGAAATAGTTCTTCAGCAGTCCTCAAGATTCTCAACTTGTACAAGCTGGCATTACTTCATGGATCTTTTAATTTTAAAGGACTTTTGGACTCAAAACTGTTACTTCCCTTGATGATAATAATTAATATTTATAGAGGCCAGCGTTTATGAAAATAGGTCATTTAACAACAATGTTCATGTTCAATTTTCAGATGAAACTATCCAATGTTATTTATTCAATTTATGGTTTATAATTTAAAATGTTACTTTATAACTGATCTAGCTAAAGTTTTGTCTTGTCTGACTCAAACTGAAACCTGAACCTGAGCTTCACCTGAACCTAGGTTTAAACTCCACTAACCTCAGCAATTTTACCTCTTGCAATAATAAACTAGAAACACATAGTACTAAAAATGTAGGCATTTTTTGTTGCATTGAGATGGACAACAGAATGTCAGAAGGCTTCATACTAAGGGACAATCTGAGTACTATATTCCTTGCCATAAAAAGAAGTATTTATTTATTAGCTTATCACTATTTATTGTATTAAAACAGTGAAATTAACAAAATACATTTTTACTAACGATTCACAGATGTAACTATAATGATTAAATTCAAATGATCATATCGTTATTTTGTAATTAAATTTAGACTTCAGGAAGCACCTAAGACCATTAACAGTTATCAATATTTTCTTGGTAAAAAACCTCTGGTAGTGCAGGCAATTGCAAACCTGCTCAGGCAGCTTAAAAAGTGATGGGTATACATAAACCACAGAGTTTAAAGAATGACTCATACGAGCTCTGGAAATAAAAGATAGGGTTACATGCTTTAGGTGAACACTTGTAGAGGGAAATGAAGAATTTATATTTAGAGCAACGAGAAATGTGTGTTAGTTCATTTTTTCCAAATTGAAAGAGAAGGTCCTTGTCTCCTTTACAGCGACATTTAGGAAGTTTTAATAAACTAGTAATTACTTTGTTAATCATCATGGTTTAATTGTTCTTTGAAAATGCAAGAATATATTTTAGAGTTACATCAGGAAGAGATCTCTTACAAGTATACATCGACCTGAGACTTTATTCTGTGTGAAAAGGTTGCTTCAATTTTTAATGTCCTTTTAATGACATTTATGAATAGGAATAGAAGTAAATACAAAGAAATGTGTAAGAGATACAGTTTGTATGATAAAAACCCAGTATTTTTGCAGATGTACAGCATCAAAGTGATATTAATTAGCATGAAATTTTTTTGTAAGAAGTTTGTAAAAGGACATATATCTCAACATTTGTTTTCTTCATGTAACAACAGCATGTTATTAAACATGTAAAGAAGTTCAGTATCTCAACAATGTGTATCAAATGTTTTTGTGTTACCTAGGTTTCTTTTTAAAGATTTTAAAATATCAGTCTTTTCAGAATCCTTCGTATTGTCACTGATGTCTCATTTCAAATGACACATCACTTGCCATTATCTGTATGCATGAACACGTGCTAGAAATGACGAGTGTTCTTGGCAATTTAAGAAGACATATATTTTCTTTCCCAAATACGCATGTTAAATAAGCTGAAGTAAACATTTTGACATCTAAAAGTGATTTTTTTAAATCCTCATCTTGATAGAACTTCAGGTAGCTGGTTTTGAATCTGAAATATAAAGCAGAAGGTAGTGGTAAGTGTAATATCAGAGATTTAATGGCACGTGAATAAGAATGAAGAAACATACAAGTTCTGTCACCTCATGAGCCCAGACTGCAAATATGTGTTTCCTTCCATATATATGAGTTGACCTGGTGACTCCAAAGAGAATCACGAAGAGATCAAATGCTTAAAATTAAACATAGGCAGAACTGCTTTCAAAGTCATAGTCTTAGATTATAAACTTTGAAATTGCAAACTGTTATGAAATGTGAAACACACGTCGTATGCACCCAGCGGATTATGCTGATACAGCCACTACAGCTTTTCCTCCCACAGGTGTGCACAGACCTCCAGTCTTCAGAGATAATTCATACTACAGAAGATCTCACAGTTCTCCATTCCTTGGGTACCCTCTCAAACATTACATAAATTTCCCCAAATTTCATTTTGTTGTTTATCATATCATTTTTACCAAAGCATATTCACTTTGATCATGCAACTAAATTCCATCAGCTTAACTGGCAATTTATGACAATATGCTACAAATATTGATCCTTTGTTTATTATCTAGATTATATAGAACTAATGTAATAAAAGTTCCATTTATGATAAGTGAAATTAACATGCAAGTCATGTGTAAGATTAACTGTAAATAGTGAAAAAACCCTCTTCATTTCAGTCTTATTTCTCCAATGCTGCAACAAATTAGCTGCTTATTATTGCTAGCATAAATGTTTGACAAATCTCAGTGGTGTTATTCTTGCAGGATCATCAACCATAGTACACAAACATAAGATAAATATTGCAGGTATTAACAGATTTTTTATACCAAGAACAGACTGAACTTCTCATAGCGCTCCTGCTAATCTTCCTGTCTATGGGTATTTTGAGTTCTAAAATTATACATAATTCAAAAAATATGCATTTCTAATTACAGATCCATTATTAAAATTACTGTGTTTTTAAGACAAAGAAAGAAATTCTTTTCATATGTAAATGTGTGTAGGTAGTTATCAGGTATCTCCCTTATGATCTTGATCTCTGAAATCAGTAACAAAATACAGAATTAAAAAAATTATGAAATCTAAAATCTCTATTTTACATTTTGAGGCAAAAATAGAAGTGTATTGTCCTTTCTGTGATTCATTTCTTTGAGTACTCAACTGAACATAATAACATTCCTGGGAGGAATACAGAGAACTTGTCCGAGCAGCCAGGGATCAAGTTAGGAAAGCCAAAGACCAGATAGAATTAAATCTGGCCAGGGACATCAAAGGCAACAAGAAAAGCTTCTATAGGTATGTCAGTGACAAAATGAAGACTAGGAAAAATGTGGGCCCTCTCAGAAAGGTAAACAGGACACATGGTCACCCAGGACTTGGACAAAGCTGAGGTACTCAATGACTTTTTTGCCTTGGTCTTCACTGGCAAGGGCTCTAGCTACATCTCCTTAGTTGCAGAAGGACTGGGAGAATGAGGTACCGCCCACTGTAGGAGGAGACCAGGTTCAAGACCAGCTGAGGAACCTGAAGGTGCACAAGTCCATGCGACCTGATGAGATTCATCCACGGGTCCTGAGGGAACTGGCAGATGAAGTTGCCAAGCCATCCGGTGAAGTTGCTGCTGACAGGAAAAGGGGAAACATAACCCCCATTTTTAAAAAAGGAAAAAAAAAGATGACCTGGGGAACTACAGGACAGTTAGTCTCACCTCTCTGCCTGACCAGATGATGGTGTGGTTCCTCCTGGACACTCCACTGAAGCATATGTAAAAAAAGTAGGTGGTTGGTGATATGGTGACATGGCTTCACTAAGGGCAAATCATGTCTGACAAATTTGGTGGCCTTCTATGATGGCATTACAGGATTGGTGGATAAGGGAAGAGCAATTGACATCATCTACCTGGACTTGTGCAAGGCATTTGACACTGTCCCTACGACATCCTTGTCTCTAAATTGGGAGACATGGATTTGATACATGGACCACTTGGTGGATAAGTAACTGGCTGGATGGTCACACTCGAGTTGCAGTCAATGGCTCCATGTCCAAGTGGAGACCAGTGGTGAGTTGTGTTCCTCAGGGACTGGTACTATTTACTATCTTTGTTGGTGACATGGATGTTGGGATTGAGTGCACCCTCAACAAGTTTGCGACAGCACCAAGTTGTTGGTGCAGTCGACATGCTGGAGGGAAGGGAAGCCATCCAGAGGGACCTGTACAGGGTGGAGAGGTGGGCCTGTGTGAATCTCATGAAGTTCAACAAGGCCAAGTGCAAGGTCCTGCACCTGGGTGAGGGCAATCCCAAGCACAAATACAGGCTGGGCGGAGAATGGATTGAGAACAGGCCTGAGAAGAAGGACTTAGGAGTGTTGGTTGATGAGAAGCTCAACATGAGCTGGCAATGTGCGCTCACAGCCCAGAAAGCCAAACACATCCTGGGGTGCATCAAAAGAAGCATGGCCAGTAGGTCGAGTTGATTCTGTCCTTCTATTCTGCTCTTGTGAGACCCCACCTGCAGTACTGTGTCCAGCTCTGGGGCCCCCAACAGAGGAACGACATGGGGCTGTTGGAGCGAGTCCAGAGGAAGAGCCACAAAGATGATCAGAGAGCTGAAGCACCTCTCCTGTGAAGACAGGCTGAGAGAGTTTGGGTTGTTCAGCCTGGAGAAGAGAAGGCTCCGGGGACACCTTATAGCGGCTTTCCAGTACTTAAAGGGGGCCTACAGAAAGATGGAGAGGGACTCTTTATCAGGAATTGTAGTGATAGGACAAGGGGTAATGGTTTTAAACTGGAAGAGGGTAGATTTAGACTAGATATTAGGAAGAAATTCTTTACTGTGAGGGTAGTGAGACACCAGAACAGCCTGACTAGAGAAGTTATGGGTGCCTGGTCTCTGGAATTGTTCAAGGCCAGGTTGTATGGGACTTTGAGCAACCTGGTCTAGTAGGAGGTGTCCCTGCCCATGGCAGGGGGTTGGAACTAGGTGATCTTTAAGGTCTCTTCCAACTCTAACCATTCTATGATTCTATCATAAGAAAAAAATTACATGAGGAACAAGAAGAAATTACAAGAGTTTAGCTACCTTGTAAACTTGATTAAAATACCCCTCTTAACATTTACTTCTGTATTTCTATTGATTAGAATTCCTTTAAAGAAATTCTAGCTTAAATTGGCACTTTTTTATTATTGATATGAACAAAGTAGGCTGAGCAGTCCTTTACTTTGTGTTTGTACAACCAAGAATAATAAAGCTTGACACTAGCACTATAAATTTATTCTGATATGGTTTTGTAAATGACAAAAAAGAGCTGTTTTTAAAATACTTGCATCTTTCATAAGAAAAGTCTGCAGTTCTCCAAATCATGAAAGATCTCTTTCGTGCTTCTATCACTGCCTGTCACTTTCTAAATGAAGATGTAGTAGTACAAAATACAAAAAAGCAAAATGATCAAAGCTTAGCAGCTAGTACCACAAATACCACCTAACAAGACTATTAATACTTTTAAAGTTCATCTTAGACAGAAAATTCCTTTTCCTGTCATCTCTGCTAGCTTTTCTCTCACAACATTTAATAACTGCAAGTAATTGCAAGCCTAACATGTGAGCTGTGGGCTGCAAAATCTTATACTATTTTAATTATGGGATGCAGGATGCTAGATGTTCTTGTTAGAGGGCAAAGACATAGCTTCTTTCTGTTCAGCAAAATGTTTTCCCTCCCTACCTGTGTTTATACCTGCACTAAGATTTGACAGGTTGTTTCACATCTGAGAACGTACCTGCCTTACACTTGGATGGCAGGTTTGTAATAGCACTGCAAGATCCTAACAAAGAGGAAATACACAGCTTAGACATGCTAGCCATTTTGGGGTCATATTAGGAGATCTTGCCTCTGTGAGATCCTTATTAGAAAAACTTGGAAACTGGTACTATGTCATTCAACTGATACTTGCCCTCTAATGCAAAAGGCTTTATTGATCTTCTATGACTGTAATCATAGAAAGACCCCTTCTATGCCAAGTATCATTGAGTTGGGTGCAATACCTCCTCTCTGACCATGGGTAATCTACCATTCTGGTGCCATATTCATGGACACCTGAGAGAAAACAATGGATTTTTACCCAGCTGGGCATTAATGCATACGTAGCATTGTTCAGGAAACAGAGACAGGTCAGATAACGCTATAGTCAGGCAACTACTGAAGTCTGCTTTAGCTAAGGATTGATGACATTACTTAATGCTTATGGAGCTGCAGAAACTTCCCTTCAGTGAAGCAAACATTAATTAAGTCCATTAGCTCCAACATGAGGCAACGCTTCTTTAGAATACATCATGTCCCTGTGATTAAGGTACCTGCCTGAGAGGTAAGAGAAATGACCTCAAATTCACTTTCTTCCTGCTTCAGGCCAAAGTTTTGAATTTTGATCCCCTAACTCTCAGGTGAAGCTTTTACACAGTAGGGTCTCAGGGTTTCTGCAGCAGAGCTCTCTTTTGCTGGAGCTATTCCAATTTTTATAAAATACTTTAATACTCCTATACAAGTGAAATGGCTCTGTCCTTTGATAGTTAGGATGTTTACTACAAGACCTAATCACTTCCTGGATAGCTCCATCTGGATGGCTACTACTCCGGACTGATCTTCTCCTGTCATCTCTTCTAGTTCCTGATGAATCGAATTCACCAGCTGTCAGACCCAGAAGACATAAACACCCAGCAGATACCAAAGGACACCAGGATGTGGGATACATGTTATCCAGTCCATGCTCCAGTGCAGGTGGAGAACTCTTTCCTAACACAAAACTGAAGGAAACCAGCCTTTTTTTCTCTCCAGATGGCTGATGTTTAAGAGAATTTCCAAAAACGCAGGTTCAGATCCTTCAGTCATTTGTGGAAGAAAATAACTATCCTGGCCTAAGTGAATGTCCTTAATGCTATCTTTTCAGAGAGAAGGAGAGGAGGAAAGCTCCATTTATCTCTTCATGGAAAGGCAAGCCTTAGTTATCTTTGCTGTTCTTTTTACAGCTGACTTGAAATCTTTTGTGTCTCATGGAATATTATATATAAGTAAAAAATGATTTCTTGTAGTTTCTCATTTCAGCAAGAAAAAAAAAAAGCAAAGCACCATTGAAATGGAATATTTTTTGTTCATTGCTTTTTCAAACTGATGCCAGTACCGAAAGCCAACTTATAATTCATTTTTTGTGACTATATGCTGGCCCTAAATGAAGTGGAAGCTAAACCATTTATTGGGATAAAATTAAAACTGAACATTTCCCCTTCAGTGTTAAGTAATAAATGTCTTTGGATCAATCTTTGTGCTTCATGTATAATCCATTAGACAGAGATCATTTGCTTTCCTTTGCTAATGCTAAAACTAAATATAGTTTTCATAAAAGTTAGGCATCATTTGGAACTTTTCATAGTTAGCTCATATTGTGGATCTAACTGCCTAGAAATAATGTCACGATCATCTATCTGGAAATCTATCTGGAAAAATATAATCTTAGTTCGATTTATACTTATTCTCACAGTGCTCTGATTTATATAGGTTCTTTCTTAATTGGTTTTAAGCCAAGATACTAAAATACATTTTTAAGGTCATTTCTGCTAACACTAAGAACAAGTTGATGAATCAAGTTTAGTATCACTCTTATCTTGTGTTCGCCATCTGGTTTTATATTCTTTGTCTGCTTAATTGGTTTCTTAGTGCAAGATCACTGTTCAGACTTTTAGAAAGTGGAAAATTCATAGCACTAAATGTATTAAAACAGAGATTGCTATGGAGCTTTCCAGGAACTCCTTTCGGTTGACGTGGACACATACTGCAGTAGGCTTTCTAATTTTTTTGAAATTATTGTTAGTATAAAAAGGAAATTATTAAAATGATCATCAGTTCAAGATCTAATTTTATTTGTTCCTACCCCATCAGCTCTCTGCTGCATTTTAATTTTAAAATAAATGTGATTAGCATACCCATTAAAAAATGGGTAACTTATGAATCAAAACTTGTGTAGGAGCTCTTGCTCATACCAGTCATCAATCTGCACTACAGAAAATTTTGCTAGAAATGTTTTGGAAAACTTTCTGTATTACTAGAAATGCAATTATGATGGAAGATGCTTTGCAACTTCCCTATTGTAAACCTAGAATAGTATTTTACGTAACAGGATTAGTGTGAATAAATGTGTTGCTACATAAAATAAGGAGGAGCTTCAGAAAAGAAATGCATCTGCAGCACATCGGCTTCAAAGAACGGTATTTACTACTGGACTTTCATAGTTATAACATAACCCAGCTAAAGCACGTTGTTTTTTCCACGTAGGAAGCAGAAGGTGAAAAGCCTAGGTTTCAACCAGTTTTTGCTTGTCTCTCTTTTCTACCCATCACCTAGTCAGAAAGGAAGGAATATTAAGTATATGTTCTTTCCATTGTCACATGCTGCTAACTGTGGAGTCAGAAAGCTTTAACACAAGCAAGCAAAAAAATAATGTGCCAATCTTTCCATTGGAAGCACATCAGTGAAAGTTAGGATTAAAACCACAGGTTGTGCCAGCTTTCGCAGGTGTTATTTAGGGTTCTCTTCTCTTTAATAGTTTAATTAGAAGTATTTCATGCAATGGCAAATCAGAAAACATTTTGGAGCATATGGTCTTCCAACAGTATGTTAAGGAAATGCAACTAAGCATCATTAACAATGTCAAGGCAGATATGTGTGCAAAGTCTGTGGAAAAAAGCCACAAGGAGTCTGACATGTGAAATGGGAGATCTAGATGGTAAATACGAGATTTCGGAGATATGGTCATATGGACCTCATAGTTTGCAGAAAAGGGGATATGACAAGGTGATGAAAGTGTGAATTCTTGTAATCTGGAAGTATTTCACATAAACTGTATGTTCCCCAATATTTGTTACAGCAGCTTCTCCCAAAGGGTTTAATTTGTTTTCAGTTATTCTAGTATTCTCGGATAAATCTTCATAATGAACACTATGTGGTCAGTTGTTGTGAATTTCATATAAGGGGAGAAATGGCTTGAGATCACATGTAAAATTGTTCCTTAATCAGCTACAATTAATAACAATGTAATGAGTAATCTATACTAGCAGACTGGGGAACTAATCAGATGCCTTTTTCATACGTGAAAGATGCTTTATCTTTTGTTTCTAACTTTATGCTTTTGTATTGTCCTTACAAGTAGTATTGACAAGGGCTGTTGGTATGCAACAAGGACATTATAATAATAACTTTCTTTTTACTGCCAAAGTTATAAAAGCAGTAAGATGGACTTATAAAAATCACTTTGCACTCCAGTTTAAATAGGTTGCTGGGATATTGTTTACTCTATTTTCTAGCCCTTTTGCCAAGAACAAAGCTTTCCAAATTAATATAGATGTGGAGCACAGTATTTTGAAAGATAACAAACAAAAATAAAATCAATACCCTTAAAAAAAGACCAAACCAAAAAACAAAGCCAGCAATTTATTATTTAAATTCCATATTCCTAAAAAGATGGACACACTAGCTGGTATATGAAAATAATGTTATCGGGGAAACCAATAGGAAATGTGATGAGGGAATGTAGCCAGGCACTAGAAAGGATGGAGGTCCATTGCATAGTATTCATGCTGAGTTTGGGCAGCCAAGTCCCAACTGAATTTCAGAGATTACTTCATTCCCTGCTTTGTGTCACAGTCTTTTGATCTGAAGTGTCCAAGAGTAGAAAGGCTTTTCCCCATTCAACACAAAAGCTGTCTCAGCTTGAGACCCACCGGGATTTAGAAGCAAGTTGTATAAGCACACACATCTTCAGAGAGGACTTACTTTCCTATGTACACTGGAAAGACATCTAAACTGCACAGACAGGACAGGGACAGAAAGCAAAAACATTCATAACTTTTTAATTTTATAATATGAGTTTATGGGAATGAGTTGCTCATTACTTTAAGTAGATAGAGAACTTAAATGAGACCAGATCTTCCAGTTCCTGACAGTCATGAACATTTTCTGAACACCTACTGCTGATTCTGACCCAACACATGGAGAAGAGGGAAACAGGCATCTATGGCATATGAAGACCTCAACTAAGACCCCTATATCATGGCTTAGGCATCTTTTCTATTGTAGTTTATTTGTTCCGTAATTAGTATTGTTTATAATCACTTCAGTGATTAATTAAAAGAACATTAACATGGATGCAAGAGGAAACCACAAGTTTCTCCTGTCCTAGCTGATGCTTACCTACAAGGAACTGCTGTTCTGTTGTGGTGGTCTTCCTTTTATCCCATGGGCTTCTGCAGTCTTGGCTCCAGAAGCTTGTTCTAGCAACAGGAATGAGGGCATTACCATCCCAGACTCTTCCTAACACTGCTTCTATGCACTTCCCCAGACAGTGGACTCTCTGGCCTTCAGTCACAGCCAGAGTTAGAAAATGGGCAAAAATTTCAGTTCTGGGATTACATTCATATCTTTGTGTTCACTCATTGATAACACCTATCATAAGAACATCCAAATTAAGTAGTGATAGCAAAACATTTAGTGTGCTGTATTGAATCTTCTAATCTCCTTATTTATTTGATTGCCACTAAGTATATTTCTAGGTGAGGCAATTCTGGTCACAAGTGCTGAGAATCTTGAGAAGCATTAACAATTGCTAAAATATCTCATTGCGGTGAAAAACTTTGCTGAAGATGGGATACTTGAGTTTTGACTTTTGATTAGTCTCATTTCCTCAAAAACTCATTCTACAGTTGAACTTCTTGCCTGAGTTTACTTTTACTTGAGTCATTACTGAGTCTAGAAAACTGCAACAATTTGCTAAAAAAATTAACTGCCTGGACTTTATGAAAACCTGCATTTCATGTGTCTGATCAAAAATTCTCCTTCTTTCATTAAAAACATTTTGTCTTTTGAATAGTGATGTTCCCTCAAAAATGAAAGAACTAAGATGGTTCTCTCATCCTGCCACAGAGTTCCAGAGTTTTTTTAAGTCTATACTATGGTGTAGTCTGTTATGAGGAGATAAAAATGCAAAGCAAAGGGAAAACAAGTGAGTCTTTAATTTGACTTGAGAGATTGAAAAAGCGGTGACATTCCTGTCAGATTTGTGAAGGGAGTTCTTTACTGAAAGTGATAACTAGCTGAATTAATAGCCATTCCATATTGCCTATTTATACAACAGTAAGGAAAAAAAAAAGATTAGCAAGAGATGATTCATCACGAATAATTTAACTAGCACATGAGAGAAAACGTACAGAATCACAGTCCAGTCCTATGTAGCTTGGTCATTCAAAATTTTTACTGATATTAAGGGAATTTCTGCCAGAGTAAGAATTGCAGAGATGAGATTTTTAGATTTTTGATTCCTTCTAAAGACTTCGTCTTTTTTGTAGACCATTGAAGATTACTCTCTTGGTCTCCATATTTTTTTTTCTCTTAGAGTCAGATTACCATTTTCTTTTTTTGGGGTTCAATTTAGACTGAAATATGGAATGTACTACACTTTCTTCAGTAGTTCCGTGAATATCATTGACAAAAATATTCACTCAGCCATTATTCAGTGGCGAAATGCAGTTTTTCTATTTAGTTCCCTGAAAAGTGCCTTGGAACACCACAGTGATTGTCTCACCGAAACATACTGGGGATGGGGTAATCAGCTGGTTGTCAAGTCCCCTTACTTTGCCATTGCATTATGTTGGCAGAGAAACAGAAATGAGCGACACTAAGAACCATTATCTAGCTCTGCGTTTTAAAATGTACCCTAAGAAGCTGGTGCAGCTTATGGATTAACTTCCTGCAATAGTCGCTCTAAGGAAATACAGACTCAGGGAATTACAGAAGCTAAAATCATGCCTAAAAAGAAAAGTAAATAAACCCAAATTTTGTCCAACACTTTCCTCCTTAATTAATTTGAATTTCTGTAACATTAAAAACAATGTTGTGAGATAATAACTTAATTCTTAAGAGGTAAACCAGGGTCAAATGGTTGTAGTAGATTATAAAATGAAATAGAACATATTTGATTTAAAAATAAGCATACATTAAAAGCAAATGGACATTCAAAGTTCTGAATGCAAAATTTACATTGCAAAATGTAGATGTAAATGAAGTAAAGCATTTTTAAAAGGAGGTTTAATTTTAATGTAGGCAGTGCCACTGGGTCACAGGCAAGTTAATTTACAACTTATAGTGAGAATTTGGAAGGAGAAAAGGTAGTTGTGCAAGTATATTGTAATACCGATCATGCACTTAATTTCGGTACATAATTTGATGACGATCTGCCAGTGTGGTTTGTTATTGGGATATTTTTTAAGCACATGCAACTCAGGCTGCTATGTAATCTTCCATTTGTTACGTGATTCACTGTGGCACAAAATGGTCAGGGAACTTTGCTTCTAAGGTAGTGTGAGGGGAAATACTAAGGGGTTTTATTGGGTTTTGTTTTATTTTTTTTTGTTCCGTTTAACAGTGAAAAATACAGTCACAGGTCTTCTCCGTGTGACCTCTGGTAATGAGTAAAATACCTCCTGTGTTCACATAGGTGCAATGAAGGGGATGAAGACATACTCTCTTTGCCTTTTGCTATATTTTGGTAGTAAATTAATGGCCTCCATTCTTCTTCAGTATCTGCAGCACCAGTTTTGAAGGACTTAGCAAGAGATGGGAAACAATGTGGTAAAAACGGCATACTTATGCATTGGTTGTGCAGAAGCTGGGGGAAAGCAGTAGGAGAGAGAAAATAGGTATTTATCAGCTTTTATAGACAAATTCATTTCTGCTCCGTCTTTTAATATAAAGGCCCAGTTCATGCATATTCAGCTTATGTTTATGGAGAGGTAGAACTTATTATTGGTTGTCTGGTTATATTGTATTTATCCCTACAAGCTTCCACTCACACCTCCACAGTCTCATTTGTGTTAATTCTTCTGTTTGGTGTTTTGTTCGGGGTTTTTTTTGGTAAAAGAGGTGGAGGGGTTTTTTTGTTTGTGGGTTTTGGTTTTTTTTTTTGGATGGTTTTTTTTTGGTGCATCAGTCATTTGGTTAATATAAGAATAAGGCAGTTGTTTTCTTCTCAGCCTACAGTTTGCAGCCTTCTCCTGCAGACCTAGGGGGGTAAAAAAAGGGAAAAATGCATACATAAAGTGGGTAGCTCACTTACACATCTGTCACACCAAATCCATCTTTTCCTCCCTCAGGTCTGTAGTGTATTCCCACCCTACCCAAACACACACATGTCTCTTCAGGACCTCCTTTTGCTCTGGACTTGCATATGTCCAGTTATCTCCTTCCTGATAACACTTTGCTCCTTCAGGAGAGCTGCTTGAGAAGCAGCAGTCAAGCTACAACTCCAACTCTTCCACTCTTTCTTTCTTCTGAATGCTACTCAGGACTTCATTCTTCCCCTGTTGAAATTGACCATTTATCTATTCCCCTCAGCCCCAAATCATCTGATATATATCCCCAAGGTTAGGCCTTATTGTTTCCAATTTCATCTGTTCAGTCACACTAGCTTTTTCACCTCATCTGTGCTTCTGATTCTTTATCACTGATGCAAGTGGCCAAAATGGAGCTTCATTGCTAGCAGGCAAGAATCACGGTGAAACAGCTCCCCCAGATGGTGCAATAAACCTGAAAAATACATGCTCAGACACTCAAGCATACATACTTACCTCTTTGCCTGCAAACATTAAGGCTAAAGATACGACCTCATATTTTAAGGTGTAATATTTTGCATGCTTATGGAGTTAGATTAACGATTCATAATTATAATGAAACGCAAATCTCATACTGCATGTTCTTTCAAAGTAAGGAAACTGCCACAGATGCTGAGTGTACTACTTCTTCAGACTTGTTCATACGGACCTAGGTGGAGAGCACAAGAGACACAAGCTGTACCTTTAAGGAACCTTTAAGATTCTCAGGCCGAAAGTCTTTCCCTGAGGAAAAAGACCTGCAATGATGCCAATCTCAGCATCATATTGTGGTCAGGAGAACAGTTTTCAGCAAAGAGATCATACAGCACATATGCAGTCCCAGAACATCTAATAATATCCCTTGGAGGCACTGTGTGGGAGACAATAAAATGCTTTGGAGCTCCCTATGACCCGCTTAGCTACCTTCTTATTTTAAGCAGACTTCTTTCTTTAAAGGGTTAAAATGACAGCAAAGTCAGCTCTGCCTCTTGCAAAATCCATGTCTTGGAGGGAACTGTTTAGTGCTGCATGAGAAAATTTTACTTGAGAAAAACAAATATGTGTGTGCTTGTACTTTATATCACACTGTGATGTGTTTTGCTATCTGTGTGGTTTACATGTTAAAAAGATCAAGAGTTTTTTGTTTTAAATGCTTCACAAAGCTCTTTTTCAAGGCTAAAGATTGCATGTTTCATGACTCCTTGCTCCATTATTTCATGATTTCTTAGATGAAAGTAAAGCTGTTAGGCCAATAAAAGAGGAAAGTCTGTTTGGACAGATATTCTGTTTCTTGCTTTGTTCTTTTGTTCATCGTCAGCAGAAGAAAATAGCTAATAGCCCTGAACTTTTCAACCTCTGAAGGATGAAACTATGTGGTTCGTGTAACTCTTCAGCACCTGAGTCATTCTTCTTTTCTTTGCTACCAAGGGCAGTCATTACAGCTCCTCCCCATCTCTTTCTGTCTTTGCTACATCTTTGTTAAACTGTCAAGGATGTTTGAAAGCAATATAGTTCTCCTTTTTTCTAACTTCAAAGTTTTCTAGTAGATTGATAACAGACTTCTTATTGATCTCTGCACCAACACAATTCTTGCTTCTTTGTAAATACAACACAAGAGAATACAGTATAGTGACAGACGGTTAACCAATATATACTTCTTTCATTCTTGTAATCAGGACTGGGGAAAAGAAGTTAACTTTTTAAGTCAAACTTTTTAAGCAGAAGGATAACATTTTTAAATGTGCCAAAAGTCAAGCAATTAAAACTTTTTTTTTTTCTCCAGATACCAAACTAAATAGCTGATTTCTCAGAGTTATAATTCCTGCAATTTCTATTCACTTCAGTGTTTTATGCTGTTCTAGGGGCCTGATCCAAAGTAATGAATTTTCATGGGTTTGAGGAAAGATGCAAGGTAAGGCTGTCTGAATGAGTGCTCAGCTTTGGATGCAGAAGTGAGTCAGAGAACAGGCATAAAGATGAAAAAACACCATGCCTTACTTTTAAGCACTCAGGGTAGAGAGAATAATTCAAAGGTGAGGTAGATCCACAAGTTCTTTGTAGAATATGTCAGATAAATTAGGCACTTGAGAATAGAAATCAAAATATCTATTAGGTAAGTCACCCAACAGCCATCTCCAAAGGGAAGGCATCTAGAATGCATTGCTGGGCTCCAGAGCTGGGGTCCATCAGTTTTCTCTGGTTTTGTCTCTCCAGCTCTCTGACACCCCCTCCTGTTTTTGCCTGTTTCTCAGTTGCTATTAATTTTTCACTGTCCACATATATTTCAATTATTTCAACAAGATAATTTCAACAGGATGGTTAAAGAGCATCTTGTCTTCCTCCCCAGATGTCTCTGTGCCAATGACTTAATAGTTAGGGCACTTTTCTGGAAACCATCCTTCATCAGTCACAAGCTTTCTCAAATTTAGAAACCTCGGTAAATCTATTACTTCCTAAATTTTCCAAACATTAGATTATTACAGAAAAAATAATATCTCTTTCTGATAGAATTTGCTTGTTCATATTTAATTCCATTAACCACCAAAATTTACTCTTGACTGTCAGATCAAAAGTCTGTATTACTATACTTGTTGAAGGATCATTAACAGGTTGAGCTGACATGAGATTCCAGCTGTTAGATGTAAAGCCAGTTTTAGAGGGATTTATTTCGGACTTACCCTGTTTGCAAAGTGATGTGGTTCTCTTCCTATCTAGCCTTGATCAAGTGACAGTATGGTTCACATGCATTATACTCTTGTATAGGTTTGCATAAAGCTTGGTTTTCAACATACAAGTTTGTACAGATCATGATTTTTACAGTTTTGAACCCTACTCTGTCATTAGTGAGGACTACTGTTTTCAAACATTTTTTTTTTCTTAATAGACAATAAGGAAGTTCAAACAAGGGTTGGCATATTTTGTTTACTGTCTGGGCAGAGGAAGGCTCCATCTGTCTGACATCAGTCATTCTTAAACTACTCACTGATAGTCAATGAAATTTTAGCAGCCATATTGTGAACTACCGTCCTGATCAGCCCATTAATTCATTAAGCTCTTGGGAGGAAGGAGTAGTAAGTTTTAATCTAAATGTAATTCAGAAATAGTTATCTGCAAGGAAAACACATCAAAATCTAAAACTCACGTGGCTGCAAGAACCTGCCTGGGTGCCAGTGTTTCACGTACATGCTGTGAAGTAGTGTAGATCTAGTTGCAGAATCAATGTGGATTTATACCCCACTGTCAACTATTATGAGAACTATAAAAAGACAGAAGGTATTATAAAAAAGCATTTCCATTGAAGCCCAAATTCATGTGAAACAGACATGATGGTGAAATCACAGCCACAGGAAAAAGCTCTAAGTGTTACCATGACAGTATATAGCAATATTGTGATATGAAGTGTGATATCAACTTCACAAATAAGTGTGCAATCAGGATGTTTTTGTAAGCTATTCATCTGTATAATTACTATATTCATATAGACTTCATTTTTTTTCATTTTTAGGAGAATATTTTGGTAAATGCTAAGACACACAATGTAACAGCTTTGAATTTGGTGGAGTTATTTTTCAAATATTGAATGTATCCCTCAAAAAGCATTAATTTTGAAGTTATTCTACAATAAACCAGTTTCTTTTGCTATAGACATTCTCAAAGAGCACCTTAAAAACCAAAATGAGTCCTTGTTATTAATTATTTTTAATATTTGGTTATCTCATTCCCTGACAATAATGTCAGAATACGTACTTGTATGTGCTCAAGCTCAAATTTTACACCAGCAAATATTATATTTTCTCTTTATCTATCAGATGTATCAGATGTAGACATTGCCAATCAAGTAAAAGGCAATATTTATGTGCCATGAATGAAACAACATACTAGTAAAGACTTACAGTTTAAAATGGGTGCTTAAGTCTATCTACACAGGAATCTAGGTATCTACATTCCAAGTACCTGCCCTACCATATGTATACGTTTTAGTTAAATACTCAGAGATCCCACTCAACATTCTGCTGCCCTACCTTAAAATCTGTGAATAATTAGGATTTTCTGCTAAAATTCCCAAAATGACTAAAAGTTTTTTTCCCAATAAATCTTGACTGTGCAAACCAGTTAAGTTTTATCTCCACAGAATATTTGACTACCGTGTACCAAAACTAGATCGACTCCCACAAGTTATGTAAGGAAGTAGGGCAATTCACCCAGGTGTAAACCACATTACTGTAGTCAGTTTGGGAAGATACATGTGGGAGGAAAGCCCATAGAAATTTATGTCCTATCAGAGTCTCCTCAGTCTGATATAATAAGTATTTTCAGACCAAGAATCAGATTCCACAAGGAACAGAAACTGGGGTATCTTTTGCTCAATAGTACCTTGAGGTTAATTCTGTACCCAGAACAGAGACGACCAGGATTCAAGTCCCTTTTTGGATGGATGAAGTCTCGTTCTGAAGCTCCTTTGCTTTTCCCCTTAGAAGTATAATACTTTCATAACCCTGAAGGAGAGAGAAAAATTCAGAGGCAGGCCAGATCTTAGGTAGGTTGAAACATTTTATGGAGGTGCCAGTTACTCTTCCAGTGACAGAGCCCTGGGAGACCAGGTCTGTAACGCTGGTGTCGCCACTTGGCAGCCATTGTTGTCTTGAGCAAATCCTGACCTTCTTGCCTCCGGGCATTTTCCACAGGGCTACTCTGTTCTTTGTCCATGTGAAAATGGCTGTGCATAGTGACCGGTACAAGTCACAAGTAATTTGCGCTTTTCAGCCATTGAAAGCTCAGACTTTAGTACAAAAGAGAATCAGGTAGGGACTGTTGGCTTTAAGTCACTTCAAACAGTTTTTTTTTAGCTTTTTTTTTTTTTAATTAAAATTGTATCTGTTAATGTCAGAAGAAACTACTACTGCATTATGTATGACCTAAGCAAGTTCTTGCCAATGAATGGATTAGCCAATGATCTGCTTATTGTGCCTGAATTGGTTCCATATGGAAAAGGCCGATGAGTTATTACTACGTAACAGATTTTTCCATATTCAAAGTGCGTATAAGAACATATATTCTCTTTCTTCTCCGGTTGTCCTTCTTTTAAATAGCAAGGACTTCTGGCTAGCTGTGAAAGACCTGGAATATTTGATAAACTTTTACAAACAGACCTCCTGGAACTTTTTTAGAAGGCCTTGGAAAACAGCAGTCCTAGGTATGCTCAATAAAACTAACTTTCCTCACCATGATTGCATGACAAACGATTCCATACTAAAAAAGGGGGTACTCAGGGCCATAAAACACCAAAAAAGTAGAAAGGACTGAGATGGACGTGTATGAATTACACTGATTCATGAATGCTAGGTTGCCCTTGGGCAGTGCTACCTCATGCAGCCAGCACTTATACAGCTAATTAACTTTATGGAGGTAATTATTTTCACAAGGATGAACTGTTCTTGAACAATTCCTTCAATACTGGATATGCAAGGCTTTTCTTCAGGCCTTGACATAAAGGTCTTCATTTGCAATTATTCATTTCTTCAATAAATAAATATTTATATAGCTGTAATATAAAACATATATACATATGCATTTTAATTATTTTTTTTTAACTAGGTGTGAGGTAAGAATATTCTCATTTATTCTCAGGTGTCTTAAAAATTAAAGTATTAAAGTAAATTCAAAGTATTTCATAACTTGGCAATAATTATAAAATCACCGTATCTAATAATGACAGAAATAATAGTAATAATAATTATTATGTCACATGTTGGGTCAGACCCCAGATTAATCTAACCTGACAGCTTTCCCTGAGAAACCAACACCAGGTATTTGGTGAAGAGTTGAGAAAGGAAGATCAAAAATTTTGTATCCTTGTCTATCTTCCCAACTGAGGCAATCACAGCAGCAATAATTCAGTGCCCTAATCGACAGATTGAAGAGCCGTATTCCAGTTTGCTCTCATTATTCCTTCTTTTGTCATTTTACTTTTATCTTTGCTCCCCTTAGTCTTTCCAACAACTTACAATTATGTATTGCAGAGTGGAGCAGTTTCATCAGGAGGAAGAAAAATCATTGTGGCAGATGGGTTATTGTCTGCTGAGGACAATCTATGGCAGACATATGAAGGAATCTTTATGTGGAGAGGGAACTTGAAGCAGTCTTCCTGATATACCCCTCCCACTAGTGAGTAATCTAGCTGCTGAGTGATTATGAAAATGGAAAATTCACATATACAAAAGGGAAGGAACTTCTGAAATGTTTGTGCATGGCTGCTATGAGGAAGTTTATCAGACAAATCCATGGAAGGTATGTATTTTTGACTATTTCTTGCTTTGGAATCAGATATGTGCTGATTAGTTAATTATTCTCAACTCTGAGTCACTAGTCTATATCAACATATTTAGCAAAGCTAAATGTAGCAAGCTGTTGTGCCCATGGTGGTTAGGCATTGTCTTAGGTAAAGTGACAATAGAGTGGGTGTTTCCCATTTTGTATCTTTAAACATTGGCCATCAAATTCTGATTTCATTATCTTTTAAACACCTAAGCCCTCTACCACTATCCAGATAATACTTTAAGGCAGATGACAGGGAGCCAGGCAACATCTTAGATTACAGGCCAATCACACATTACAGACCTACACTTATAGTATCTGCTGAACCCAATAGAAATCAGAGTGATGTGATTCACCTGCCCAAGTACATGCCATAAAAAGACCCCTGTCTGCATGGAGGCAGGAAGCAGAAAAGATCATGAAAAGACTTGTCATAGAAAATGTGGAGATACAAAACTGGTAACCTGCTAGAAGCAGTAATCACACCAGTTTTGAAGTGGTGAGTTTATTGGCTCACAGCATTCATCCTTTTATACCTCGTCTTCTACTGAAACATTAATTCATCTTCTCTGATTAGAAATTAATTTCTAGAATCTCCTTGAAACCTTCTGTCTTCTTTTCATTGATTGTTAATTAATTTGTGAAATTTCAGGCAAGAGGGAACAGTCTTTCTGCATAATGTCATTAGTCTTAACAGTAAGATATGACCAAGCTGCAGTTACATATTTTTATAAACTGAACTTCTTGAACCGTGTTGTATGGTGATTTGTAAGTTTACCTATGAGCCTACAGTTAGAAGCAATCAGTCCTGGGGCTTGCTATCCTGTGAAATAAAACCTAAGCAATTTGAATCACTTCTATCTAAATAATGAAATATATAAATTTGTTATAAATGTATGACTCAGCAAAAAAATGGAAGCACATAAAGTCACTCTAGCTAATAGGTGTAGTGTTTTTGATTTGCCACGTACTGTAGAAACATTCTTTTTCTTGTAAAACTAACTGTTGCTAAAGATTGTTCTAGTAATAAAGAAGAGCAGTACTTTTCTAAGTCCCGTCTTCAGAATGCTGGTTCAGTAGGCACAACTGGAAATACAGTAAGAAACATCACTAAACAGAAGATGGAAAGAGCAAACTGCATAGCTATTTCAGCAGGCCTATAATTTTTAAGTTAAGGTGTTCTTCACTGCCAATGCCTGCTTGTAATCCTTCCATTAAACCTGGGTATAGTGATTCATTTCCAACCCAGAGGCGCCAAAATGACTCCAGAGTTTCCTAATTTTAACCACCAGCAGCTGAATGAAAAGGGAAAATTGGGAAGCGAGCATATTTATGTTCAGTGAACAACTGTTCTGTATGTAAAGGATGTAAATTAAAGATCTAGTCTGGTCTTCACTCTAAGTTAACAAATCTCTTTGTTAACAAGCTATAGAATATTTCAGGTCGTCTTGAATAGCAGAGTCCCTAAAATCCCACATGTCACTCTACAAGTATTTACAACCAAGCCGTGGAAGATCCAACTGTGCAGCACACGGCACAGATGAATCTGCTTTCATACTTCTGTTGTAGTAAGCACCATCTTTCATGAAGATTTCTGAGCAAATTAAAAAACACAAGACAAAAAATTGTCCATGCTTGACAAAGAAGTGCAGAGAACAGCCAGCTAATGAGGATATACCTTTTAGTAAAATGGTGAAGCGATGCCCTATCTGTATATTTCTATTCAACTTTTGTTTCCCCTCATCTTCTTCAGGTACATAGTACCACATGAAAAATAGCATAAGAAAATTCTTGTCTCAAGTTTCAGACAGTCTAATTCATATCTGAATTTAAGTACTCTGAGCAAGCACTGTTTGTCCATTTTTTTATAAAACTGACTGAGGTCCCCTAACTCCATTTAGAATTTTTCCATGTGGTGTATCTTAGTGAACCAAACTCATTTACAGATGAGCCTAAGTGTGCTCATGTGAACTCCTAAACTAGTCTATCTTCAGCCTTGTGAATGCTAGACACCCTGTGGAAGCCACAGAATGGTTATTAATTGAGAGGATGAAAGAGGGAGAATCACTGTAAAATGTTTCTTACACACTCTATTAATAATAGATAGTAGTTTGTAATTTATTTTTAATTGAAATGTTAAAAAGACTTATCTTACCCTTGCTCTTTTTCTAATATTTCTTTACATGTTGAATGCTGTAGTCACCATAGTACTGATGCCGTGTCCTCATAACGGGCACAAGGTCTAACTGAAAAAAGTAACAGTGGAAGAAGGGGAATAGAGGAAAAAGGAAAAGTATTAAAGTCCTTCTCTTTTACTAGGTTTGCAAGAGAACGTGTCTTCCAGCCTTTCTGACTGCAGAGTGACATTGGTCCTGGTTTCAGCTGGGAAAGTTAATTTTCTTTCTAAGGGATTACTGTGAAAGGAACGTCAATAATGAATATTGGTTTAGTTGTTGCTAAGCAATGTTTATACTTTTCAATGTCTCTTTTACCATAGAAGCTGAGAAGAAGCATAGACAGCACAACAGAATAGCCAATGGCATATTCCATACCGTAGACTTCATGCTCGGTATATAAATTGGGGCTGGCCAAGGGGAGGGAATCTGCAATCTCTGCTCAGGAAGGCACCAGTTCACTGGGTGGTGAGAGTGACTTGTGTTGTCATTATTATTATTGTTCTTGTTGTTGTTGTTCTTGTTGTTGATATTTTCCTTTTCTGTTATTCTATTAAACTGTCCTTATCTCAACCCACGAGTTTTTTTTCTTTCTCTTTCCACTCCTTTTCTCCTCCTTCTTGCTGCCCTTCTGGGGGAAGGGGGAGAACTGCACAAGCAGCTACGTGGGCCTAGCTGCCAGCTGGGGTTAAACCACCACAGCACTTTAGAGAGTCTTGAGCAACACAGATAAAATAGATACCTTTAGTGCTTTGATTTACTCAGGGGTATCACTAGCTGAAAATGCTGAAGGGTCATACAGCTTCATTTTCCTGTGCATTGACACTAGAAATGTACATTTCAGAAGCTGGCTGTCCTCTCTGATAGAAGACTGCTTAATTTTACAGGGTAGAGGGTAGAAATCCCTCTTCCAAAATGTCAGCAGTATCAACAGGATCTGCGTTGTGATTTTTCATCCCCATCTCCAGTGATGACACCTTGTTGTTTCACTATATCCCATGCTAAAATATTTAATTAACAAGAAATTTATTCTGGCAGTAGTCCGTTGTATGTTACAAATGCAAGTGCCAAATATTAGTAAACAGTGTCTTGTATGTAGTTGTAGCTTTATATTAGAAATAAAATTTTGTGACGACATCACTTTAATTTTTTTCCAACAGGGAAGTATCTCTTATGTCCTCTCCACAGGTGAAAAAGTGGGCTAAATAATACCATATAATACAATGGAAAGGAATCTCCAATTATATTTTATTTAAAGCTGAGGAAATCTTTTGTGTTAACAACGTTTTCCTGTCTGCCTTTTCTTGGTAAAATTTCATACATGCTAGTTTACAAAGGATTTTCTCTTGAAGGATTTCCTCAATAGAAAGCTAGTCTGATATTACCCCCAGCAGTGTTACCCTGAAGAAATAAGCATGTTGGGAAAGTGATAAATCAGTCCAAATTCTCACAATGTTACCTCCTTGCATAATTCTAGAGGATTTAAAAATAGCTCAGGTTTTCCAGCCATGGATGTTGCAGGACAGGGAGGAAATGTTCAGAATTGCCTCAGGGAATTATCCTTACTTGCAATAAAACATTGCTTTCATTGGCCACCCTTCACTGAAGTGAGGTGGATTTCTGACAGCTAAATCCAGGTATGCTATCCTAATACCTCTCTGCTCAGCAAAGTGATGTTTTCCTTTTTCTCTCTTAGCTCAGATATTAGACTGTTCATGCAGGACACAGCAGATCCCAGCTACAAAGGTGTCTGCCTAATGGGAATCTGTCCAAGAATTTAGTCCCCCGGAAGGGCTTACTGTCCCTTCCCAGCTGCTCCTGGGACTCCCCATCCCTACCTGTGGGCCCAGGGGCCCCTATCAGCTCAGGCTGGAGTCATCAGTCCCTGCTTCAGCGATGCTGTAGGTATGCCGGGCTCCAGCTCCAGCTCCGTGAACAGACGTCTGTAAGTAACACATCTCCTGAAGGGACCCTGGGACATGTGTCACAGCTTGCTCTGCCCTGCCTCCAACACTCTCTTCTGGACAGACATTGGACCCACGTTGCAGCCTGGTCTCCAGCCTGGTCAGGGGCATCTCCTTTGCTCCTGAATGGATCTCAGCCTTGTTTACTGTGTCCAGACCCGGCGGGACTCTCATGGCTGAGATCATGGCAAGCTCTGGGATTACCCTAAGCCTTTTGGGAACAGCCTGACCTCACTGCACCCTGACATAATGAAAGCTAAATGTTATTCTGTGGCTTGTCCCCCAAGCGCCACATGCTGGGTTTCTTTGTGTGGGTTTATGCATCTGCAACCCCAAACTGCTGAAGCTGTATCTCTGTGCAAAGACGAACTTAAGTTTTGTCAGACCAGAGAACCCACTTTTGAGGAGATATCTGAGCTCCAGCCTCTGCTCTGGAGTTCTTTTTTGTGTTTTACAAGCAATGGTCATGAATAAAATGGATTAACTGTCTTTTATGTTTTGCCTGATATTGGCAGCTTCCTCCATTTCACGGGGAATGTTTAACAAACCAGAAAGTCATGTTCTCATTTCCTTACTTTCCTTGTCCTTTTCTTTTTCTCTATCCCAGATAATCTTGAATTCTTTTCTATATAGCATCAACAAGGCGAGAGACAAACACTTCCTGCTGTTCTAAATAAACTATCTTCTTGATTATTGCATTTGCCAGGGAGGTGAGAGATGAGAGTTTGTATTCCCTGAGACAGAAACTGGCATTGACCCTAGGTCCCCCCTGTTCTGGGGAAATGAGTTAGCCATTGAGGTATTTATAAAAAGGAGATAGTAGATACGGCATCATCTCTGACAGTGCTTGAAAGAAGGTCAACCCACTTTGTTCCTGTGAAACGATTAGTACCAGAACTAAGAAAGCCTGATTTTCTATAGATATATTTTTTACGGCTGATTGACTCTGCAGTCTGTGAAAATACAAGCTCTGATTGAAGCTTTTCCTTTGATTAGGACATGTATATTAGAGCATAGTAACAAATACGGAGTAGAATTTAGGCTGAAATCTTTTCCCTCAATCATAATATTTCCAGAGTATCTAGCCTTCTGCCACCACGTTTTTTAAACAAGTAAGAAAAGTTGGGGGGAATGGTTGGCAAGGCACAAGCTAAATCTGTATTAATAACTAAAAAAGGCCAGGGACTGTTCTCTGGCTGTGAGGGCAAAGGGCAAGGCTCGGCTCACATTCATGTATTTTTCACCCTCTTTCGTACCAGAATGGGTTGAGCTTGTCCATACTTCATTGTTAACATAGTTCTTGGTCTGCAGTGTCACTTGAACTGTGCCAGGGCTTTGCCCAGAAAGCCGTTCCCTTGAGCAAAAATTTTGCTAGGGCCTATTGTAACAAACATAGTAATTGACCAGGGTGGAGCCCTTCTTCTGTTTCAGATGTACTGTTGATTAGACAATACACATAAACAGTCTAATCTGTAGGAAATAAGGCTAAAATAATAAATAAATTAATTACATTTTTAAACCTGGTGACATCTGTGTCCTAGAGACACTTATGGAATCATAATGTAACAAAGCTCCTGATTTTACTGAATAAAGCACAATTGCACTTAGCAGAAGTGGGATTTAAGACATCATCCCATTCTCTATGTTTCTCTGTTTAAATCTCTGTATGGCTTTTACACTCAAAATCATGGCGAGCAAAAAGGGAATATAACTTACATGTAGACTCAAGAACTTACTATCTTAAGTTTTAGCAGCGTAACGAAAATGCAACAAGCATTATTATTAGTCCATTTAGAGTGATACTAACATTTCTAACACAAAGTTTCTTAAAATTTTAATTTGTGATAATTAAAAGTCTTTTATAAACTTTACTCACATCTCTAGATAAGTACATAATGTACACATGGAAGAACGTACATCTGACGTCACACCTGATGTTTTTCCTGTTTTTCTGTTTTGGTTTGGTTTGGTTTGGCTGTGGGTCCTTTTGGTTTGGGGTTTGTTTTTTTTTCCCCGCAAGGCACAGTACTAGATGAAAAAATTACCAAGAAAAAAATCAGTACACAGGGCCAAGTTTAGCTGTCAGATTTCATTGAAATAAATGGTCCTGATTCTGTATCAAATTGCAGATGTATGAGTCACACTAACTGTGCTGGAACTTCTCTCTAATAAATGAAATAAATCATAGGAGTAGTTGTTGTGTGGGCACATCTTTATGTATTCAGTGTTCCATGATGCAAAGAAAATTTGCAAATCATTAATTATAATTTATGAACATCCTTGGTCAATGTTTGTGCTGTCTATTATGACTGCCTTTCCTAAATTCCCCTTATCATTGCACTGAGTATTGTCTGTGTATGGATTATATAGTTTGGTCCAATCGTTACAAAATATTTTAGCCATAAGAAACTATGAGACCAAATAACAAAACTGACACAATAATAATCTCATATGTCGACATATACCTATCACCTATTTATAAATCAACAGTTCCAGTGTTGTGACTTCAAAGAACTGACCTATTGTATGTTACTACTTTGTTTGCAGTTGCTAAATAAGTTTTCAAAAAAATTAAAACTCAGTTAAGTGCTCTCAGTATATATATCAGCATATATATACTGAAATATATTTTTCAGTATATGTAACGTATGCTTTCTTCACAGAGACAGTCAGTGGTCATGGGGGGTGAGATGTGAGCTATGTGTTTGGAATACATATTCTATAATACAATCTCTTTGTTAGAGTGTAATACATAGTAAGTAGTCCAAAAAGCCCTACTTAAAATCCAGCATATTTTGTCATTCAGATTTTTTTCAAGGTTAGCCAAACTCTGAGACTTGTGTATCATACCGTATAAAAAGTCTTTAATGACTTCCGCTGTTACAATACTAATATTATGGCTACAGGCCCGAATCAATATCAATAATAGCAACTCACACCACCCCTCACCCCCGATCTTGGGCTCTAATCCCTTGCATCAAAACTACACTAAAACTCTTTGATATTAAAAATTGGAGCTGTGTAATTTGCAAATGCTTCTACAATTCTTCTCATTTCTTACAGTACAATAAGGTAGCATTTCTATAAGAGAATAGATGCTATTGCAAAAGAGGGCAGTCAGACAGTCCAAACGAAAACACATGATTGAATGCTGGAAAAAAACATCCTGGCTGAAGAGTTAAAGGCGTACTGTTAAACTTTCATTTCAATGCAATAACAAGTAAGAGCACACTCCTCTAATTATTTTGTAGTAATAATAAAGAGTCTATCTACATTTAAATAAATGAAACAGATACATTTTTCTTAATTGTTCAAATAACTGAAAGTTACATCTATGTGGATGGTTGCCATTCCTTCATATACAGGTGAACCTGACCTCAGTATTTGGAGTCATCTTAGTACGACTATAAAATAAACATGGACAAATTGAAAATAAACAATTCCTCATTTCCAAAAAAACATTTAGCAGCCATATTTTTATAGCATCACAATCTTTCTTCTTATCTGAACTTTTTATAGTAAATATGATTGTTTTCATTGAAGACACCGAGAAAAAAAATATGAAAAACTCAAAATAAGATGATCTACTCAAATCTCTTAATTCTAACAGAGATTAAGTGTAAAAAGTGTGACTCTAGGTAAAAATATTGTAGCTGATGAGTTTAATCAATGCTCTTAGGTGAAAGTGATATACCACTGGAGAGTGAAAATTCTGTAGAACAGTAGCAACAGAAGGTGGCTCAGTGGTTGGATTTGCACAGGTGGCTTTAAAATATGCTCTGTGTCAGCTATCTAAAACTTCAGCCTGCTTTTATTGAAGCTGATGGCAAAATTCCCATTGAATTCAGTGGGGGCAAGAACAAAGTTCTTACTATGCCTTCAGAGCAATTAATCTGCTTTTCAGTTCTCATGTAATACACATATGCAGTCTATAGCTAGAAAATGTCATCTAATTAGTGTTTAGAAAAACACTTGCAAAACTAGATCTTGATTGAACATTGGATAATTTGAACTATATTGGTAGTCCTTGTTTTTCTTTAAGTATTTATGTTTCATAAACTACTATTGACTATAGGAGTCACATTAGTTTAGGAAGTATTTTTGTTATTGTTAACATTGTGAAAATATATTTTAAGTTAAATAATTCAATAAATTACATCTGCAGTTTCTAAGTCTGTTAAAAGAGAAGACACACTATTAGAAATCATTAAAGAAGTAGAATAAATAATACAATGTAAATTGCAAATTCAGATTGCATAAATGTTTTCAGAGCTCAGCCACAGCTCTTGGTTTGTTGAATCACGCTACTGAACAAAACTTTGTTAGCAACAAGTACCGAAACTGCATTATAGCTGTAGTTACCTTTGTGTCAATTTTCTGCAGCTTAATCCAATGGGATCTGGCATCCTTCCGTGGCTTTATTGTGAGTGTTTTTAATTATTTTTCTACCATTTCATTAAGTATTTAGATAGCTGATTTTACAGGCTTTGTATGCTCTGCCTTATCATTTATTATTGTTGATACCAAAGGGACCATCTTTTTTACAAACCATTTTTATAAAGTACGTACTTTTTTAATAATTTATGTTTATACAATTTTTGTTGTTAAACACTGTGCCAAGAGCTATGAGAGTTAAGTTGTAAGCGAGTCGTAAGTAAGAAAATCAGATTTGTTTATTTATAGTTGTGGAGCAGCTGGGTTTCAGGGGTCTGCCTGTATGCACACCAGTACATATAAATCATTAATTCCTTGGGTTGTCCAGGAACTCTCCAGCCATAAATGAATTAATGAACAGGCTTGAGACAATAGACCAGCTTGAAACCAGCTGACTGACTGACTGAACCTTCACAATGACATATTTGACTAATAGTTACAGAAACCCTGCAGATGTAAACTTTGGACAGTTTGGTAATTCCTGCTGTGTATAGTTTAATTTATATGCCTAAATATGTTGATTAAAATTCTGGGTGGAGTGTCCGAAGGACTGACCTCCGTAATTTCTGCCACAGACATGACTGCATTGTGCCTAGATAAGAGACATGTAGTCAACAGAAACTCTTCCTGCAGAAATGGTTGCACAGGACAGTCTTTTGCATGTAGATGCTTAGGATATGTTTTGTATGCATTTTAAGTGTAACAACAGTGATGAATTATGCATGTGATGGGCTAGACACACAGGATATCAGGAGATCTGATTCTTCATGTAGGCATTATACTATGCCAAGATCCCAATAAATTTTTTTCTTGCTTTTTAACAAACACTCTGAGCATCAAAGTGCAACAACACAATTAATGAGTCAGTCACATAATAAAAAGCATCTAATGACATTTAAGATACTTGAAATTATCCTGCCTGGCCTGAATCTGACTCTGCAGAAGACATACCTTTCATCTAGGTGCCATGCCATATCTGGCTGTCTCATGTCGCCTCAGTTTGTAAGTTGTCTCAAATGACACTGATTTTGTTTAGGCAACAGTGTAGAGCTTTTAATGTTTACTTTACAGATCTGAATTGTTCTCTAGGCTCCATTGACTGCATTGTCAACATGCAGACATCAAAATTTAAGTATATCAAATCCCATTTCTCATGTCCGGTCAGTTGAATTGCTCTTTCATATTCCACTAACTCTTGCTTTGATATCCATTGACTATAGTAGGAGCTTACACATCTACATTTAGATACCTCAGTACCTTGAACTGACTCCCATTCCTGATGCCTGCTACTGAGTGACTCAGAATCTACACAGAAGAAGTGTTTGATATCTGGTGGATGTTCAATGTAATAGAGAAAAATTGATCTTGAGGTCCAGTTATTGAAAACTGAAAAAGAAATATGTACTAAAAATAACTTTACTTTTTTAACACTAAGGACAGCTAATTATTGGAAAAGCTTATTTTGGAAGGTCTTTAAATGAGAATTAAATATCTTTCCTGAAGAAAACAAATTCTTATTTTAAATCTACCCTTTTTTACTGTTTTGCTTAGAATAGCTTGTTGCTGTGGTATTTTTCCTTCATATTTTCTGACAAGTTTAAGTTAATTAAAGACCTAAAGCTTTTTGTTGTTGCTGTTTTGATGAGGATGCAGAAAACCTTTTGCTTCTCAAACTAAATAGAAGGGAAAATAGTCTTGTCAATCTGGATAATGGTTCTGCATATTGATCAAACATATTCCTTATTAGATTGTTGAGACAGAAGACTGCAGTTTAATATCTATCTAATGATTATTCTTATGTCAATCTGAGCAATGATAATTACACTGTGATTAATGTTGTGATTGAGATCTGTGTTGATTTCTTTTCCTTAGATGTTTTTGACAAGTTATCTTTCTGGCTGAAGTGCTGGTACAAATTGCTGGTACAGATTTATCGTATCTTTAAAATCTTGTAATTTATGATTAAATGCCAAAATTATTATACAGCAGTAAGTAATGTGAACAAGAATATTCTGCCTCTGGTTGATGTTTCTAAAGGTTTGTCCTTTCTTTGGACTTGTTTAATCTTCCACATCTATTATCCTGAAGTTTTAATAGTACCCATCTGAACAATTCCTAGGTGTACTCAAGCTCCATGAGCAGATTTCTCAGGGTCCTTTGAGGGACATTGTAGTCACCACAATTGAATCAGTGAATAGAAGCTCCTGAAAAATGCATGTTGGAGTAGTGTATTCCCTTATCAGGCTCTATTCAAGGATAAAGTCTGAAAATGTTCTTAAGTACTTAAAGCAGGACATTGGTGGACTCCCTATGCTGATGCAGCCTGATAGAAAAGGCTCTTTGCAACCATCAAATTTGAAAGGCTGCTAAGACTTCAAGCTTGTCAAGTTTTGGCTTGAAAAAAAAAAATCTCTAAATGCCTCCAACTGGTCATTGCATACTTGTCCAGAATGATCTGGATGAGAAAGGGATAGCATTTGGCTCCTGCTGACAGCCCATCTGGACCTAGAACCTATGCAGAGCAACACCCAGCACTGGAGCATTTTCTGCATCAGTTTAAAATGATGAGAACATAGGGTCTATCCAACTTGAAAATAATCTAGCTGGAGATGGAGGAAGAGATCGGGGTGGATCATCTGTTTTTCCTGTGGTTGCTTTATTACTATGTAGAAAAGGATCAAGATCCAGCGTATATGAAGGGAAAAATGAGGGCATGTATTCAACTGTAGTGTGGTGAGTCCTAGGTTCTCATCTCTATTTCAGGAATGCTTATGTGTTTTATAAACAGTGACAAGATAAAAAGCAGAAAAAACAGAGGCAGGGAATTAAAGCCACCATCTTTTCTCATTTGAAATATAAAACCTAACTGTTACAGAACCAGGATCCGAACTACAGGATTGCTTTCTGCCATATTAAGTTTGTATCCTTTTTGCATAGAGACACAATCTGAAGAAAACGCAGCACGTCTCTGACTCCTCTATTCCACCCTGAATAGTCCATTGTTTAAAGATTATAATTATCCCATAGAAATTTAAAACCATGGTCTTGAATCTTCTTGGACTGAGGAATGAATTGAGCTTCTAAATACAATTACAGGTGGACAATTGTATGTCTTTTAGGATGGTTTGACAATTTTGTACAGAAAAAGAGAGCTTTGAGATTTTCAAAGAGGGTCATTTCACCTTTCTCCACAAGAGTTCTGGATTTTACACTATGTATCACAAGAAAATTATTGCCTCATGCTTCTAATTCAAGCACTTAAGCTCTGGAATGCTGTGCAATTCTGACACACTTCTGTACCCACTATTTCATGCTGGATGAAATAGTGCTGTAGGTCTAAATGCGTATTTATTTCACTTCTTCACTGTAGACAGATCTTATTTCTTTAATTCTGCATCTTGATACAGATATAATAGAGAAAATAGTATCCATTTCATAGGCATCTAAATAATTTAAGAAATATACTCTAAAATGTCTTCAGTTTAAGATGTTTGATTAGGAGCTGCAAGTACAGTCAGTTTATGTTAATATACACTCTATGTGATCCTTTCTCTGCCTCAAAATACCTTTGTGAAGATAACACTATCTGCAGAAAAAATACATTTATTCTTATAGTTTTATTAAAACATTATTTTTTGTTTTTTTAATCTCTGTAGATGTTATTTTAAAGAAACCAGCATTTACATGATAACTTAATTCTGTTCTATCAGCTTTTACAACTGTCTTTCAAGACCTGTAATTTGATCCAGCAACCAGAAAATGCTCTGAGTAGTCTCTTTTTATTTGCTGAAACAACAATTTGTCAGCAGATTGGAAAGTTAGCATTCCATGTTCGCTCATTCCAGCATTCTGTGAATTGACTTTATCTCACTCAGAGTTTGAAGTTAATGCATGCGTATCCAAGATATACAGTGATTAGTATGTGCAGTTTTCACAATCAAATTCTTTCCAATTTCTTTCTTTTGAAAGTATAACTTACATTTGAATTTAATTGCACAACCATTTCACAGATTCTACTATCAAGTAAATCACCCTCCACAATTACATGATGGAAGTGTGGCTATATCAATATATAATGATCATTTTGATTGACTAAAATGTAATGTAATAGAAGAAGGAGCACTGTAAAATAAGAGGCCAACAGGGATTAATTATGAGATTTCTTTCTGTTTTCAACTATTTTATAAAGTCTTTAGAGATCTCTACATTTCTCTTACATCATTTTCGTGAACTTTCTTTTAAACACGTAATGAAACTTTTGGCAGATGGTATGTAATGAGCATTTTTTTACTGTTTCTAAAGTAAAAAAAAGCTTGAGAAAGGATGGGGAGGAGTATTTTTCCTTTCACTTTTGATGCAAAATGGCCATAGACTATCTTCTTCAAATATTGACTGATCTGTTCTGTTCCACATTTTCCACTTTCTACTAATGTGTGTATTAAGAGTCTGCTGCAATCTTCTGTTTTCATTACCACTAGTGACACTAGACTTAAAATCAGGAGATCTTCTGGGATCCTCTCTTGGGTCAGCCATTGTACTGCTCAATGTCCTTGGGCAATTGCCTTAACCATTGCAGCAGCAAATTATCTCCCCTTGCATGTCTCGTTACCACTGAAAGTTTTGCCAGGTAGGTAGAGGCAAATCTTGTAGCTGCTCAGTGTGAAGAGGGAAGAATTAATGAGAACTGGCCAGGACTGGTCTAACTTAGGGGAGAGCAACAAAGAGGTTTGAATGCACAAATCAACCAAATCGCAGCCACAGCCCAAGCAGGGTCAGCTGAGCCTGTCCAGGGTGTGCAGGGGCAGCTTCCCCCAAAAAGGATTCAGCCAGCAGGCAGAGGACAGAAGTAGCCATGGAATCTCTTTTCCTGTGCGTGTCAAGCCACAGCTGTTGGACACTGCCTTTGTGGGGAAGACTGAATTTCCAGGAGTTTTTGGCCTGACCAGACATTTGACCAGGAATGACATACATATGAGTGTATGTGTGTGTGTTTTCCCTGTGAATTCCATGCATTTCTGCCCTCCATTTTGATCAGAAACACTGAATAAATAATAAATCTGGTTTCTATCTAATTAGTTACTCCTTTGGATAACAGAAGCTCATTGAAACAGGTGTGGTCTCCCACTATGTACGCATGCGGCATCATGCTTATCATGTTGGAAGCCTCTAATCACTGATGTTTTACAATTAATGAGCAAGACTCAAGCAAGAGATGAATCCAGACAATAATCATTTATTCTTTTCCTAAATCTGGATTTAATTGGTCTTAATCTGAACTCATACACAATAACATAAATCACTGGGTAGAGGACCTGAATCTGACCTAAATCACTAACCTATGTTAATAAATGAAATTCCAGTCTTAAAATTCTTGACGTATTGTGTGTGGGCAGTAAAATCCTAATTACAATCCCCATGTAAAGTTCTTACCTGAAAAACCTCTTACTTGACTCAGATATCTTTTCACTTCCAATTGCTATTGATTTTTCCTATCATCTGTTTAAGAAAAATCTTTCTAGATTCAATGCATTAAATGTTTTATGAATGACATAATATAAAAATTGTAACTGTTAAAAAATAGAATATTTTTCTTCATGAATACCTATTGTATTTAAAATACTTGTAAAGATTTTTTATTTATTGAAGAAAAATTAACTTATTCATAAACATTATCTATTTATACATTATATGCTTATGACCATATTAGTAAGACAGAAAACTTTCAGAGGCTTCGGTGAAAAAATATTATGCTGTTTCTCTTCCTTGGTTTCTGTAGACTTCTGTAGACTCTGCCAATTCTGAAAATATATACTATACTAAGAAATTACACATCTTCAGAACAATTTTATGTACTCAGTTTTATAACAAGATATTAATAGTTTTTGTCTTTATTTAGAACTTACCTTGTATATGTGTTTCTTAACTTCCTGATCTGTGTATCATTTTAAATATGATTTATTACATATTTTCCATGGGTGCAAACAAGATTCGTTCCAGCTCCAGTGGAATTCAAAAATACCTAGACAAGGTTATGCGTTTCCATGATCGCATCAGCAGCTCTTTGGCTTGAGAAGTTCAAGTGGGGCTCTGGTGTTAAGGTTATATCATTCCACTGACAGTGTGCTGGTTGTTTCAGCAGCAAGGAAGGACTGTTGAAACTGAATGCAGTGAATCACCCAAGGGCGTGGAGTCATGTCCAGGCTCCCTCTATTCCATTTTAGAGTGACAGGAGGTTTAGGAAGCTATTGTGTTCCAGATATGAAAAATCCCAGAGCTTCCCTCTCCATCAGCTCTTGAAATATGTCCTCTGAGATGAGAGGATTTTTCCTGTATGGCTTGCAAGGTTGTGAAGAGCGGTCCATTCCTAGTTTACTGAAAACTCTTTTCATGCTGACACTCCAGAATAAAATAGAGAACAAAACAGGTGGTGGGTTGGTTGGGATTTTTTTGTCAAATGCTGACATGTTTAACCAGAAAACAATCAAATGGAATGGGGAAATGAGGGAGGGTGGGGAGTAACACATCTCAAATAAAAACACAGAACAAGTATGTAAAGATAACGATGCCTGTTAGATACATATATACCCATCCAGCTATCCATCAAAGTTTCTGGAATTACAGATAAGAAAAAGACACTTTTCAGCATGGTAAGTAATGCAAAATTATAATAACAATAACAAAAATGTTTAGAATCTACCCTCCTATTATCCTCAGGACTATAGTTACTTATGTTTAAGAAGCACTCAAAAGCATTTTTTCTAAAACACTTCAGATTGCCAATAGGTTTAGGTTCCCGATTCATGGTGTCGGGAGAGGGGAAAAGAAAAATGATTCCTGGCTTCAAGCTAAGGCTTTGGGAATTCAGATGAGTGAAATGCACCAGACCTAGGAGCAGTTGTTCAATTCATGTTGTACAGATAATGGCTAAAGACAGAAGCAATGCAGGGAGCTTTTCCCACAATTCTGTACAAAAGTAAAAAGTTACACAACTCTCAATCTTGACTAATTTCAGTAGGGTGCCTTTAAATTACAACAAAGTTCATTTTGTTAACCTTTAATCGTCTCTCTTAGGACAGTTTGGTTTTGACTGGGAACAATATGTGATCTCTTTTACCAGGACATTCAATTTCTCCTCAAATTAATTTAAATCTTCCCTTGTAATTTAAAATTTTTATTTGTCATTGTCAATGTAACATCAATTATTTCTGGCTCTGCCCTCAATTTAGCTGCAAGTATCAGTCTCTTGGTACTGTTTAAAATCTTGTTAGGAATTTTAGGAAGGGATACTGGAGCAATCTAATGATAATTATTTTTGTCATTGTCAGCTTGAGTAATCATGCAGCATTTGTAATGGAGTCTGATAATAGTGCTATATTCTATGGAAATATGAGTTGTATAAACTAAAAACATAAAATGTGAATTGGTTAGGAATCTCTAAATAAATATAGAATATGAATTAACATGTGTGGAAGCTCTGCTTTGTAGGCCAGAGAATTAATTTTCATATCTTTGTTTTGTATGAACATCAGAAACTCATCTATTTTCTTTCATTATTTTTTTCCTAGATCGAATTTTCTTAATAATCTTCTTTCTTTATCAGAAGTTCTAATGCCATAGTTCCATAACTATTTAGCAAGTATTCTGGTAATGGCAATACTCACTCTTGCCCTCTCTTCAGAATCCATATTGATGATGAACACTTTCCCTTCAGATGTGCCACTCCCTCTGTCAGTTACTTTTTTTGACTATGGATATGTCCATATGTGCTGACTTAATGAATTACGAGTGGTACTGTTATATGTCTGCAGGATAAAGTTTGCCTTCATTAAAAAATCTCAAACATATAACCAAATATAAACTATGAACTGAAGAAAATTTCAATGATTTCATTCTTTGCTCTACATAATCTATTTTTAATAAAAATAGCTGAAACTAACATATTCCTTGCCCACAGGGGCCCACAATCTGTCAGCAAAAGCAATTGTCCCATGAACCCCACATTTCCAGTGTTACAGGACACAATCCCTCTGGTAAACAAGGTTCTTAATAAACAGATTTTCAGCCCTGAAGGATCCTCATTTAACTAATGAATTTATAAATCAATAATGTCTTTCTTCCTTTTTGTTTTCAAAGAAATATTTAGATGGGAAGTAGAGGGTGGTAATAAAACAGTAACTGAGATTCTATGTGTGTCATCAGGTGTAGATGGACTTACCACTGCTCAAAATTTCTCACAAGGTTTTCAGTTTAACCAATGGAAGCCCAAAAGTGGCTCACCCTGAGAATTCAGGGTGTATCCAAGCTGAGGACTTGAAGAGTCATGCTCTTGTGGCACTGTTACGTGAGAAGAAGCAGCATCTGAATCTTTCTGTTGACAGGATTAAGTTTGAATTGCATCTCATCTCAGTTTTCTTACGGATCTCTGCCTCCTGTACGCTTGGATAGGGTAACCACATGAGAATTCAGGTTTGTTTTCTCACTTCTTTGCTTTGCTTTCCTAATCTGATAGAGGAATTTTCTTCCCCCTTGGGTGTATGCATAACCAACTCAGAGCAGAGAAGAGAAACTTCAGAACAGGAATGAGTGACAAGGAGAGGAGCAGGAGTTCACAGTCTCTGGGTCTGGCCACCTTGCTCTAGAGTTTGTCACAAATCCAATGTGATTTACATTCTCTGTGCGTATCTTCCCTTTACAGAGAAGTGCTGCTAACTCAGCAGTGTGCTTCTCTTCAATCAGTGTTGAGCTGAGTGTGACTATGGTTTAGGCACACTGATAATTGTCTGTCTGGAAAGAAACTAAAACAAGTACTGCAATTTTCATTTGCATACCTAAATGCTAGAGGACAATCAGGAGCGCTTTACCCAGAGACTCACTCTTTCAGAACTTTGAAGCAGATTTTTCTCCACAATGAACTGTAGTCAGAAAATGAACTTATTAAAAACCTTTGTGCAAAAATGAAGCTATTTATATAAAAGTTAATTCTTCATGCGGTCATTCATGCACCTCAGATACAGTGAGAAGGAAAAGAGATACTATTAATATTCAGAAATCAAATGGTATAGGCTACGACTTTATATAAGGTATTTAAGGGGCAAAGGCAGAAACAACTTGATGGACAGGTTGAAGGCAAGGAAGTCTCCAATAATATATCAAGAATATTTTCTAAGGGCAAAGATCCTGAGGGCAAAAGCCTTGGAAGTGGAGATACAGAATGCAATGTTGGGGAGTAAAACCACAAGAGCATAGGTGAGATGCACAGATGAGATGGAAACCCCAGACATGTAAACAGTTCACTATATGAAGAAATAGAGATCAGGGATGGTGAAAAATTGGATATATGGATAACAAAGAGAATGAAGAACAAGTATCTGACATACTTTAGACAGGACGTATCTATAAATTTATATGTAACATGGAGGTGCAGACCAATGAAGAAAGAGAAACATTAAGTATGATAGAAAATATTTTAAAACAGCTCCAGTGTATGAAAATATCCTCCTCTAAAAAGAAGGGGAAGAAACTACCAACATCACGCTCTCCCCATCGAATAGCTTGTTAAACTGTCAGCTTGCTGTAAGCCTTTGTCCCGATGTCCAGTCTGAAAACACACTCTTCGGATCCACTCAGAAACACTAGAAGTGTGAATGTAGAAGCAGAGAAAGGGGTATATACAAGGAATAGTGAGTGTAACAACTGTAATTTTATTATTAGTGAGACTTTCCAAAATACTGTTCTTTTCTTTATTTTCTTTTTCAGTAACAGTAAGATCTGGACTAATAATTCTTTGGCTAGACTGTTATGATTTCAATGCCAGTAACAATATATCTTACAGTTCCACTATGAAGAGTATAGCTAAAAAAAAACTTATCAGAGAGAATCACTGTAGAAGTTGCTGTCAGCAAGTCTGCAGAAGACACCAAGCTGAGTGGTGCGGCTGACACATCCTGTGGGACAGGATGTCATTCAGAGAGACCTCGACAAGGTGGAGAAGTGGGCCCATATGAATCTCATGGGGTTCAACAAGGCCGAGTTCAGGGTCCCACACTTGGGTTGGGGCAACCCACAGTATCAATACAGGCTGAAGGGTGAAGGGATTGAGAGCAGTCCTGCCGAGAAGGACCTGGGGGTACTGATAGATGAAAAGCTGGACATGAGCCAACAATGTGTACTAACAGCCCAGAAAGCCAACCATATCCTAGGCTGCATCAAAAGAAGTGTGGCCAGCAAGATGAGGGAGGTGATTCTGTCCCTTTACTCCGCTCTGGTAACACCCCACCTGGAGTACTGCATTCAGCTCTGGAGCCCTCAGCGCAGGAAAGACATGGACCTGTTGAAGTGGGTCCAGAGGAGGGCCACAAAAATGATCATCAGGATGGAACACCTCTCCTATGAGATCAGACTGAAAGAGTTGGGGTTATTCAGCCTGGAGAAGAGAAGTCTCCAGGGAGATCTTAGAGCAGCCTTTCAGTACTTTAAAGGGGCTTACAGAAAGATGGGGATGAACTTTTTAGTAGGGCCTCTTGCAATAGGACAAGGTGTAACAGTTCTAAGCTAAAAGAGGGTAGATTTAGGCTAGATACAAGGAAGAAATTTTTTTACACTGAGGGTGGTGAAACACAGGAACAGGTTGCCCAGAGAGGTGGTAGATGCCCCATCCCTGGGAACATTCAAGGTCAGGCTGGACGGGCGTTCTGAGCAACCTGATCTAGTTGAAGATGTCCCTGCTCATTGCAGTGGGGTTGGACTAGGTGACCTTTAAGATCCCTTCCAACCTAAACTGTTCTGTGATTCTGTTAAATATAAACATGCTTGCAAGAAAGCAAGCTCTTCACAGGCCGCTATTTTAAAATGTGAAAGACTTAAAACCAAACATGAGGTTCTTCAGGATTTTTTTTTTTTAAGATGAAAAGGAAATAAAATGATGCAGAGAGAAAGAATAAGCTGTGACTGTGTCTGAAATGCTCTACACTTCTGCTTGCTTGTTTGGAGAACTAGAATATTTTGCTACCTATTTCTCCATTGTTTCTTTTTCTAGGGTGACATATTTCAGGAAATGAATAGTCCTGAGACCTGCAGGGTTCAGATGTGTTCAGCATTAGATATCCATTGTGTAGGGATACTGCTACTGCCCACTGCAAGATTTTTCTGAGACTTATATTGTTAACTCTCAAAACAATCTGCAGAGGTAAATGGAGGTGTACCACTCACCTCTTTAGAAACCCTGAATGATGTGTGTTAGGGTGGTGACTACTGAGAAGCATCCCATTATGTTAAACTTTACTGTTAACATTTTATTTTTTATCTTGATTAACATCTTCCTATATTTAGATTTCCTGCTGTTGTCTCCTCATCACTGTTTCATACTATAGGGAACAAACATAGTTTGAAATCATTTGAAGTATTTAAAATTTGGTTGACCAAACCAATAAACTACTGGGAGACGATTTTGTTCTTAAGTAGTGATTAATCTATATTTTTCTGAGGGGTTAATGTCTGTTTCTTGGGTTTATGTCTTGTTTCTAATGTCTGTATCTCTTTATCTGTTTACACTATTTCTAAGCATTTCATCTATGCTTGGGGCATTCTTACAAAAATTAAGATTCATTCATAATCATTTCAATCATCATATACATCTTCATTAACACAGATCTAAGGATCCCAAATGGGTTAACTGATAGACAAACTGCCTGTAGTTTTCCTGTCAACCACAATAAGGTGCAGGGACTCCTCAGCCCTCAAGGTAAGAAAGAAATGAAGAGTGCTGTGACTAATGGAATTTAATAGATTTAGATCTGACCTCAGTCTTTGTCTTCTCTGTTGTCTTGTCTTCTCCTGAGTCCTCGTGTCAGAGATGCTGCTCCTTGTTACATCTGTCACGGTGGGCTCCTTTGCCCCTTCATAGTGGCAGCCACTGAAAGGACATGCTATTGAAAGCGTTGAGGAAGATTTCATCTCTCTGTTGCACAGCTCAGTGATTTAGTAGTTTCAGCAATGTGACATGCTGAATCAGCTCTGCCGCAGATGTTAGGAGTCTCTGACTACTTTGGGATTATATCTAGATTTGTTCAAATGGTTATGCTGCATAAGAGGAAAATGAGCGTAGGAAAGTACAGTAGAACCACTTACAGTGATGTGGTGTGAAAATCCCAAACAGCTTTAGTGCATTTCAATAAACTTTTTCATCAAGACGCATAGAGTGACACTTCTAGAAAACTTTTTTTCAGATACTAAACCCTTTGGAATATATCAAATTATGTGTCTGGATAGTGTTAAATAATGAGGATTATTGCCTTCTCCTCATCTTGGACAGAAACAAAACCAGAAGAAAAATATGCCACCTATCACTGCAGGTTCTCTCAGCTGGAAGCAAAAACCGTTTAGGCTAATGATTTTGCGGATGCTTTACCTTATACTAAAAGTTATGCAGTAAAAGCACTTGGAAAGAAAACAATTTTATTTTTATGACTATGGGACTCTCTTCAAGGTCTGAAGACTGCTAAGCAGGGACAAGATCCACCTGGCCAAGCAGGGCAAAAGCATCTTTGCCAGCTGGCTCACCAACCTGCTGAGGAGAGCTTTAAACTAGAAATAACAGTGAAGGGAGATGACAGCCTTCAGTCAAGTGAGCAAATGGTGAACCAGGTTGGCCAGTAAAGGGTGCATGGTGACGTGGACAAGACAGACTTAATATTCAACAAAACAGAGCAGAAAAGGGCCCATCCCAAGTGTACTCACACAAATAAGGGAGAACTAAGAGGACAGCACTATGGGAGAAGCTTTCACATTTTTCCTGGGAAATCAGTGTGAGTGGGTGCCCCTCCCAAGTGCTTGTGCATTAAGGCATGCGGCATGGGGAACAAAAAGAGGAATTAGAGGTTTGTGCAGAGTTGCAGGGCTACGATCTCATTAGCAGCATAGCAGTGGTGGGATAGCTCACACAACTGGAGTGCTGTGATAGATGGATACAGGGTCTTCAAGAAGAATGTGCTGGGACGGGGGTGGGGGGTGGTGTCCTTTTATGTGAGAGAGAAATGAGAATGCCAGGAGCTGTACCTAGGAACAGGAAAGGAGCCAGATAAACAACTCTCAAGCTGATAGCTGCAAAGTTTTTTGGTCAGCCAACATACTTCCATCCTGCAGTGGCCAGATAGATTACAGGGATAAGAAAGTGCAGCAAAAGGAGTGTATTTGGAGGGTCAGTGGCTGCCTTGCTTTTCCCGCTTCTTTCCTCAGAAGGATCACATTGCTGCAGAGACAGATCTGTGATGTACGACAGGAAATTTCTCCATCTGACTCATGTCAGTTTGCCAACAAAAAGGTAAATGCACTTTTTCTGATTTTGGGATTAGAATAGGGGAGTAGGCATGGAGTTTTACTCTTTATTTTTTGGTGAATAAATTCTTAAAAAAATCAAAAGATGATGCTTGTCACTCAACAAAATAAACTGGTCATAGAGGACTGATGTTATCCATATCTAGTTAAGTTCTTTTTCAATGCTTTGAGATTATCTCACAAAGATAAATGTCACAAGTGAAGGATAATATTTAGAAATATCCTTTAGATCTTAAAAGAAAGCAGAAGATAATTGTGGTGGATTGACTTTGGTGGGCTGTCAGACCCCAACCAGCTCCTCTCTCACTCAACAGGACAGGGTGAGAAAATAAGATGGAAAAGTTCATGGTCAAGATAAAGACAGGGAGATCACTTAACAGTTACCATCACAGGCAAAGCAGACTCAACCAGGGGAAAATTAATTTAAGTTACTGCCAATTAAAATATATTTGGATAGTGAGAAACAAAACCTAAAATATAACCCCCCACACAGTTTCCCAGGCTCAGCTTCACTCCTTTCTCATCTCCTCTACCTCCTCCCTGTCCCTGAGTGGTGCAGGGATGATGGGAAATGAAGGGCTATGGTCAGTCCATAATTGTTTTTATTTTGCCCTTTCTTAAATCTATTTTTCCAGAGGCGCCACCATCTTGGCCGAGGGGCTCAGCCGTGCCCTGGGGTGGGTGGGTTGGGTCCGGCCAGAACCAGCTTTGTCCGGCACGGGGCAGCCCCGGCCTCTCCTCACAGCGGCCGCCCCGCAGCCCCCGCTGCCGCTGCCTGGGCAGGGACACCCAGCACAATAATACAACTTAATTACGATAAAATGGGAGAGAAGTATTTCCTTATTATTATGAAACCATACTCACTAGTATGTTTTTGATATGCTATTATATCATACTTTAAAAAATATGCTTGTACTCACATGAGATCTATGTGTTAATCAGAAATTTTTCACTGAGGGCAAAGACCTCCAAATTCAGAGGTGATTCCTACAGCAGATACATTCATCGCAGTCAACTGCGTACATTCAATGATCACACCATTGTGCAGTCTCTCTGTGCCACTTAAAAGAAAAGGTAGTTAAAACTTTGTAGCAAAGGTAATAACAAAATATTGGAAAGTACGTGATCTGCAGCCAGAATGCATTCCCTGTATAGACTTCAGCTCATGTTGGTCTCTGGAGATGCATATGACCACCAGCAAATTGAAGGTTGCAGGGTTATTTAATTGCTTGTTGACAGTGCGTAGAGGTTGCATTTCAGATCATTAATTTTAAGTTGTCGATCCTTTCTTTGTTTCCTAATTATACGCATATACACAAGAAAGGTACAAAGTCAGAGTTTAGAAGTTGCAGTAGGGTTTTTCTACATAGAAGCACACAGAGAGGATCCTGCCTGTTGTCTTACAGGTTCAGTTCAGATCTCTCTTGGCATGTTCTAGGTGAACTAGCACGTCTTTTCTTTCTCTAGCCTTCAAGAAACTTTTCTATGTACAGTAACATTGCTGAGAGCAAGTTCTACATCCCAGGCACTGCCTTCCGCCATAAGTAAATTTAGGCTTAAGAATAAGTAGAAATGTCCTAAAATAATGGACATTTTAATTTGAGGAAATAAAACTGGGGAATGTTCCAACCAATACAATGGGAGTGGGGTGGTGTACTGAAACACAAGGCACTCATTGTATTTGAATCATTAAAAAAACAACAAATGAGAGGCAAATTAAAGCAATAACTAAAACATGAAGTTTTCAGAGACAGACCACATTCCACTGATGTCTGGAAATAAGAATCGTTCTCTATGCTGCAGCTATTTTTCCTGCAGTTCAAAGCTCAGAATCCCCATGGAAACAGGTTGGTCTTTCCACTGAAGAAGACTTTCTGAGACAAAAAAAAATAAAAAAAAAATGCAGAGGTGAAATCCTGTCCCCAGGAAAATCAGATCACAATTCTGAAAGCTGTAGTTAGGAAACAGTATTTCAAATACAGCATCCAGAGCTTTTAATGTTGGTGCCTTCCTGTTCAAGTAACACTGAAGTGAACCCTCTGGCGACATCCAAAGGATGAAAGGTCTTAAGAAGAGTCACTTATATAAAAATTAAAATGAAAATAACATGTTAGTTACATAACTTCTAGATCTTTTATTTTACTTTTAGCCTCTTCTTAAATGAACCTCAAAAATAATGGGAGACAAATTAGGTGTAACAATCAAAATTGTCTGCTTATTTCTTGGAAGGCCTTTGTCAAATTTTTACAAAATTATATTCCCAGTACATGCTAGTTCAGATGAGTTACAAATAGTAGAAAGCAAATAATAAAAAGGAACTATAATAAATTCGGTTAAATAAAGAAAACAAGGCTTATAATTTAAGCAGATTTGTCAAAATTGAATACCAAATGTTGTTTAACTTGCTTAAAAGATGGCTGAGTAATACAAAAAATATTCTTCCAAGAAATAGTTTGATAAATATTTTGTTGACAGGATCAGTATTAATGCACATCTGCTTCATCAAAACCAGCAAGTAAATATGGCATAAAGGAAACCAAAAAAAAAACCCCACAGTAATTTGTAGGATCACAACCTAAAAACTCTGTGGAAGCCAAAGAGAAGATTTGAATTCATAAACATTTTATTTTCAGCAAAAGCTGTTATTTCAGTTGTTCCACAGGTTCTACAAGACCAAGGCACATTAGGCCTTTCATTATTTCAATATATTGTGTTCTCAATGATCAACACAATTAGGGCAAAAGACAAGCCTGCCATTGGCAAGGTGATTTGCAGTCTCTTTCACTCTTCCTTTACTATTGCAAGCACAATGCTAAGTATAATGAAATTACTGTCTTCAAAATAAGTTCATAGAATCATAGAAGAGTTTAGGTTGGAAGGGACCTTAAGGATCATCTAGTTCTGACCCCCCTGTCATGGGCAGGGACACCTTCTACTAGACCAGGTTGCACAAAGCACCATCCAGCCTGGACTTGAATATCACTAGGGATGGGGCATCAACAATTTCTCTGGGCAACCTGTTCCAGTGCCGCATCACCCTCAGAGTGAAAAATTTCTTCCTAATTTCTATTCTAAATTTACCCTCTTCCAGTTTGAAGCCATTCTCCCTTGCCCTATCACTACATGCTCTTGCAAAAAATCCATTTCCAGCTTTCTTGTAGGCGCCCTTCAGACACTCTAAGACTGCTATAAGGTCTCCCTAGAGCCTTCTCTTGTCCAGGCTGAACAACTCCAACTCTCTCAGCCTGTCTTCATAGGAGAGATGATCCAACCCTCTGATCATCTTTGTGGCCCTCCTCTGGACCTGCTCCAACAGGTCCACAACCTTCTTGTGCTGAGGAGTCCAAAGCTGGACACAGTACTCCAGGTGGGGTCTCACAAGAGTGGAGTAGAGGGGCAGAATCACCTCCCTCGACCTGCTGGCCATGTTTCCTTTGATGTAGCCCAAGATACAGTTGGCCTTCTGGGCTGCGAGCACACATTCCTGTGACATTTATGGGAAATCCCACATTTCCGTGATAACGATATTGGAATAAACTAATCTGTTGTCATTAAAATTCAGCCTATTCCTCTAGATAAAAATGGAAACTCCACAAAAGAGATTAGAATAGATGATGACTTTTTATACTTGTGTTGATTCTCCAGCAATCAATATGATACTCTTGCATAATTAATAGCACTTAAAATTCACATGATAAATCCATTTTTTTCTAATTTGAATACTTAATTTCTCATTCGTGGAGAAAAGAAAGTAAGTACTCTTTGCTCTGTTCACTGCACATGTGAATACTGATGCATTTATGTTTATAACGCCCTGTCTAGAAGAAATACAAAACAGTCATAAGTTTTTCTTGATGTGCAAGAAATGATCTCAATTTATACACAGGCTCCAAATTCCACATACATAGTAGTTACAAGAACTGTAAGTAACATCACTATTGAAAAAACTGTTTCAATATAAATAAAATAATTAGATATATTATTTGTGAATGTCTGCATCTTCCACTAGATTATTTCACCTGTTCCACTTAAAACCAGTCCTGCAATCAGGATGTTACTTGCTGATAGAAATTTTGAAAACTGGTGTTAAAGTGAAGCGCTGTCTTTCCAGTAATTATGACAATGAAAACGAAAAAGGAAGTATCAGTAAAATGTTGGTGTGTTCCACTGTGCACTCAAGACTAGCTATTATACAAGTGAAATTATCATTTGATTTTCATTATGGAAGGGTGAATACATATTATTAGTAGAATCATGGAATCATAGAATTGTTAAGGTTGGAAGGGACCTTTAAGATAATCTAGTCCAACCGTTATGCTAACCCGACAAAAAACACTTCTAAACCATATCCCAAAGTACCACGTCTACCCTTTTTTTAAACACCTCCAGGGATGGCAAATCCACCGCCTCCCTGGGCAGCCTATTCCAATGTTGGATAACCCTTTCAGTGAAAAATTTTTCCTAATATCCAACCTAAACTTCTCCTGGCTTAACTTGAACCCATTTCCTCTCATCCTATCCCTGGTCACTAGGGACAAGACGTCAGTCCGCATCTCTCTACAACCTCCTTTCAGGTAGTTGTAGAGAGTGATAAGGTCTCCCCTCAGCCTCCTCTTCTCCAGGCTAAACAGCCCCAGTTCCCTCCAGACCCCTCACCAGATTCGTTGCCCTTCTCTGGACACGTAGTAGTACAGTAGTACATATTGTTAGTAGTAACAATCTGAGAAATGAATTAGACATCCAAACCTATAGGTCCAGATTTTCCAGTTAATATTTTTTTTCTTAGCTTAAATAGCATGAACATTTATTGTTCTTTGCTTAACTATTGGTTTTTAAAGTACAGAGGATAAGTGAAAAGAAAGCCTCTAGCGAGACACATTTGAAGAACAGTATTTTTAGTATTTGCAACATTTTTATTTCAAAGATATTTTACATCAGTGAAACAGTCAGTGGACGTAAAGGAAAGTTCATTCGCTGTGAAGAATAGAGAATTTGATTTTCCACAAAATGCTGTGCATTCCTTGTGGAATATGGCTCATTGTACATAGATAAATCAGTCAGCATGCCAGACTGTTGTATTTCTCAAGAATATAGCTCTAAGGCAAGTCATGGAGCTGGAGTCTCTATTATTTCATGTACACACTTAACATTCTTATTTGCCCTTTCTGTAACTTCTTGAGTTTTACTTAAAAAGCCTGCCTAACAAGTATAATTTTCTACCTGAATTTTCTGCTGACTAGAAATAATCAAGAAATTTTATGTAATTTCTCTATGAGAAGTGAACTACTGTATACATTTGTCTTTGTTGTTGGTTTCCTTCTAAAAGACCCATTTTAATGATGCCTCATGAGAGTTTTCTGGAAAAAAAAAAAAAATTATTACCCTATTCCTACAACAGACTAAAAGAATTTTCTAATTATATGTACATTGACAGCTGTCATTATAAAACTATAGTTAACTTCCGATGTAAAATATATTTTTTATTCTTTTTATGATATTCCTTTTTTCTTTAACTATGCAGAAAACTTACCTTACTTATCCATTTTGTCATGTTAGCCCTCTTTTACTTTAGCAGTATGAATATATGCATATTGTCTCTATATATATACACATATATAGTTTGCTTCCGATGTACATTTCTCTCTTGACAAGATACAATATAAATAATTTATAGGCACAATTTATTGCAAGATAGAAATATGCTGATACAAAGTACAGAGAACCACCTTCTGTTCAGGGAAAAGCAATATAGTCCACAGTGTTGTAATAAACTGCATATTTCATTAGGAAAGATATTTTATTGATTTGTTTTTCACCTGTGCATTGCAAGTTTTCTATAATTCAAGTCCTGATTATTATTTTTTATATCATAGCTTAAGTTACCAGATGAGGAAATTAATTTTTTCTACTCTTATCTTCGCTGTGAGCTGTCCTTAAACGTGAGTGAAATGGCTGTGCTTAACTGTGTAATAATCCACCATTCATGCTGAGTTAGCAAAGAGGAACAGGATATCTCTTCAGTCATCAGGCTGCCGGATGGCCTTCTCAAAAGGGAAATAAAAAATCACCTCATCTCAAAATCACCTGCTTGAGATTGACCTCCACATGCTAAATCCCTCTGCAGGCAGATCTTAACAGCCATTTATCTCTGCCACACCCGTGGAGCTGACTTTCCCAGAGGGCAGAGGGAAACATTTAGCAATATAGGATGTTATTTCCTCAGTAATTAGCAATCCCCTCGGCAGACTGGTTCAGCTTTCTCCCTCAGAGACCCTTGGGCATGGTGACCTGCCTCCTGGCCTCAGCAGTTTCTACCCCTGGAGGTATCCGAGCCGATGGCTGCCTTCCAGCAGATGTGTATCTGCCTGAGAAATAGTCCCTTGTGGGTGACTTGCCTATGATTCAGTTCTCAGTAGCATTCCTCACCTCTTGAAAGACATCCCCTGTCCATTTTGGTTAATCAAATGTGTTATTAATAACTATGATTGAGTAATCAAAGTACTGCTTTTCATCTGCGAAAGGACAGGTGAGAAATATAGCAAATGTGCAATCTGACACATCAAGTATTCAGAGAATACAAAAATACTAAAATTGCATAGCTAAACTGAGTTTAAAGATGTGAAGATGTTTAAAGAAGTTACTACACTACAGAGGTTTTACATTTGTATATAAACAACTGATTTTGCGGAAGCTGTGTGACTTCCATGCAGATTTTACAGTGCGTCAATTCCACTATCTCTGTAACATTTTGCTAATTTGACTTAAATTATCACTCAGAAATGAAAGAAAACTACCAATGGAATAATATTTTTTTCAGTGTTTAACTGAAAAGAAATAAAGCAAACATAGAATGGAAGTCATATTTTTTGTCAGCAGTCATAAAAGTAATATTTACAAGGAAATATCTTTGGAAAATAAAGTCTAAGTGTTTAATTGCTAATCGGTGAAACTTAGGTCAGAGATAAATTACAAAAGGAGAGAAGTAATAGTAGAGTGAAGAGGATCATGTTCCAGTTGGACTCATGTTCTGCCTTGCAAGTGAATGTACTGTAGAGGTAAAGCATTATTTATGCTCTTCAGTCTTAAGTAGAAAGTAACAATATGATCTAATTGCCTACTTGGATTCAAATATGGAAGCTTCATAATATCACATGGCATGCTTTATTGCAATTGACTGCCCTAACCCCAAAACAGTAAAAAAACTTAACCCATCTGCCATTTATTATTATTTTAGTATTATTTATAGTATATTAATTAGAATCTAAATTCTGTCATCGCCAAAGTAAATAGCACTGGGGTTTTGGTGCATTTCTGTTCATTACACAGAGCCCAATGGTCACAACATGTTTAGAAAGGGCCAACCCTCTTTTTAAATTCTTCTTTATGGTCCAATAAGTTGCAGGGACTTGGCATTTATTACCAATACAACACCTTAAACACCATTCTACTGGGTGTAATGGGCTGGAACTCTCATGGCTGCCTCATTTAAAAAAAAATACCTGCTATTCACAGGAATAGAGATTTCACATGCTACAGTTAGTTCTCCAAAGTATAAGGACAGAACATTAAAGAGTCACTCATAAATGACGTTTCTCCATCTCTGTTTATCTCACTCTGGGTTTTCAAAAGAAACGCTGGCTTCATTTTCCTCAAGGTAATGGCTGAAAACCTTCTGCCGGTGTCTGTCTTTGAAAGGAAAGGGTCTAAGTCCAGCCAATTTCCTGCTATTTATCCCCAGCTTGGCACTGTAGCTTGTGTCTTCAGGAGTCAAGCTATGCTGGAAACACAAGTCCCTGCAGCCATCAAAAGGAGTAGAATATAGGGGTCTGCAGGGGGGAGGCCCTTTTAATGTCCCTGTACTCTATAACAATCCTGGCTTTCATTATTACTTTGTATGATACTTCACTCATTAAGAGAACATATTTGTAGGCTTGTTCTTTTAGTCCAAACCATCCACAGCTTTCTAAAGCGGGAACTCTTTACTATGTTTCAGGGGTGCTCTGTGTGTTTCTTTTTCTTTTATTTTAAAAATTAATCTGCAGTTGATGAGAGCCCAGACTTTTCCTAGGCTTCCCAAGTTTATGAACTATCAATGGAGCAATTAGAAATGCATATATTTTCAGGGGATGAGTTTCAGGGCCTGTTATAGCTTCTCTTTTGTCTACTGTCTTCAGCCTTATTCTGAGCAGAGGATATTGCCGCACCAGACAGACAGTCTAAGTAGTAAGTTAGAAGTACCTGTAGAAAAATTACAAGTCCAGGAATAACTTTGATTCACACCATTGCCTCCTTCATGGAAGAAGGATATGTGTTTTAAGTGGTAGGCTGCTGAATAACTGTTTATCAGCCAGCTGCAAGCACCATTTATACATAAAAATATGTAGTAGAAAATGTAATTAAAAGTACAATATCAATCAGAAGAATATCTACTGCCTAAATTAAGTTTGTTTGTACCAGCTTAATTTGGTTGCTGTATGTAAACGCATTATGATACAGACCTAAATTGCAGCATGGCAAACTGTAATTTTCCTAGAACTTCCCCTACATTCACTGCACAGAATATCTGCTCTCTTAATGAGCAAACAGTCAATATTTTGTTTTCTTCTCTTTGTTTGCTTAGAGGTTTCATGGCCCATTTACTGTGCACTGTCCAAACCCCGCTGACTGCAGAATTATGCTTTGATTCAGAGAAAGATTCTCCCGGGTTCTTTGTATATGTTTGTTTCATAAACATTATTTCATCTCGGTAACATTCTCAAGAAAAGAAGGGACATTGTCTGCTATAGAGTATTTGGTGTCAGCAACATTTAATAGACCTAATCATGAAACCTTTCTTTCAGTTCCTGCAGTCCTGTGCATTGTTATACACATTCCAACCTCTGACAATGAAAGTTGTATGGATTCTACAGAGTAAAGGCATTACTAATGCAAAGTCAACCCTGGCACAGGTTCAGCATGTTCGTGGAGCACATGGTTCAGTAACTTCACAGAGGATGGTTCACATGGACGTATTAACCAGTGTTACTACAAAATACACTGGGTCAAGACATGAAAATGCACAGTGATTGTAACTCGGCATTATCTAAGTTTTGAGGACATCTTTGCTATGTAAGGACTGCGTACTAATACTGAACATATGTATACATCCATTTTCCTATTATTTTAAAGAACAAACTGAAGAAAAAGGGAATGCCATTGCAATACATAATATATTTACTTTTGTCCACATCATGATGGAAAACTTTAACGCTTAGGCTTCTGCTGCTTGAGCTAAATGCCATAACTCAGTGACAATAGTAGGTTATTGGCATTAGTGTGGGCCAATGCAGAAAGAAAGAAGAATGGTTGAGCCTTTTGCTAACAGCTGAAAATAATAGGATGCAGATAATTTGGGCTCTGGAAGGACAATGACTCCAAGGAGACTACCTTGCCAGCTTTCTGTTCATCTGGACTTCCTGTATGAACATATCTGCAACCAGTTCCAGTCTTGGTTAATTTGGTACAAAATCCAACTTCATGTCCCAGCTTTTCTCAGCCTGTTCCAGTTCTGGTTGTCCTTCTCCACCCAAAATGTCTCTACTCGGACATTATAGAATTGAAATACAACATGCAAAATTGTCTATTTCATCTTTCATTTGAGAAAAACTTCAGTGAATTAACTCGGTGTTAAAAATTGAAAATTTGAAAAATTGAAAAAATGAGATTTATTCTGCTTACTTATTTCAGCTCCCAGGTGGATGCATATTCAGCTGTGAGACCACAAGCTTATTGTATTATGTGATATCATGCTTAACTATGATATAACTATGATATGAGAAATGCAGATCTAAATCCAGATGGGAAACAAAGTAGGTAGGCATATGTAGGCATATGCCCCCAGATCTTGGATGATGTCCTGGTTTGAAGTAAAATAGGACCAATTTTGTTCAGTAACTTTACTTCTTAGCTGGGCCTCTTCTAACTACTGAAATTAACAGCATATTGTGCAGAGAATGTTCTTTCTCAGAGTGATAAGACCAATGTTTATAGCTGATGCCCAGACATGGTATGCAGAGAGGCTCCTGCTTATACTTATTGCTACAAAACCCAAGGCCAGCTAATTTGGTTACTTGCCCTGTTGGAGGGTCAGAAGTGGAAAAGCGCAGTGGGGTCCCACCTGCGGGGAGGAGCAGACAGGACAGGTGATCCAAAACTGACCAACAGGGTATTCCATCCTGTCTTCCTCATGCTCAGTATAAAAGCTGAGGGGTCAAAGGATCAGCCTCTTTCTTCAGTGGCCGGTGTCCGAGGAGGACTCTGTCTGTCTGCCTGCCTTTGATCCTGATCCTGAATCCAGATCCAGAATCCAGTTCCCATCCATCACTGAGTCTAGTCTGGAACTTCCCAAGTGCCAGCTGGTAATGTGATTGTCATCCTGGGAGCCTGATATGGTTTTGTATATATTTCATTATTTCCTTTTTCTTTTATTGATAATATTTTATTAAAGTAGTTTAGTTCCTTCTAAACTCATAAGTCTCTCTTTCTCTCCTCTGCCTCTGTCTTTGAAGCGAGGTAGGGGGGAGCATCTGTCAGTTGCCCAGTGGCCAGTTCGGCCCAAACCACGACAGATGAATACTCTGTTTCTTTTGACTTTTTGTAAAAAACAGCAGTCTTGGGTTTCATTCAGCCTCACTTCTGTCACTCTTCTACTACTTCCCTACATAGCTTCCTCCTTGCACCTCTGAGCCAGCAATTCCCTGCCTGTTTGGCCATCCAGACTGTCTGCCCACTGTGGTGTTTTCAAGTATTGTTTCTTCTGTGAAGCCTACAAGCAGAATAAATTCAGATAGCCACAGTACAAGGAGAAGGTGGGAACACCTGTAAGGAGGAACAGTCATTGTTTCTGGTACAACACTAAACAGAAAATAGCAATGACTAATGCTGCCTTTTGTGAACATAAGGAGGCTTACAGGAATGTCATCTTGAACACTTTCGTCCTTTGACAGTGATGTATCACTAACGAAAGAGTCCCTGTTGTGAGAGAACTTCCTCTGAGGATGCTGTCAAAGGTCATTCCCCTTCAGCTAATGTGCCTGTGGATCTGCATCCATCGCCGGAGTTCTTAAGTTTCAAACCCACAGAGGGAACTTCTTCGTCTGTTTTAAAATGGTGTCTCGGTTTCATCATTAAAGAAACTTGTTCCTCTTTCCCTGCCAGCTGCTGCCATCGTTCAGCTAGACCTTTGCTCATGAGAAGCTGTAGAAGAAGGGAAGGGAGCATGGTCAGACATAGACCTGATTGATTTTAAATTGGAACATGCTGTTATCTAGTAACCAAGTGGTCTGTTAAGGGTGATGATGTGCTCTGTGAGACAGAAAACTATGATGAGAAAAACCAAGTAGCAGAAATTGGAGCAGCAGGAAAAAAAGTAGGTATTTTTCTCAAGAATCACATACTGGCTTTCACTTGCTTAAAATCTTCCCAGGGATATCACAGGAGTACACACATTCACACTTACACATGAATCCTATGTTTTCTGGTTTCGAGGCTATAGAACAGCTCAAAGGCAAGTTGCATAAACTAATCTTTTCCTTTGTCTGCAAACTTACGCTTCAACAAGAGAATACAAACCACCCAAAGTTAGACAGTTACTCCCTGTGTATTCCTTAGCCTGTGACTGTATTTCTTAAAATAAAAGCATGCCTGGAATGAGAAAAAATGGCTTGAAGAGTAAACCAGGTGATTTAACTTGAAGAAAATGTATGTTTGGGTGGATTACTGAACAAGCAAAAAGTGCAAATAGCCCAAAGACCAGATGAAGACATGTCATTTCATTTACAGAGAGGAAAATGATATTCATTGCAAAGTGACAGTGTTATAAGTAAAAACTATCTGTTTCTTTGACATTTTGATTTGTACTGAAAGGTAGTGGTACTATGCTGTTTTACTCCTAAACAGAAGACTCAGCGTTCCAGTTTTATAGAAGAACATATCAGGTCTTCCCTAAAATTCCCCATTTACACTTTGAGGACAGAACAATCTTTTTAATTTTTTTTCAAGTAAATTCAGCAGTTAGTTCACAAATTAGAATAAATTTTAAACTGAAAGAAATAGAACCCCTATGTTGTCTGTCTCTTGTTTTTCCTGAGTACCATTACCTATGAATTAGGTTGACTTTTCCACAGAGTTCAAATTATTATCATTCTTTGCATAAACAGCATTCCTAGAAAGTCAGTTGCAATACAGCTAGCTATTGACATTCATTATATTTAATGTCTGTGAGCACAGAAAGTACATTTAACACAAGAACATGGCTGATTCTGAAGTGGCTACCTTTGTGTTGCTACAGAAAATTAATGCAATCAACTGACCTTGAGGATTATGTTGCATATAAATTACTCTTCATGTATTTTGCATATAAAAACATTCTTTGCTTTTAATGATGCAAAGGAAATTGGTCCTGTATGTTGAAAAGTTTTATTAGTGGACAACTAACAGAACCGTATCTGCATTTTAAAGTGCTTGTGTCTACACATTAGTTTGGGAAGCATCTCCCCTGGTACTGCGTTTCTAAACAAAACCAGTGCTGGGGAAATAAAGCAGTAGATGAGACAGCCAGTATTATTACATAAGGGAATAATACATGCCTTTAAAAATCAAATAACAGGACAGGAGAAGATACTGTATTGTCTGTGATGTTGTTCTGTGACACCATAACAAAGCAGAGCTAAGGTCAAATCAGGGTCTTGATTATACATATCTTTCTTAAGATGGGCTTTCTTAAGGGTCTTTCCTTAAACTTTAAATAATTAATTTCCTGGGTTTAAATATTCCTTTTCCAATTATTGCAGCTTGCATGGAAATGTTTTGACATTAAGATACTAATTCCTGCTCTTATTCTCAACTCCATTTTTAAACCATTTTGCTTTGTTTTGTGTTTTTGCCTGCAGTATTAGGCTCTGAAACTTAACTACAACAATCAATTCTTTAATAACTTCAGTAATATCATGTGAGGTGTTCCTCTGGGCTTGATCTGGGCATATAACCCATAATAGAGATTTTTCTTTAGTTTATTATGTTTTAGTTTATGTAGTAGTATATATGATAACTGTCCAATCTGGTATAAGGAGCTCAGAGATTTAGTAGTGCTATCAGTATAAAGGGCTGAAAAACCCAAGAAAAGCGGCACTTCTGTAAGCACAAAATTTTAAGATGTCAGTGTGTTAGTATCTTCAGACTATGTGGGCATTACTTTTGCTCATCTGGAGGATCATACATAGGTGATTTTTGTGTATGACACTGCTCTCTTTTGGAAGGAAGAATAATAACTTAGTTTTGCATTGTATAACCTGGAAGTAGCAACCAACAACTAAATTATTTTTTTTTTAATTACAGCTGTGGAATCTTTTGAGGAAGAAAGGTCTGATTTTTGTCTCTGCCATTGCTACACACTTATGAGTAGTTATAATATGCACAAGTATACCCAGATTTTTACTGAAATATCTATTTATGCACATAATGGATTTTAGGGATAATGAACCAAGTGGTACGCAAGTGTGTGTGTGCACATACACGCATTTGCATGGATCTGTAATCCCTAAAAATTCATTTTCGTTGGCATAAACCAAAAATTGTAAACAAATGAAATTTATATGGATAATGACACCAGCTGGTATCATTAATATTACCTATGTTCTACTTCGTCATAGCAATTCAGAAAGAGAGAGATATAAAAAAACAAAGCTGAATTTCATAGATAGCAAGTTTTTATTCAGAGAGCTTAGTTTAGAAAATGATGTAGTACATTGTTGAAGGATAATACCAATTAACTTTTTAAAGAATCTTCATTACGTGAAAACAGAAAGAGTAAATATAACATACTTACAAGGACCTGCAGAAGTCAAAAATTTTCATAGAATCATAGAATGGTTTAGGTTGGAAGGGACCTTGAAGATCATCTAGTTCCAACCCCCTGCCACAGGCAGGGACACCTCCCGCTAGACCAGGTTGCTCTCAAAGCGCCATCCAGCCTGGCCTTGAACACCTTCCAGGATTTTAAAAGAATATTGAAAGTGTTTACACAGCTGAATTCTTTAATTCAAAGGTGGTGGGAAATTGGCCACACATAAACAAAGAAGCAAGTAATTTACTGTTCAGAGTTTGTGTAATTTTTGTAATAGGCTGTAATATTTTTTCTGCATATGTATTTCCTTGAAAATGCCAAAAATTTTCAGGTAACTATCTTACAAAGCATCATTAGATATTATAAACGCTATAGACATGTCTAAGGCTACAAATGGATGGAAATCCATTGCAGACATGCAAATGGCTGTGTCCACTGTTCAAAGTACAGGTCTATGCAGTGTTGTAGTTCATCTTCATAATATTTTGTAAACACATCCTTTACCCACAGATGCATAATAATAATAACAACAACAACAATAACAACAATTTGTTAAGAAACAGTGAACTTTATCACTTCTTAAAATGTGATGAATTCGTTATACTTCCAGAAACTGAACCCATATATTTAAGAGAAACATTTTCAGTTCTTGTAAGTTTAAAATCAGCCCAAGCAGCTTTGTTTGGCTTGTGCCTTTATGTAAGTCATACTCTCCTTCTGCTCAACCTGCTGCTCTGCTCTTGTGAGCCAGCGGGGCATTCAAACACACGAACCACGCACACAGCAGACTTCAATAGCAAGCACTGGACAGCAGCTATTTTGAAGGGGAAAAAAAAGGCTTCTGAGAGTTTCTGTGACCTATTAACATTTTATTTAGCTTTTATTTCTGGGTAATTGTTTCCAGGTGAAGCAAGAAAAATATTTTGAAAAATAAACAAGGGGTAATTGCAGGTACTGAGGTGGAAAGCAGAGCTCTACCTTCCTAACTGTTTTCCCCCTGGTTTGTATTTATCTTGTATCTTTATTGGAATAAAAGTAGCATAGAGGGCAGTAGCTCCTGAGGAAGTGTAGACATTACCTGCTTTTTCAGAGTTTGTTTAAAGGGCATAGCCAGCAGAACTGGGAATGGTTTCAAAGGAAGCAGTCAGCTGGGAAAGGGTATGGGGGGGAATATTATAGGTCTCTGCCATTATTTCTGTTCATCCTGGTTTTACTTACATGGAAACGAGAAAAAGGAGGTCTCCTAAAGCTTGAATGATCCCAAACAATTTCAGGCATGAGAAGGAGCAATTCAGCCATACAGAGATCTGATTTTGATTGATTTAACCACTTCAACATGAAGAACATGCTACAAAAATATAGTTTTTCAGGTATCTTTCATAATGTTGAGCCACATACTAATGCTATTTTGATTTCTGAAAAATCTCATTCATTCTGCAAGGTCTTATCATTAGTTTTCTCTTAGGACTCAGAATTTTGTGCTTGCAAAATGTTTTCATTCAAACATCATATTATAATGTATTACACTGTCAACCTGTGGTGAATCAAGCCAAACCTTATGACAGCCAAAAAATCTCAAGGCTCCCTCTTCTACACCTTCTTGAGAGATAGGATGGATTTTCTATTGTGTACATGCAAATTAACATGTTGTACCTCCAAGGCTGTGAGCACCCTTCAGACTTGTCCTGAGAGCACCATGAGATACTGCCTCACTTTTCTCTTTTCATCTGCACTAAGGGCTTTTAAATACAACCTTAGCAACATGCTGAACCCAGACTAGCAGGCATAACTGGTTTGTTTTTTCCCCAAAGAGCAATATGTGTCTTTGACAAGGTGATCAGTAAACTTGGAGGATTGTTGGGCAACCTTCTGTTTTTCAGAGATCTGTGGACTCATTTCACTTGTAATTTTACATGTAATTTAATTTATATATATACTGTAAAACACCTAGGGCCCAATCCATTTCCCTGCCTTTAAAAGTGCCTCAATGATTTATTTAAGAGTTAAGTCCTTCCCTTGGAATTGTAAAGAATCATAAATATAATTCTAATCTGAACAAATATCTACTTTGTCATCTCATGTGAGCCTGGGGTGAAATTCACAAGAAATATATATAGATAATGGAATTATAATTCAGTGCAAAACATATTTCTCAATACTACTTTCCTCAAATTTCTGCTGCACATATATCTCTGAGCATGTCTCTGTTAGAGAGTTAAACCAACTTAACAAAATCTATTCAGGAACTGATCTAGTTAAATTGGTAGAAACTTTATAACTATATTTAAGCAGAGTCATTTTAAATTTATGTGGAATTAAATTTCAGCAACAGTTAAATTGTTTAGGTTGAACAAGTACATTATCAAATTACATTGATCCATGGGTTAGTGTACTGACAGTAGGGGTTTGCATTGGTTTCACCTGATAAATATAAAATCTATCTAGTAAAGTTTAAAAATTCTTTGGGAAATATCTAACATAGAGTTTGTGTAAATGTTATCCTTTAACATGGGAGAGACACAAAACAGGTCCCCAGTTTGGCTTCACATTTTCAGTAAAGCTCAAACTTTTTTACTGACTTTGCATTTTGTTTGGCACTTTGTAGGGTCATACACACCTGTATAAAGTTACTCTCTCCAGTACTTTTAATCCAACTTTGGACAAGTGCAAAGCAGGTCAAGGCACTGGAAAAACAGACTGCTGATATGTCAGAAACCTGAAGATAAAAAAGAAAGTGGTGACCTTGTTCTTTTTATCACAGTAACAGATGTTTGACCCTGGTGTTTTGGGTTCTCATGGAATAAAAAGGTTTTGGGTGCCTTAAGCTTACAATGAGCAAATTTTAAATAATAGAAAATTAATGCAGACATTATAATCTCTGAGGAATTAAGGGAAAATTATGAAAACAAGTTGTATCTTGAATATTTAAAATGAGTCCTTGACCTACTATCTGACATAAACATTTTGTTCTATTGGAAACTACAAGTAAAGCTTCTGCTTCAAGCATAATTGAAAGTATTTCTCCTTTCAAAACAAAGCCTTATGTTGGTCCATATGAGCCAGCCAGCACCACATCTTCCAGAGGAAAAAATCTTATGCTTCGAGCAACTGAGGAGGAGAAAAAGAAAATTTACTGCAAATCGCTCAGGGGTTTAAATTGACATAAAAGAAGAATGATAGCACTTGACCTTCCATTTTCTATTGAGGAAAGGCAGTGATTTTGTAAATCGTCCAGACTCTATTGAGAAGTGTTACCAAATCACTGTCAAAACATGTTTTCCGGTCCCGGATGTGCCAAATGTACAGGAAATTCTTAAGCAAGTAAAGGAGCCTCCTTTCCCCAGTTTTGTGGAGTTGTTAACAACAGGAAATCTTCAGAATCTTATTTCCCTGTGAATTGTTTTCCTTCATCTCACCGTTAGATATGCCATCTGCCAGAGATTTGTTTCAATTTTCATGGAAAGCAGATTCCACTCCTTTGGTAATCTGCCAAATTTTTATCAGTTTGACATACATGAAGTCAAAGGCCAGCATGTGAAACAGTTCTTTTTAGTCAAAACCTACAGGAATGAAAGTCACAGTGAAGGCACCAAAACCAAACATATCTATACATTAACCTAGTTTCTAACTATCTAAATTTATTTCAAACCTTAAATTAATTTTCCCCAAGTTGATCTGTTTTGCCCATGATGGTAATTGGTGAGCATTCGCTGTTTTTATCTTGACTCATGGAGCTCTTCCACCTTACTTTCTCCCCCCGTTCTTTTGAGGAAGGGGAGTGACAGAGCATCTGGGTGGGTTTCTGGCAGCCAGTCAGTATTGACCCACTACAGACAAGAACCGCAACTTCTGCAATTGTTTTTCTCATTTCAGCATAATGGTATTTAAAAATCTGGAGTGACTACACTTGAAAATATTGTAATAAGAGAATTCTTAACGAAAATATAAAGAGAGAAATCCAGCAGACCTTATCATTCCTTTAGTAACTCAGACCACCCCCTCAACCAAAATCCTGGGAGGTAAAAATCTCTTTTTTAGAAGAAATCAGTGTGCAGTGTTTCTTATTAATCATTTAAACATTTTAAGTCTATATTTTTATATTTCAGTAGCTTGCTTCAAAAGATACTACTGTCTGTCCTGTCCAGAGGCTATACTCTTCTTGTACTTATTTAATGTGTTTAATCTACGTTGAGATTAATATTATGCATACATATCCCTGGGGTCTTTCATTGAGTTCCTCCCTGACTAACTTTCTAAGATAGAAGATTATTTTCTCTGGAAAGCTTTGATTTTTGATACTGCAGAACCTTGTCACAGCAGCTAATTGGTGTGTTAGTTTAACACAGTGAACTTTACAGGCTAGACTCCTCTGCAAGATATAAATTGGAAGCAGGAAGAAACAATTCATCAAGGCTGTATGCTAAACTATTGATTGCTGGCTTCATACTGTACAGTGATTCTATTATTGTACTAAAACAAATAATGGAATTTTACAGAAATCCCATTCAGGTCTTTCATAAAGATATGCTCCAATCATCAGAAAAGGAGAACTTCTTGACTCTTTACTCACCTTTTTGTTCAAAATAGCCTCTCATTCAATTTTGCTACTTGTGACAAGTGCATCTACAACAGAGCCAAGTCAGGAAAGGTTTTGCAAGAGTTTGAGTGCAGAAAGAGTGAGTAAAATGTTACCATGAGCAACTGTAGAAGACGTTGAACATCAATCTGGAGCATCCTAAAGGCTTTGATACAGTGGGGGATTACCTGACACGTTGATTTTACCACAGAGCTGTGCTGAGAGGTAAGTAGAAAACTACTGAGGATTGTACAGGGTAGTTGAGTTCCATGATTTCCCATGGAAAAAAAACAAACAAAACAACCAGTGGTGTAGCCTTTGTAATTAACACAGTACAAGGATTTATTAAAGTAGTGAGCAAATTTTAATGTTTTTGTTCAAACTGTGGGATGACACAAAAAACATCTTCCTACATCTTTTGCAGGATAAATTCTTGAAGGAGGAGGGAATGATGCAAAAGATATTGGTGAAGCTGCTAAATAATTTTCTTTATTGTTTCAAGTCAATACATATTCTGTATCAACATATATATTATGCACTGGTGAGACCCCACCTCGAGTACTGTGTTCATTTCTGGGCCCCTTGCTACAAGAAAGACATTGGGGTGCTGGAGTGTGTCCAGAGAAGGGCAAC
>VZSZ01005642.1:340951-377564 GCA_013398815.1 Ibidorhyncha struthersii
CTTCCAACCTTAACAATTCTATGATTATATGATTAAAATATAATTAATATTTGAAGTTTTTATTATTATAATACAATCCACAAAAGACCTTTAATATATATTTTACAGGAATGGAATCAACACTTCTAGATCAGGAGCTAATGCCTCTGAGTGTTTTATATGGTTTAGTGCTTAGTTTCACAATATGTAATTTTTAATTTTTTATAAAAACTTGAGTCTTAATACCACTTCATTAAAAGCAATTCTAATCAAAGTTGCAGAAAGTAGCATTCTGAGCAGAAGATAGACTTGGCTAGGCCATTAATGATGCAGAAAAAAAATCTCAGACATATTGAAATGTAAAGCTTAGAATCTTTTATTGAAGAGAGGGATCTGATTTATCATTTATCAAAAAAAAAAAAAGGAAGCAAGAATTACTTCTTTCAACACATGGCTGAAAGTGCCATGAATTGTTTATTTTTTTCTTTTTTCCAGTAACTCATGCAGGCTGTGAAAGACATATTTCCCCCACACAGAGGTTTAGATTTCTGTGTCACCTGAACACTTCTGATTAAAAAAAAAGAAAGGAAAAAGAAAGGAAAAAAAAAAGGAAAGTATGGCCACCATATTTTGCATGGAACTCACTTTTGCAATTGTTTTCTCTGTGTGCATTGAGCATTAGATTAGAGGTCTCAAGTGGAGACAGCTGGTCTGAGGTCCTTTGTTAAGGCATAGGATAGACTCTGACTTGTTTTTTCTCATCAAGAGGCTTGTTGTGTTGCAACTGCAGTGAAGGAAAAGTTAGGGTTATTAGGGAGCTGGAATAAAGTCTCTGAAAAAACAAGGTACCCCTCTATGGAAGCAACTGCTGTTTCATTTTTTCACATGTGAAAAAGTCAGCAGAAAATACCCATAATTAACAGTATTCAATTACTTGAAGTTCAAATGAAAAAGATATTTAAATAAAAAAAGTCTTCAAACAGGTAAACTAAGGTTATGCAGAGAAAGATTTTAATATCATATCATTATAAAATGATTTAATTTTTGTGTTCTATTGCTAGGAAAGGATACAATTAAGTGCATGGACAAGAGATGCTTTGGATAACTTTCCAAGTGCTGATTAGGTTGGAGACACAATGTTGTGTTTCAAGTCTTCTTTGTGAGTTCCATAAAATTCCCAGTCTCCCCAAGCTATTTCACAACAAAAATGAATTGAATTGCTATTAAAATTCCAAAGAGCTGCTTTTTTGGCTGACATAAATCAGCAGGTTCAGTGAAAAGTGCAAACAACAGATTTCTATAGATGTGCCCCATCTAAAGACATTTGAATCCATATCTTTACCTTTACTGACAAGAATTAGAGAACTTTTGGTAGTAAAGAAGATTGACCTGTACGGGAAATGTTTTTTTCTAGGCCACATGCTAAACATACATCATTTGAAATGATCTCTTTCCAAGCAATTTACCAAACAAGAATTATTCAGATAAATTATTTGGATAATATTTTCAAATACTGAATAAATTAGAGAAAAATCATAGTCTGCTCATGGAAAATACATGCATAGAAGAGAGTAAAATCCATCAAATAAATTGCTATCCATGAACTAATTGCTTGGCTCAAGACCTAAGTAATATTTAAGCTCTGTAACCAGAGTACTGAACAGTGCGGCTGAAAAAAATAAAATTTGTATCAAATAAATACCCAACATCTTTCTCACTTGAAGATGGAAATAAGTTCTATTTCCTGAGTGCTTAAAAACAAATACATTTAGGGAAGTCTAATAATAGATTACTGAGCTCATCCAAACTATTCTATTTCAATATTCTGTTCACTCAAGATACTATTTAATTTTCTTGAATTAATCTCATTTGGGATAGGTGGGTCTTTTCCTCAATGTTCATCTTTCTCAATTTCATTTCTGTCCCCTTACTCTGACCTTTATGTAGTCAACAGAAAATAGTACCTGGAGTTGAAATTATTGGCAAAGTTAAAGGTTTTATGTGCCTGAATTAAATCTTAACATCTCATTCTGCAGGCAGAATTAGTCTAGTTTGCTAGTCTGATCTTGTAAATTCTTTTTATTATTCTAGAATAAACATTCTTTCTCTGGTTTTGAGTTTATTTATTTTCTTTCTGAGCCAAATTACACACAGTTTTCTGGAGAAGTATAATTTAAAGGCAGGAAGCCCTAAGAGTTAAGACGCAAAAGCACAAAGTCACCTCTGTGACAGGCTAATTGGTTGGAAGCATACGTGCTTGTAATGACTGAAAACCAAAATATTAATAGCTGATGAAGGGTTCAGTCAAGTAAAATAAAACTATTCTCCTTTCTGACAAAGAATAAATAGTTTTTCTAGAATCATAAAATCACAGATGGTTTAAAGATCATTGAGTTCCAACCCCTCGGCCATGGGCAGAGACACCCCCCACAAGACCAGGTTGCTCAGAGCCCCATCCATCCTGGACTTGAACACTTCCAGGGATGGGGCATCCACAGCTTCTCTGGGCAACATGTTCCAGTGCCTCACCACCCTCAGAGTGAAAAATTTCTTCCTAATATCTAGTCTAAATCTACCCTCTTCCAGTTTAAAACCATTACCCCTTGTCCTATCACTACACGCCCTTGTAAAAAGTCCCTCTCCAGCCTTCTTGTAGGCCCTCTTCAGATACTTGAAAGCTGCTATAAGGTCTCCCTGAAGCCTTCTCTTCTCCAGGCTGAACAACCCCAACTCTCTCAGCCTGTCTTCACAGGGGTGCTCCAACCCTCTTATCATCTTTGTGGCCCTCCTCTGGACCTGCTCCAACAGGTCCATGTCCTTCTTCTGTCTGGAGCCTTGGGGGCTCCAGAACTGGATGCAATGTTCCAGGTGGGGGTCTCACAAGAGTGGAGTAGAGGGGCAGAATCACCTCCCTCGACCGACTGGCCATGCTTCTTTTGATGCAGCCCAGGATATGGTTGGGCTTGTGGACTGCAAGTGCACATTGCCGGCTCATGTTGAGCTTCTCATCCACCAATGCCCCTAAGTCTCTCTCCTCTCATGGCTGTGCCCCAAATTCAGTCTTGATGGCTTTGTTTCTAATCAACAATTTTTTTTTTTGAACCAGTGATTCCTCCTATTTGGTGAAATCAAAGCACAAACCCAACTACCAAACTCATCATATCTCTATGCTAGACCACCTCAGATCTATCTGTCTCATCTTCTTGAACATGAAGGGCTGTGGACAATAATAAAATACTGCTTAAGTTTTTCTATAAAACGTCAGTCAGCTATAGTTGGATTTATGAGCTTGGTTTCAGTGCTGGAACTGCCCAACCTGACATTAGGTTAAAAAGCAACTAATGGCAGTTCAGAGTGAAATGCATTGGCATGAAATGACAATGAACACCTGCTGGTGTGAGTCCAGGAAAGGAAAGGCAAGAGAGAAGGAGGTAGCACAGACTCTGGTGCATGAAGAGGGAACAAGGAACTGAAGTCAGCAAGGCATAAAATACTGCCAGGTTTCAGAAGGGAGGTTTAGTTATACAGCAGGTGTGAACTGGAAGTTTAAAACACCATAAAGAAAGAAAAAAAATAGATTTATGCTTGTATTGATTCCTACTCAGATCTACTTGCTGAAAGAGGCATGCATGCGAGTATAGTTTTGGTCAAACCCAACATTCAATAAAGAAACAATTTCAGCTCATTTTACTCAGACATATTTTACCTCGTTTCACAGTGTAGTTGCAAACATTTCTAACATACATTAAAATGCTATGTGCTTCTTTCCTTACTTCCCAGAGAACAATGCACCAACTAAAATATGCTCACTCTTAATATGACAACACGATAAGATATTTTATGTAGTTCTTTATATTTTTTAAAGTATTAAAAGACTTAAGCATATGATTTCAAGAGAAATAAATGTAGTAATATTCCAACCTCACTCAATCTGTATTCCTATAAATATAATATGAGGACTACTTACATTTTCCATTATCTAGAAGTGTTGGAAAGTAGACTAATGCTTATATCTGTAACATAGCTGGTAGCAAGTTACAGTGGATCATTTCTAAATCCCACAAAAACCTGATTTAAACCTTCACTTTAGGTCAGGCTTGACCCAGCTGATATATTTTATGTATAAGACCTCAACTTCAGTTGTCACTGACAGCAGGTATGTCCAAATCTAGAAGCGTAGATCACATTCACAGATCTCTCCTTCAGTCCCCTCAAGGGTGAGGATGTGGTCTGTCTTTCCCACATTTTACTTTTTTCCCTGCAGACCTTCTTGGAAATATTTGGTATCTGCAAATCACAAAACCTTATTTCAGCTCTCCTGTTGATGTTGTGTGTATTGACTCAGAATTTTCTACTGCAGGAAATGAAGAGTTATTCCTGCACTGGAGTTTAGTCATCACTTGGTTCTCAGAGAATATTTTGATATTATTTTTACAGTCAAAGCCAAGATGCAAAACTGGCCCTAAGGCCAACTGGTCCTCACAAACTCTTGTCCATATGAAGGAGTGCTTCCTCCAACTTAACATGAAGAACATAATGGGAGAAAGTTTGTAGCAGACTGGGCATTTTCCTAGCTTATTCTCCCACAGAATGAGGCTAACTTCCATTTTGATACAGTAAAAATGTTTAGCTGTATGTTACAGGGTTACTCTGGGCTTGCAAACAGATCTTCTAAAGTCTTCCTTTGTAAGGGGGAGATTCCTTTAGCACATCCTACAGGGAGAAGACTTGGGAGGCTGGAAAAATAGCTGAACTCTTCTCATGCCTGACAAAAAATAAACTAAAAACCCCGAATAAACCAAAAGACCACCAACCCTTTCATTTACGGATCAAGAGAGAAAAATAATGTATCTTAATCAGGAAACAGCTGGTAAGAGATTGTTATTTTGGATCCTAAGAACAGGTAGTGCATAAAGAAAGCTCTTTGATAAGTCTACTTACTAAAATGAAAATTTTTCATATTGTATTGGGTCTGGCTGAGATGGAGTTAATTCTCTCCATAGCAGCCCTCATAGTGCTGTGTTTTGTATTAGTAGCTAGAAAGGTGTTGATAACACACCAGTGTTTTGGTTACTGCTGAGCGGTGCTCCCACGGCATCAAGGCTGTCTCTCCAACATTGCCCCTCACCAGTAGGCTGGGGGTGGGCAAGATCTTGGGAGGGGACACAGCCAGGACAGCTGACACAAACTGACCAAAGGGATATTCCATACCATATGACGTCTGCTTAGCAATAAATGTTAAGAGAAAGAAGGGGCAGTGGGGGCATTCGTTATTACAATGTTTGTCTTCCAGAGCCTTCTGAGGCCCGACTTCCTGGGAAGTGGCTGAACATCACCTGCTGATGGGAAGTAGAGAATAAACCTTATGTTTTCCTTTACTTCTGCATGCGGCCTTTGCTTTTGCTTTTATCAAACTGTCTCTATCTTGACCCATGAGATTTTTCTATCTTATTTTCTCCCCAGTCCCATCCTGCTGAGGAGGGAAGTGATAGAGCAGGTTGGTGGGGACCTGGCATCCAGCCAAGGTCAAGCCACCACACATACCTTTATATTTGAACGTATTTCTCCCACATGTATTAGTGTAACATTATTAAAATAGTACATTCAAAATGCTTTACAGTTAAGAAATTGTCTTTTATTTCTTCCTCTCAGCATTATTTACTACATCATCATTTTTTAATCAAGAGGAAATGTCAATAGCTTTCATACATCCTTCTATAGAATCACAGATTCTATGATTCCCAAGATTTTATCAATCTGCAACATAATATGTTTTATCTATGTGATCAAGCTTTTAGTCTTTACCATCAATGTATTTATTTAGGTCTTGAACTGTGCATTACAAAGGATGTCAGTGCCTTTTACCAAGCACCTATATGTTTGGAGTATAAAGCTGTTTCTCATAATTAGGCAAAGCTCTCATATTTATCAAATTCTTTACCAAGCATATCTGTTCCGGGGGGGGNNNCAGCTGGCGCGTCGGGGGAGGGCGAGCAGCACAACTGCCACCTTGGATATCCAAAGGGCAGACTTTGACTTGTTTAGGAGACTGATTGACAGAGTTCCTTGGGAGGCAGTTCTGAAGGATGTAGGAGCCCAAGAAGGCTGGATACTCTTTAAGAAGGAAGTCTTAAAGGCATAGGAGCAAGCTGTCCTCATGTGCTGTAAGTCATGTTGGCGGCAAAGAAGACTGGCCTGGCTGAACAGAGAGCTTTGGCTGCAACTCAGGGAAAAAAGGAGAGTCGATGGCCTCTGGAAGAAAGAGCAGGCCACCCACGATGACTACAGAGATGCCATGAGGCTATGCAGGGAGAAAATTAGAAAGTCCAAAGCCCAGCTAGAAATTAATCTGACTTCTGCTGTAAAGGAAAACAAGAAATCTTTCTATAGATACATTAGCAGCAAAAGAAGGGCCAGGGAGAACATCCACCCTCTATTAGATGCAAGGGGAAACATGGTGACTAAGGATGAGGAAAAGGCTGAGGTGCTTAATGCCTTCTTTGCCTCAGTCTTTAGTAATAGGATCAGTTGCACTCTGAGGATCCAGCCCCCTGAACTAGAAGATAGAGACCGGGAGCAGGATGATACCCCTGCAATCCAGGAAGAAATGGTCAGTGACCTGCTGCAGCACATAGTCATACACAAGTCTATGGGACCAGGTGGAATCCACCCAAGAGTTCTGAGAGAGCCGGCAGAGGTGCTCACCAAGCCACTTTCCACCATTTTCCAACAGTCCTGACTGACTTGCAACCTGTTGTAGGTGACCCCGCTCTGGCGGGGGGGTTGGACTAGATGATCTCCAGAGGTCCCTTCCAACCCTGACGATTCTGTGATTCTGTGATTCTGTGACTGGGGAGGTCCCAGCAGACTGGAAACTAGCCAATGTGACACCCATCTGCAAGAAGAGCCAGAAGGAGGATCCAGGAAACTACAGGCCTGACAGTTTGACTTCAGTACCAGGGAAGCTGATGGAACAGATCATCCTGGGTACCATCACACAATATGCACAGGACAACTGGACGGCCCAGTCAACATGGGTTTATGAAAGGCAGGTCCTGCTTGACTAACCTGATCTCCTTCTATAACATAATCACCCGCTTAGTGGATGAATGAAAAGCTGTGGATGTTGTCTATCTGGGCTTTAGTAAAGCCCTTGACACCATGTCCCACAGCATTCTCCTAGAGAAACTGGCTGCTCATGGCTTGGATGGGCATACACTTTGCTGGGTAAAAAACAGACTGGAAGGCTGGGCCCAGAGGGTGGTGGTGAATGGAGTTAATTCCAGTTGGTGACCAGTCACAAGTAGTGTCCTCCAGGGCTCAGTACTGGGGACAGTCCTGTTTAACACCTTTATCAATGATCTGGATGAGGGGACTGAGTGCACCCTCAATAAATTTGTAGATGACACCAAACTGGATGGAAGTGTTGATCTGCCTGAGGGTAGGGAGGCTCTGCAGAGGGGTTTAGACAGACTAGACATATGGGCCAAGGCAAACTGTATGAGTTTCAATAAGGCCAAATACCCAGTCTCACACTTTGGCCACAACAATCCCCGCCAATGTGACAGGCTTGGGGAGGAGTGGCTGGAATGTTGTTCAGAAGAGAGGGACCTGGGGGTGTTGATTGATAGTTGGCTGAACAGGAGCCAGCAGTGTGCCCAGGTGGCCAAGAAGGCCAACAGCACCCTGGCCTGTATCAGGAATAGTGTAGCCAGTAGGACCAGGGAGGTGATTTTACCCCTGTACTCAGCACTGGTAAGGCCGCATCTTGAGTACTGTGTTCAGTTTTGGGCCCCTCAACACAAGAAGGACATTGAGGCACTGGAGTATATCCAAAGAAGGGCAATGAAACCGGTGAGGGGTCTGGAGCACGTCTTATGAGGAGCGACCGAGGGAACTGGGGTTGTTTAGCCTGGAGAAAAGGAGGCTGAGGGGAGACCTTATCACTCTCTACAGTTATCTGGAAGGAGGTTGCAGAGAGGTAGGAGTCAACCTGTTCTGTCAAATAACAGGTGATAGGACAAGAGGAAATGGCTTCAAGTTGCACCAAGGGAAGTTTAAACTGGATATTAGGAAGACTTTTTTTACTGAAAGGGTTATCAGGCATTGGAACGTGTTACCCAGGGCAGTGGTGGAGTCCCCACCCTGGAGGTATTTAAGGCTCATGTAAATATAGTGCTCAGTGACATGGTTTGGTGGTGGGCTTGTCAGTGTTAGGTTAATGATTGGACTAGATGATCTTACAGGTCTTTTCCAATCTAGGAGATTCGGTGATTCTGTGATTTTGTGATTTGAATTTTCCCATTACTCTGGGATTTTTTTTGCAAGCCAGAAATCTCTTTCCTTATTGTAGGAATAAAAAAAGAACCTAAAATCTTGCAGTACTTCCCTGAATACTGGAACTAATATGCTATGGTTTCTCAACAGATCCTCACCCATGCACAGTTTTCCTACATCCTCCCATGTTATTTTTAATCCCTACAATACCTTATGGCCCCCTTTCTACTTATTGGGTGTTTAACTGTTTTGTGACTTCACTGTCCGGCCAGCATTTTGTTCTAACTGATCCACAGTTACTGCATCCTTTCCCAACACGATGACACAAATTTATGCTTCTCTTTACTCTGCAGCCTATGTTTATAATGCTTCTTAGCAGTTTGAGATCACTATTCCCCTGTCAGATTTGTCTGTGATGGGTCAAAGAGTTGATTAATTATTGGGAAATGGACAGAAGATTACCACAGATGGAATACAGAAACTTAAGTGCTATTTTTCATACTCTAGAAAGTAATCTACCTACTTATGTTGAACAAAAACCCCACCAAAACATAATACATCTAACATATGATAATTTTTGTATTAAAAATTATATTTCATAATTACATGTTGGAAAATAAAGTGCTTTTTACAGGCACCTGAGAGCTATTAGGTATAGCTGAGAGTTATCACTCAATAACACTACATGGAAGGAACAGACGCATAGACTCATTCAGGTTGGAAGGGACATCAGGAGATCTCTAGTCCCACCTGTTACTCAAAGCTCTGAGGTCAGTCCAGGTGGCCCAGGGCTGTATCCAGTCCAGTCTAGAAAACCTTCAAGGATGGAGAGAGACTACATAACCTCACTGGACAGCCTGATTGTCCTTTTGGTGAATTTTTGGCAGTAGGTTGTCCTCCTTTCCTCCCCCTCCAGGACGTTTCTTCTCCAGGCTCAACAAGCCCAGCCCACTTTGCCTCTTTTCACAGAGTAAGTGCTCCCATCCCTGACCATCATGAAGCCCTCTGCTGAATTTGTTCCAGTTTATTAACATCTGTGTTTGTGTTGGGAAGCCCCAAATGGGACACAGTAATCCAGATGCAGTCTGAAAAGTGCTGAATAGAGGGGAATAATCACTCCCCCATATCTCCTGGCTATGCTTTGATCACAGTGTTACCACAGGAACACAATCCTATAGGTATTGAGAAGCTTTGGTGTCCCCAGGCATTGGTGAAGTTGGAAGGAAAGGGCCTAGCAACCTGGTAGCCTGCCTGTGGGCCTGCTGACTGGGTTTTCCTTTTCCACAAAGCCCTGTAGACATGGATTGCATTGTGTCCTCTCTGTCATTGTGGCTTTCGTCTCCACAGAAACACAGGAACTTTAGTCCAGATTCGAAGAAGGGTTTAAGTGCCTTAAACAAAAATCTGTAGAGTTTAGCAAAGACAGTTTTTGAGATCGTTTTAATTTACTAGATGCTTCTGTTTGATCCAGATGTTTCTTATGCAACTTCAGTTACATCCAAGAGTAACACTCAGTCAAACATATTCTGTTCTCTGAATACACATTAGAGTGCACTGTGACGGTAGATCTGCTTTCTATGTATACAGTGACTCTACAGATCTAGGATGTAATAACTATTTTGTATGTTTTGTGTTTGAAATACTGTTAAGGCTGTAACATTTGCATAGCAAGTGGTCATAAAATGCATGCCCCAGGGAGTGTCACGATGGATATTAGAGAAGGCAATATCTATTTGGACAGTCTTGGAGGATTGCATAAAATGGTCGGGAGAAAAACTATTGTTCAGTGGTGTCCATAATGTTTAGTGGAAAAGGTCTCTGGTGTGAGTTGCCAACCAGAATGTCTCTGGAGTTGTCTCTTCTAGTTAGCATGAGACTAAACTTTGCCAGGGAGCATGTGAGCAGACTTGGACTTCCTTTCTGGCTCTGCTCCAACAGTAGTATGGATGTTGCTTAAAGCTCTGATTATGCCTAGGGATTACCCTTCTCTGAGTGGCCAAGTACACAGATCCAGGTTCAACAGACGGACTTTGACTTGGTAATGATCAGTCCTGCAAGCCTTCAAATTAGGTAGTAGCTGTAGGACTGAAAATTACCTGAATTCCCTGTGCTTTGTAGCAGAGAAACAGACTTCTATACTGACTTTCAGTTAGCTACGTATCAGGTTGCCGAAACCCAGGCGTCCCAGCAAGAACCTGAGAAGATGTCTCTGAGGCCTTATCTTTTGCAAGAATTTACACTAACATTTAAGTCTGAGGTTTAAAGACAATTCCTACAGTTTTTGGAAGTGTTTGCCATACTGCAAATTTTTCACTGTGTAGTCAGGAACGTGAGATGTCCAGATTTGGAGAGAACACAAAGGGAAGTGCAAGGTCAGCAAGACTAGCAGTTTGTTTTGCAAAAGACTCTTCTTTCCATTTCCTGGATGCTTTAGCTTTACTTTGAATATAATGCTGGGACAAGACACACAGAGCCTGTGTGCTGTTTTCCCAGCTGTGTACAATAAAACAGGAGCACACCTGAAATACATGTGTTCAGTTCTTTACTGCCTTGTGTTCTTCAGAGTCATGTAGAAAATGGTGGTATGGTACAGTGGTATTGCACTATGAGGTATTCAATATCAAATCTTTTTTCCACCATAAATTTACAAGTTTTTTGGGGGGGTTTATCTTTCCCTCCCTCCCCAATATTAAAAATAGCTTAATGTGTGCTTTATAATGGCTTTATAAAAAGAATGTTGATTTACCCTTCACGGTTGCACAATGCGTTATGTGTTCTTTTTTCTATACATGTAGATAACGTTGCCATGGTATTCTCTATATTTAGAACTGAAAATATTATGTATAATCAGTGTCTTTGTTGTTTTACATACAGCAGTCTCAAATTTCATCTGTTCTTGAATACTTTGTTTCTCCTATAAAGTACTTTTCGAGGAGGCTTTTCACACACCTTTCAAAATTTTCTGAACAAAGTTGCAAAATAAAGCCAATCGTTTTTCTGTTAAGTTTAACATACCTACCCTTGAGAAAATTCTCAAATACTAGATAAAGGAATATTAATCCATTTCATTGTATGCAATATGTGCTTCCACATTTGTAACATGTCTACTTCATTGCACACAATAAAACAGCTTCAAGGAACTAATAGCTCTGATCTTTGCAGTCTCACATAAAACACTTATCAAACTTAACAAGGAAGCATGACTTCAAATAGTTTTGAAGTGTTGATGACTGAAAACTATAGCCTGAAATTTTGGAACTTCTGAGTAAATACTATGAAGTAATTTTTTTTTAAATATGCTGTAGTCCATTTTAAATGTAGACATACTTTTCTAGAGTTACTGATTTCTTAATTCTTTGAATCCTTTAATAAGAGAAAATAAGAAAAATTTGAAAGTGCTACACAGAGTTTGAAACAAGCAATTGCATTTAGGTGAAAAGTGATTTGTTGCCAGTGTGTTCTTATCAGTCCAGATATGAGTTTTTTTTTAAAAAAAAGAGGAAGCAACAAAGTTCTGTAAGAGATGTGTGAAATTTCTAAAATCAAACTCATTTGTTAACAGCTACATAATAAAGAAAAAATAGAAGACTGGAAAAGATTAGGAATATTTTATCAAAGAATACCCCAAGTACTGCTTTTTGAGTGAAAAAAGTTTTGAGACAATGGTTTAATACAACAGTGGCTGCATACTCATGAAGAGAGGCTAGAGAGAAGTGCCATTTAACTTTGTATTAATGCAGTGTGTATGAGAAAGGGACATAATGTGATAAAATTGAATATCAAAAGTTACTAGCTTTTAAATTACTGCAATTTAGGGCCTCTTTTTCAAATAATATTCCTGCCTTTCTTTCCAAATAATTATATATATAATCCAGATTCATCTAAAGGACTGATATAAAAAGGAAAAATGAGATACTTTATTTTCATGTCATATGATTTCTCTTATTAAGACATGATTTATTTAAACAATGCAGAGAGCACTATAAAATTGTTGTTTCCAGCTAAAATATGTTTCTTGTTCTTTCATTAAGTACATGCAATTGTGTGAACAATAACATTTACACATAAATGGAAAACATACAGTGAAATTCTCAATCCTACGTGAATTCTTATGTCTTCTACAGACATGTATATGTACACCACCAGCTTACGAACAATATTCTCAAATAAGGAGGGGTTTCTGAAATCAAATGCTTTTGAAATTCATGTTTGACATTGATCAAAGCAGGATTTGGAGCTTAATTTTCTGTCTTTTTATTAAACCTTGGAAATGTGTTTAAATAATGAAAGGCAGATTGCCATGACTTAAAAAGAATAAAAGCAAGAGATTTGACATAAAAGTCTATGAGGAACCAGTATTATGAAGTCTTGAGTTGCAACAGTAAAATGTAAAGTATTCCCTGCTCCTTCTGCTCATGTTTGTAAAACCTTTGGTTTCTGATAGACGAAATATATTTTGAGGGGGGAAAAGAGTATTTATAGAAACCAAAGAGAAGTGAAATATATAGAGTGCAGTAGATGTGAGAAGAAAACCAATGATTTAAGGTTTGTTTTGTTGATTTGGTTTCTTGTGTTTTTTTTTGTTTTGTTTTGTTTTTTTAATATGTTTGCTTATTAGTCTGACAAAAATCTTAATGTTGTCACACTCATAGAAGTTGACCAATCAAATCAACAGCTCTCTGGAGAAGTAGGATGTTGCTGTGTTGTCTTTCAGATTGCTCAGATCCTTACCATTTTGATTCAAAACGTAGCACTTCCTTGCCAGATTTTCAGCAAGATATTTTCACTTTTCCAGTAAAAACAGTAATGTTTTGTAGCCACTATATGCAACTTTAAGTTCCATCAGAGGAACAAGAGGACAATAAATCAAGCACGCACACTGTATGTAAAATATTGTGTATAGCTTAAAAATGCATCTATTACAAGTAAAGTCCTGACTTTCACATCAAATTCATAAACTAAGTGATAACCATTCTCAACTATTTGTATGACAGTTTTTTTTATATTTATCTTTTACGTAAGTAAAATACTACATTGAGTGTCCTGACTGATCTTCTGGTGAAGGACAGGTATAACTTTGGTTTATGCGTCTTTCTGGCAATAAGATCTGAGCTACAACATGAGAGTGTATCCAAGAGTCAGAATCAATAGATTTTCTAATTTCTTTTAAAGCTTTCTTTCTCACAGTCAAAGCAAGCTTGAAAGAATCTTACAGTTTCTGTCTCCAGTTTAGTTTACATACCATTATTATTTCCTCTTCACCAGTCCACTGATCAACCTTCCTCCCTCTCTTTCAGATGGTAAATTGTCTTCTGATATCATTAGGAAACAACATGCTACTGTGGCGTAATCAGAATTTAGGTAATATTGACTGTTATGTTAGTTCATTACAAGTTAGGGCACAGTTAACTAGATGAATAATGGAAGAATGGTATGATTTTTCCAAAACACTCCATGTAGGCCTAATTCTTTACCAGACCCGTATACAATCCTGACTGACCTCAGTGGAAAGAGGGTCAAAGTAACACTAGAATTTCACATCTCTTTAATATCTCCATCCTATATACCTTAAGACAACAGAAATTTGCTATTGTTTCTCATGGAACTGATATCCAGACCTCAGTGAAAGTTGTCTTTTTTTCACAAAATTACCACTGAGATGATAAAGTAAAGCCACATTCCAACCCACTGAGCTCTGTCACATATATAGTCTACTCTATAAAGAGGGTTAAATCATTGGCAGATTCTTAACTATGTGTGATTTCAACAAGACTGCACTGATAGGTCAGCTCTCGTTTAAATTTGTACTTAATCATAAATGTCATAGCCTGCAAATAACATTTTGTTTAACACAGCATTTACCAAAGAAATAACTGATGTCTTCTAATCCTGTTGTTACTTCTCTTGGTTTTCTTGTGGAGATATCAACATCAATAATGAGATTCTTACCTTATATTGGTTCTGATTAATTGAAGACCAACTACTATAGATTAACCAACACCACCTTTATTTTGTAGCATTGCCTCAAATTATGAAAGCAAATGTTTCATTTATTACCTATGTCTTGGGAATAAAACTTCCAAGGAAAGGTAAATACACACACACACACACGCAAACTTGACTCATGCTGAAATTATATTGCAGATATAATTTACAATTACTGTAAACACAGTGGCATATTTGGAATTTCTCAGTAAAATTACAAATAAATAAATAATCATAAGGCACTAATGTCCTTATTCCAAACCAAGTCCAAGAAAATATTTCATATAGCTTCTACTAAAAATATATGACTCTGTCTTCCTCTAAATGCCTACTTGTCTAAAAAACTTTGTGGTCTGCATTTTCAAACAGAAAGGAATGACATTCACAAAACATGTTTCCAGAAATCTTTCAAAATCCCTGTGTCGTCCCGGGTTTCTGTTTGGTTTTTTTTTTTTTCAATATGACAATAATAATTTAACAGAACCATGAGTAAAATATTTTTTTTAAAAAAAAAAACGAAACACCAATACACTATTGCCACTCTTTCCTTTTTTTTATTGACTTCAGATATACTACTTTTCTTGGTTCTTTGTGACAAGAATTTTTTCCCCAGTGTTAGCAATTCATTTTAATTGCCAGTTTAATGGATCACTTTACCTATACATATTCTTTCTAGTTAGCCACAAGTTTGAACACAATAGCTTTCCAAAAAGCTCTTAGTAGTCTGTCTTCCATGGTCTTAAGCATACATTGACATTTTTAGCAGCTGATCTTTGCAACCTTTTGCAATTCCTGTTACAGCTTCTTCTCCACACATAATTCTACAATATGGGTCCCAAACGTAAAATAAAAAAGTAAATCTTCTTCTGCAAGGATGGTGGTCCTTTGTCCTTCTTGAATGTGCCCCTATCTTACTAAATTTCACCACTCGCATAGCTGAAGTTTCCTTTTTTCTCATTAGTTACTTGGAGCTAAAAATTAAAATCCATTCCCATTCTGTATCCCTTTAAAATTTCTTTCCTTATCCAGCTTTTAGAAATAATTAATGTGCCCAAGTAGTTGCAGCATATACATTGTTGATGGTTGTAGTTATTGGTTTCTGCATAAAGCTTATTCAGTGTTTTCTTATGGTTTCAGTACTATACGCTCGCTGTGTGACACTTCCCAGCATTGCAATATCAGAAGCAATCCCAATGATTTAAAGAGGCATTCTAACTTGCTGCCTGGAGATTATCTTATGATATGCTAACATATGTGTTTAAAACCCACACAAACATGCAAGCAGAATGATAATTCAGCCCTCTTTTCTTCAGTAGCCTGTAGATCAAAAATATTTGCTTCACCCTTGGGCCAGCTAAATTTTCTTAATTAGCCAGAAAAATAAATTAACAGAAACAAAGAATTACATCTATCAATTGCTCCTGCTGTTTGTATTTCATGTTTTACTCATAAGCACATGAAGAACCACCTGTAATGGGTTTTGGTAATGTGAAAATTTTTTTATATCTGTATGTCAATGTAGTGAGTAGGAAATGAATAATTGCCAAGGAATAAGAAAAGGAAAAAGAAAACTTTTGTGTAGGGTGGAATAACAAGTGTAAACAACAAAAAGATCCTGGCTAGGATATGGTTTTAGTTTTATAGAGCTGAGTGGTTATGCAGATATTTTTCTTTCTGATATAAAGATATCTGATTATCTAAGGAACAAAGCAAGTAGCGTGCTTGTTCTTCCTGGCAGTGAAATGTTTGTTTTAGGGAGATGAGTGTATTTTAAAGGAAGGATGCTGTATTATTTATTCAGGATGCTGAATGCCTAGTAACTTTATGCCAGAAATTGCTAAATCATAGTCTTGAAAACAGGGTACTTTAAATTATAACTCTTCCTCATGATACACATTTTGGCATACGTAATTCACAATATATTCCACAAACAATCTTTATATATATTCATTTAAAGTAGCAAAAGAATTCCCTTACTGAGTAATTATAGAGCAAAGAATTAAAGAAGCTGTAAAACAGAGTGTGCCATATTCCCCACGCGAGCTGAGCGAAACTGGCTGCCAAACTGGATGTAAAGAGGGTAGGGTGGTTGAAATCATCATTGTTCTCCAGATATTACAAAGGAAGGGGTGGGGTAGGGAAAGGCAAACATATTGGGCAGTGGAATAAAATTGTAAAAATTTTCATAGTGACATAGCGTAAAAATCTAAAGATGTGTAAATTCTTTATTAGTTCTGGTCCTCTTGTTCCTCTTAGAAATTGTAAAAAAATATAAGAAGGACTGGATAGGTAGACAGTGAGGTGGACTGAAAACTGGCTGAACTGCTGGGTTCAAAGGATTGTGGTCAACACAAAGTGCAGCTGGGGGGCAGTTACTCATGGTGTACCCTAGGGGTTAAGACCAAGGCCAATACTGTTTAATATCTTCATTAATGAGCTGGATGTTTGGACAGAGTGCACCCTCACCAAGTTCACAGATGATACAAAATGGAGAGTAGGGACTGTGGCTGATTCATTAGAAGATCTTGCTGCCATTCAGAAGGACCTGGACAGGCTGGAGAATTGGACAGAGAGGAAGTTCTGCACCTGGGGAGGAATAACTCCATGCACCATTACAAGCTAGGAGGTTGCCTGACTGGAAAGCAGTTTGACAGAGAAGGACACTGGGGTCCTGATGGAAACCAAGTTGAACATGAGCCAGCAATGTACTCTGGTGGCAAAGGCGGCCACCAGCCTTCTGGGATGCAACAGGCAGAGTGTTGCCAGCAGGTTGACAGAGATGATCCTTCCTCTCTGCTCATCACTGTTGAGACACATCTGGGGTGCTGTGTTCGGTGCTGGGCTCCTCAGTACATGGGAAAACATGGACATGCTGAAGCAAGTCCAGCCAAGGGCCGTGAGGGTTGTGATGGGACTGGAGCAGCTGCTGTACAAGGAGAGGCTGAGAACACTGGGACTGTTCACCCTGGAGAACAAAAGACTCAAAGGGTCTTGGTAATGTGTATAAATACTTCATGGGGGCCAGGAAGGAGACGGGGTCAGACTCTTCTCAGTGGTGCCCAATGACAGGACAAGAAGCAATAAAACAAACTGAAATATAGGAAAATATATCTGAGAATAAAAAAACACTTTTTCACCATGAGGTACTGTGTTTTTTTACTGTGAGGTTTTTCAAAGAGTGAAACAGATTGCCAGGAAAGGTTGCGGAGTCTCCTTTCTTGGAGATACTCAAAACCTGCCTGGACAATGTGCTGTGCAACCTGCTCTGGTGGGCACTGTTTTGAGCCTGGGGATAAAATGGAGATGGTCTCCAGAGGTCCCCACTAACTTTAACTATTCTGAGATCGTGTGATTCTGTTATCTGAATACTTATGCAAGTTTTCCTTGGAAATACCATGGAATGGAATTGTTATTTAGGGATGCTTACTTTAACATGAAGGCTTTGTTATATTACTGATTTTCTTCATACTTTGTGAGGAACCTTTGACTAGCAAACTGAAGCACATTAGTCATAGAAAAACTGCAATATTTTTAGATCACTTTTCATTGTCTATTCAAATCTTGATTGTTCTAATAGATTTTCTTTCCCTCTAGATTTATGGAAGGCCATCTGTGGAGAAGCAATAATCTACTTCTTTAATTCTGGAAATCAAATTACTCTGCTTTGTTCTGCATAACAATGTTATTGAGAAACTGTATAATTGAAAAATGTTTGGTGTTTCGGTTAACCCTGGCCTTGCAGCATGCACTCGTGAAACAATGATTTATTTGCAAGAATCCCAGAGCCAGTAGACTAGGCAAACATCCTGCATCTGGGTACCAAGATAAATAACATGACATGATATATTTAGAAAATTATAATGTAAGCCAGGAGAAATATAAATAGGAGGGTGATAATGCATTCTCTTGCTAGGAAATTATGGAACATGTAGGATCACTGAAGAAAGAATTTGCAAGAAGGCAGGGAGGTTTTTCTCATTCTCCCCCATGAATAAATCAATGTGCTGCAAATTGAATATTTCTTCTGTGACTGGCACTGCACATTCATCGTTTATGTACATCTGTATTGCTACTATTGTTAATTCATAAAATGTATATTTTAGATAATTTAAGGTTGAACTGCAGTTTAGGTGAAGTATTTCTCAATTAGACATAAGCATTTGATAGAACCGTTTACTATAGCAATAAAGAACCAGGCTGTCATATGTAGGAGGCTCCATTGAATCCATGCCCCAAGTGCTTGAAAGCCAAATGTCTTTAAAAATGCTAAATTTGTACAAACATCCCAGTTATCCAAAGCAGTTAAATGCCTACTTTACTTCAACCGTGTGCTTATCAGGGTTGCTAAATTGAAATGGACTTATGCTTTTCTGTATCTGATCACAAGTTTTGTAATGTCTCTTCTGCATGCATTTTAAATTTTTTCTTTAATAAAGAAAATTTTGGAGAGTACTGGTTTCACTATCTCTTTCCACCAGGAAAACAGCTCCCAGCAGAAAGGCAGTAAAAAAATATTAAGAAACCAATTATAGATCCCATACCAGTTATTGTTTTTTAACTTCCATTTTAATGCTTATCTTCTCTATCTAGATGCCTTTTTCTTATCTCTAGCTGCCCGTTCAGCAGCTGTTGGTAGCCTAACTGTCACTTCCTATTCACTTTTTGATGAGAAACTTAATTTTGAATACTCACTAGTTCCATCTAAATGTTTACATAATAGCTTGCTACTAATTAAATTCCTCTCTCTTGGACTCTACACTCTGACAGTGCCTCTTCTTTTCACTTTCCCCTTGGTTGTCTCTTCTGCCAGTCTCTGTCTTGGCTGTATGCCTGGAATATATTTTCTACTCAGACGGAACCTATCTCCAAACTCCCCAAAACAATGTGGGACAGAAGTCCTCCACTTTTTTCCCAGTTAAAATCATCAGTATAGAATGTGCTCAAAGGTATTCATAGCTTCACAGCCCATCCATTGACTTTGAAGCTTTGTCCTCTTCTGTTCATCTCTATCTCCATAAAAATCTCTTCAACAATGGTGTTATGTTCGTAAATAAGCATGCTGAACTACGTGCAAACTGTTTTTACCCACACAAAGAGTTTACTCACTTTGCAAGCTCTTTCTGGTGAGGAATATCCTCAATGCAGAAGCATCTAAGCAGTTTGAAAGACATGAGAATGCAAACTAACAAACTTGATTATAACACTTGTGAGGACAGAGAAGAATAATGTGTCTTCTGTTCCATTCTTACTGAAATTTCAAAAATATTTATTATCTTCTATAAATTGTGACTTTTAGTACTGCTCACAAATGATTCAACCTTTCCCATTAATCAATTAAAAGACCATTCCCCTAGTTCTCCCATGCGCTCACTGGTTCTCTCATTTGGATGTCAGAATAACTGGATTTGTTACCCTAAAAAGGAAAGACCCAAGTTCTGCAAGCTTTCAGTAAACCATCACAACAGTGGTTCAGTATTACCATACTGCTGCTTAGTTCTCCCTGCTACTGTTCCCTGTGGCTATCCCTTCAGAAGCCATGCTTTGCAGATGGCTTTTAGTGGGAATTGTCTCCTGTGATAGAAGAGTGGGCCTAAATCTCTTGTAGGGCTGAAAAGTACAGTACACATTACAATTAGAGTGCCATAGCACACAACCTCCTCGTTAACTTTGGATGATAAAATTATTTTTATATGCACCATACACTGTTGAATACATTTTCAGGATTTTAATATTTAAAGAGCACTTCCACTGTGACACATTAGTATACTTTGAATTAGAAACTCATACAAATTTCATTAACTCTTGTCTTGTCAAAACGTTATCAACAATTATCTGTTTTTTGCTGCATGAAAAAGAAAAAACTTACATATAAACTTTTACAGTCTAATATTGTACTTTTACACAAACATGTAAATTGTCCCTTAAGTGTCCATAGACTTGCAGTAAAGATCTGAGTGGAATGGATTAGTGTAACCATCATTTAATTTATCTTAAGATAGAAATGTATTTAAGCACTGAAACTGTTCTCAGTGAACTGTAATAAAATATTACAGCCTTAATTCCCCCCCCGCCATACTGGAGTGTATTTAACATTTGTCTTATGCAAGCATTTTCAAACTTCGTGCTGTAGTTTTGCTCTTATTCAAATCATGCTGAAGTGGTACAGGAAATACACGCCTTATTTACAAATAATTCTCACCAAAAAAAAGAATAAGAAACGAGAAAATCTCAATTTCAAAAGTAGAGACACTTTTGCTAGCTCTGTAATAGGTATTAAAAGCAACTGTCGTCCTTTCTACTTCTGTGGAAAGAGAAGATAATATTACAGGTAACCATTAATAGTAGGACTATTGGAGTAGGAACCACTTTGCAGTGCTCTTACTGAGACAAAACTGACAGCTTAGAGTACATGGCTGGCAAGGAAAACAAGTGAGAGATACTGCGGTATTGTCTGCTCCTCTGAGCTTAAAACATCAATGGTGAGGTCTTAGATGCCAAGTGTCCAATTGTATCCTTTCCTGCTTTACTGTCTGTACTTCAATTTTGCTGATGCAGAAGACAAACATGAGCCAACATTTTTCCAGAAACACTGAGTGTTCTGTGGGGAATCAAGGGAAAAGAAAAAATGCATTTGATATTTATTGTAAAGATAGTCATGTTCTTCTTAAACATGGCTACCTAATATTATTGTATCATCTTGCATGCCTTCTAATACAGCAGTCTAATCGAACTGGTGAATTTTCTCAGTCCTGGTGCGAGGCTCTTCCATACACAGTGCACAAGGAACTATGTTCTGAAGAGCAGAAATTTTTACAAATGTCACAACACTGTGCAGACATAACAGTATACTATTTGGCTTGTCATTGCATAATATAAGAAGTTCATCTTACACTCCCCAGTATAGAAATAGAAATAAAATATGAAATCATATTTGGCTAAAACGTATGACTTGAATGGAGAATCATTGGTCCATTTGAACAGTATATAGAAGGGTCTATGTGTTAGTCTCTTGGAATAAACAATTTTATCAGCCTTTCCCTTTAGGAAGGGCTGGCCAGGGAGACTAGGAGGAGGAGTCATTCTTTATACAAAACAACAGTTTCAGTGAATGGAGCTGTGCTTTGGAGTGAATAACAAGCAGTGAGAGCTTATGGGTAAGGTTCAGAGGATATTCCAGCATGGGGTGTGTGACATTTTGGTACGCTTCTGCTACAGAATGCCTAATTGAGAAGAGAAAGCACTGACATCCTCAGGAAGCCTCACTATTACAGGCTGTGGTTCTCATGGAGGTCTTTACCACCCTGACATATGCTGGAAGGACAATGCTGGGGGGCACAAACAATGTAGATTTTTGGAGAACATCAAGGATAATTTCTTGACACAAGTAAGTGACCTGTGAGCGGGCAGGGTAAGGCTATTGGACATGCTACTTATGATTAAGGAAGGACTGGCTCTTGGTTATTAAGGTTGTTAAGGTCCACAGCAGATCTGACAGCAGGGACCAATGCTCCCAAGGTAGGGGAGTTTAAAATCCTAAGAGAGGTGAGCAAGATGAACAGTAGCATCACAAACATGGACTTCAGCAGAGCAGATTTCAGCTTATTCAGGGATGTGCTTGGTAGCATCTCATTGGAAACACCTTTGAAGAGCAAAGAAGCTTGGGAGAGCTTGTTCATATTCAGGAAAGGCTTCTCAAAACACAAGAATCATCCATTTTGATGTGCAGGGGGTCAACCAACCATGGCAGAAAGCCAGTAGTGATGAATGGGGAATTCATGATTGAGCTAAAGTTCAAAAAATGAAGTATGCAGAAGGAGGAAGCAGTAATGTGCTTCTTGGGAAGAATCTATGCATACAGGGAAGGAGTTAAGAAAGGCAAAGCCCATCTAAAGCTGAAAACAGGGAGAGGTGAGAAAGCCAAAAAAGGGCTTCTAAAAGTACATTGTCAGCAAAAGGAAGCCTAAGGAAAATATGAGGCATTGAACCAGTGACAGAGTACATGTCAGTCATCTGTGCCTCTGTTTTTAACAACTAAGGTCTGGCCTCAGGCACCTCAGGACCATGTTAACTGTCAGAGTCAGTGTGAGGGATGCACCGCCCACACTAGTAGAAGACAGACTTAGGGAGCACTTAACCAAACTGGGCACATTAAATACCCACAGGACCAGAAGGGATGCATCTGAGGATGTTGAGGAAACTGGCTGATATAATTATGAGACTACTCTTCCTCATTTTCAAAAAGCTGTGTCAATCAGGAGAGGCTCATGATGACTGCAAAAGGCAAACACCGTCTTCATCTTCCAGAAGGTCAAGAAGGAGGATCTAGGAAACTATAAGCTTCACGCCCTAGGAAGATAGAAGTAAATCCTCCTGGAATTAAGTTTGTGAATGACACCAGACTAAGGAGATGGGGGAGAGGTTCAACAGACTGGAAAGCAAGACCGCTATTCAAAGGCATCTTGACAGGTGAAGAAATGAGTGGACAAAAGCCTCATGATGTTCAACAAGGCAAATGTCAAGCCCTGCATCTGGGATGGAATAACCCCGTGTAACGGTATTGTCTGGTGACTAACTGGCTAGAGAAGTGCTTTCCAGAAAAGGATCTGGTGGACAAAAATTCAAATTTGAGTCATCAGTATGTTGTTACAGTGAAGATGATCAACCACATAGTGGGCTGTATCAGCATGAATGTGTCCAACAGGCTGAAGGATGTGATTACTTCTCTCTACTGAACACTTGTGAGATCACATCTACAGTACTGTGTCTAGATTTGGGTTCCTCAGTACAAGAAAGTTATTGACATACTGGTATGAGTTCAACGGACAGCTACCAAGAAGGTTAGGAGGACGGGGCTGTAGGAGACAGAAAAGATGTCTCAAAATTTGCTTATCACAGGCAAAATTAGCAGTAGGAAACCAGTAGTACAGATGGCTCTTACCACAATCGGACCAGCCATATCTTGTTTGTGACAGAAGCCAGAGGTACTTGAAACTTGCTGAACTAAGCTACGAGATATGCTAAAGTTGTCTGCCAATGTGGTGTACATGACCACCAAGGGGTACATCAGGGGCAACTGTCTTCAAAGATACTTGTTACGCAAAGGCTGGCCAAGCAAAAGTGGCCTCTATACTGATTGGTCAAATATAGAGCAGACTTTAACTATAAATTAGTACTGTGTCCCACCACAAATTGGGACCCCGGGACCACTGCCATTATTGTGATCAGAGGGTCATGAGTAAACAGGACGCCACTGATGCTCAGAAGACCGTCGAGATGCTGAAAAGGTGGTGGTGACTATACTCTTGCTTTGCTCCTTAATACTGCTTCTCTTTTCTGCCTTTCCTCTACTTCCTCCTTTGCTCTAGTGCTCGTTTCAGTAATCAAGGCTGGGAGACAACAATAAAGCTTTAGCAGATGGCATCTGACCACGTTTGTGCCTTAATCTCACACATGGAATCCTTACGGGTCCTCCCGGACCCGGGCCCACCACATCCCGGATCGGGGCACAATGTACAAGGGCTGTGGGAACTGGATTTGTTCAGTGTTAAGAAGGTAAAGAAAGCAACTTATTGCTATGTACAGCTACCTTCTGTAAGGATATGAAGAAGACCAGGCCAGAATCTTCTGGCCCCTGGCATGAGGGGCCAGCAGACACAAGTTGCAGCAAGGGAAGTTCCAATTCAATATCAGGAACAAGTGTGCACAATAACAATAGTCAAACACTGGAACAGATTACCTAGAGAGGGCATAACCTGGAGTGTGTCTGGGTGAAAAATGATAAAACAGTATCCTCAAAGATACTCATTAGAGGGTCTCTGCAGTAAACATGAAGAGGAGTCAGAGAGGGAAGGAAAGTTTATTGCATCTTCCTCTCTCCAAAGAGATGTTATGTAGCTTATGTGAAATTTTTAGCATTCAGCCTCAAGGGTACATAGTACAGGTCTTATCTACTAATTACACTGAAGGAATTTCTCTAGTCTTCAAATGCTTTAATAGGAGTACCATTCAACTAAAATAGTATTTCTACAGCTAACATCACAGTACAGCAGGTTAGCTGTTATCACAGGTAGACAGTTATGAAATAGCTTCGGGGTAGGCTACTGGCTTATCAGAAAAGCTGGATTAATTATGAAAACCATTGCGAGTGTAGCAAAAGTTTATTGTCTGTAATTCTGCATTACACAGATTTGCTTTTAACAAATAGTGGGTCACTTCAATGTTCTGTATCAGAAACCTATTTTGCCATCTGTTTCTCAGAAAATTCAAGTTTGCTCCATAGGAAACAGTACATGGAGGCTGCAAGGCAGTCCAAAGTCTAGGATAATTGCTATCCACATTTCTACCTGCAGTATTACCCCTGGCCAACTTTGGAATGTTTCACATGGTGTTTTAGAGGGAAACTCACGTGCGCCCAATGCTTCTTGAGTATATTTACCTTCCCTTGCATGCTTTCAGATATCATAGCTGCGTTCATTAGGGTGATATCAGTTAGAAAAGGTGAGGGAGGTCTCTCCTCACAAGTGCCATGGTATGCTTACTGTGAGATATTTAGTCACATTATTTGAACATTTGTGTGGGCTGCTGATGTGATAGGGATCCCAGAGATACCAACATAATTCAGAGTGCTTTAAGGACTTCTGTAATAGGCACATGTTAGATCCCCCATCTGGGGAATGAGAAACAGAACTGATGGTGCACTGTGCATTCAGAGCCCACCTTACAGCATGTTAATTTCCCTGCGCCTTTAGTTTCTCTTTAATTTCCTTCAGCCCCCTGTAGCCTGCAGAGGAATAACAAACTCCACCAAGACATTCTATATTAAGAAACATAGCTGTCTCCCCATTGTCACTAAGAAAAATATCACCCTTATTTTCAGACAAGATGGAACAACAGATAATGTTGCTCGAACCAGACTATGGCACTTGTCTTCTATTTAGGAGTTTTAGTCAGTAAATTATGCCTTGTCAAGTAGCATAAATGTCTCATATGACAACCATGTTAATTAATAGACTTAGTTTTCTTTTTCCCTTAAGGAAATGCAAAACCTTTAATGAAGCAAAACATGCATTTGTTCTTCAAATTATATAAACTTACATATTGATGTAAAGGTAGTGGGTTAAGGTAAATAGCAGCAGAGAATTTTGGTTGCTTGACATTTTTTCTTATAAGTACTTATTTCCAACTTGGCAGACTTTAACCATTTGGTTGCAATTTCCCATCTGCTGAGTATCTGCTATACAGCACATTGTTTTAGAAAATTTCGTCTGTTACAGTCTAACAGGAACAAAGAAAAAATAATATGTTACTCTATGCTCTTGGAAATAGATGCTTGGGTTGCTTGGTTTTTGTTGTTTTTTTTTTTTTTTTTTTTTNACAACCAGCTAGCCTGCCTGAGTTTCTACTGATTTTTTTTTTTTTGTCAGTGTGAAAATAAAAAAGAAGAGGCATTAAGAATAAAGGAAACAAAGCAGAGGAAGGGGGACAGGTAATTAAAACTCAGAAAATAAACATGTGTCCTAACAGGCAGTTTGTGCCCTAACAGGTAGATAAGACATGGACAACAGAGCAAACCAAGCAGCACCATCCTGAGTAAGAGAAAAGAGGGTACTAATTCATCCTCAGCAGACAACAAAGAATGGATATAGTAGCAGCTTTGAGTTTTGAAAAGGTATTATTCTAAAAAAGGTTCTTGGCTTCACAAGTGAGAACTGTAACAGGAAAATATTCTCTTAGGTTGTCTGTGGTGTTGTTTACCCTTATAATAAGGACACAAACCACTGAAAATGGTGCTTAACTTCTCAGGAACTATCAGACTGCAATGTTTGTGAGTATGGTCCCTGATAACTTGCGTAGAATTTGAAATGGCTATTTTAGAAATGAATAGCTTCATAGCTCATTTGTGTACATTTTCAACCTATGCTTATTTTTAAGATTTATGGACTAATCTGTTACTTCTAAAGCAGCCTGCATAATAGCCTTATATATGGCAAGCCTTTATCATCAGATTGTGCTTTGGTTTTATTACAGCTTCTAACAGGAGATACAAACAGACCTGAACATGAAGTACATGTCATCAACCAAATGTATATTTTTTGTTTTACAGTCACTGAAATCAATCAACCAATCAAACCAACAAATGCTACTTATATAAATAATCCTAGCAAAGTTGTGGGAAGAGGGCACTGGAATCAGCTTTGGAAGGAAATTAAATATGATTTTTCAGAAATAATACACTGAAAAAAAACCCCTGTTTTTCAGAAAGCACACAAAAACATTCCCAGTGCCAGCTAGCTGTATATAGCTGGAAAAAAAGCTCCTTTCACCAACATCATGTATTTTCACTTGGTCTACAGGTAGAGATGTACTAAATGAGCCCATACCTGTGTTTTCAAACTTCTTTCTATAATGACTTTAAGGACTTGTTCTTTGCACTGTAAAAACAATATTTTTAATGAATTGCAATTAATTTTCTTATAAAAATTTTATCTGCTAGGTATTTTTTCTCTCCCTTTGTATTTTTAAATAATTCAGAGTACATCATAATAGTAAAACTTTTTAGACCTATATATCACCATGCGTATTCTACACATTCAGAAAAAAAAGGCATATACATATAGGAAATGGTAAAGCTTCTGATTTAACGTAATTGATTAAGAGTCCTGAGACATGAGAATATGATTAATCCAAAACTAAGAAGCTGATCTGTGTTATCTTATGCTTTGGACCTTTGACAGGACGCTTTATGTAAAACACTGAAAAGGAAAAACAGTTTTTGTCTGCCAAATTGTACTGGGTTTGGCTGAGATAGAGTTAATTTTCTTCATATTTGCTCACACGGTGCTAGATTTTGAATTTGTGGCTGAAACAGTGTTGATTACACAGGGATGTTTTAATTACTGCTGAGCGGTACTTCCACAGCATCAAAGTTTTCTCTGCTTCTCACACTGCCCCATGAGTGAGTAGGCTGGGGGTGCACAAGAAGTTGGGAGAGGACACAGCCAGGACAGCTGACCCAATTGATCAAAGCAGTATCCCAGGCCATATGACATCATGCTTAGCAATAAAGGCTGAGGAAAGAAGGAGGAAAGGGGGATGTTTGAAGTGATGGCAGTTGTCTTCCCAGGTAACCGTTATGTGTGATGGAACTCTGCTTTTCTGGGAAATGGCTGAACACCTGCCTGCTGATAAGGAAGCAGTGAATGTATTCCTTGTTTTGCTTTGCTCGCACATGTAGCTTTTGCTTTACCTGTTAAACTCGCTTTATCTCAACTCATGAGTTTTCTCACTTTCACCCTTCTGATTCTCTCCTTGATCCCACTGTGGGGGGTGAACTATTTGGTGCTTAGCTGTCTACCAGGGTTAACCACAACACAAATGCACCTCAAGTGCCATGATTTTCACTAACTTTGAAATCAGTAAGATACTTACTATGTCATCTCCCACAGTATTATTGGCGTAGTATAACAACACTAAACTACTGTACGATTCCTGAAGTTTCAATTGATGGCAGTAGCATCCCAAAGGATTTTAGTCGGTCAATAACCCAAGTGTTTATTTTGTTGAAAATGTGGTGTGAGGCCACCTTGTCCTTCACTAGTTAATGTGGTACTTCTGTGATGAATATCTGTTAATATTGAGCTTCTGGTTTCCTAAGCAACAGTAACCAGATGAAAGCTTTCAAACCCTTCTTCCTACTTGCTTGACACTTTCATGAAAAAAACATGGTTATTTTTATTGTAAGGAGACTCAGGATGTTGTTGTTTGACTGTATTGATTACTGAGTTGCAAAAGAGTTGGAGGTTTCAAGTTATAGATACCGAAAATATTTTATTCTGATTTGGTTGATATTAGTATGCATCGACTACTCTAACAAAAATTAAACACTTTATATGCAAACACAAGCCTCAACACAAAACCACTACTGAATTTGGATTGTTTTTGGTTTTATTTTCCAATCTAATGAAAAATTGCAAGCTACTCTGCAGGATTTGAACAATACTGAAATTTGCAGTTAGGTTCTGATCAGTATTGTGGGGATAATTGGGCTTGGATTCTTGGTACCCAAACTGCTGGTCTATAAAAGGATTGACACATTTTAATTTGTTCCTACAGATCAATTTTTGGTTTTTAGATTGCCATTAGGAAGACACGGATTTTTATTTATTTTGGACAAAAGTAGAGTTTTGCCTTAGTACCAAAACTAAATAAAACAAAGAAAATCTACTTTTTTTTATTAAAGAAAAGCATTTACTTCAATGAGAAATAAAATATTTTTCTATGTTGTCTAATCTTTTCCCTCGATATTTTTAATTTTTAATTTATGACAACTTTTATACAGAAAATATTGTTCAGTGAAAATAATTTCTTGAAATATTTTAAGACTAAAATATTGTCACAAAAGTTTTAAATTTTATAGTCTCATGCTTAAAATATCAGGAAGACACTGGTTCAACTTTTTTATTTTTTCAAAGGATTTGTCTTTCAACCAGGTTATCAAGTATTTTTAATCTTGCTACCACTATAAAATTATTACTGAGGAAGAACGAATGTCAAAAGCTTGAGAGGCTATAAAGCAGAAAAAAGCATTGAAACTAAAACCAAATTCATAATTCTTTGACTGCTGTATAAGTGACACTATCTACTGTACCAAATGCTTGGAAATTAAAATCTAGAGTTATATCACAGCTAGCCAATCTACTTGTGCCATTTAGAATACTTTTAAAATGCTACATTTTTACAATAGAGACAGATATTGTTTTAACATCATTCCTTTTCACTTTAGCTCTGAAAAATTTCATAAGGAAAACATCTGTTTGTCATCTTTTGGGGCAATATTCATGATGAAAATAGTTATTCTTTTTTTTTCAGAGAACAGGAAAAGGACTTGAGATGAAATGGTTTTGCCCTGTGATGTTGAGTCCGATTTCACCCATCTAAAAATATAAGAAAGCAAACACACCGGGAGACCAGAGGGTACTGGGTCTGCCTGGGATGGAGTTAATATTTTTGACAGCAGTCCATGTGGTACTGTGCTTTGTATTTGTGGCTAAAACAGTGTGGATATTACACTAATGTTTTGGCTGCTGCTGAGCAGTGCTCACACACCATCAGGGTTTTCTGTCTCTGAATCTGCCCTGCTCCTCGCTCCGAGTGAGTAATGATGGGGTAGACAAGAGGTTGAGAGGATACGTAGCCAGGACAGCTGACCCAAACTGACCAAAGGGATATGCCATACCGTATAACATCACGCTCAGCAGTGAAAGCTTAGGGAAAGGAGGAGGAAGGGAGGATGCTTGTGGTTACAGCATTTGTCTTCCCAAGTGATCGTTATGCATGCTGAGGCCCTGATTTCTGGGAAGCTGCTCAACACCTACCTGCTGTGGATAGTAGTGAACGAATTCCTTTTTGCTTTGCTCTTGATTCCCTATTAAATTACTATTATCTTTTCCTTGAGACTTTATGCTTTCCTTCTATTTTCTCCCCATCCTGCAGGAGAGTGGAGTGAGTGGGCAGCTAATCAGGTGTTTGCCTGTTGGCTGGGGTTAATCCACCGCGCAGAAAAAATATGTGTTAAAAAAATATTTCTCATATTTTTATACTTGCTTCTTACAAAGAGACTGACAAAGTCTCAGTCAAATCAGCTCTAAAAACTTGATAAAGTTTCTTCAAGATAAAACTATTTAAAATGAGGGAGGGGATGTAGCTGACTTCTGGCCATAAATCACAGAAATGTTGATTTTCATATAGAGAGAGTTAAAGGGGAATGCTAAACAAGTGCTTATATTTCAACTCATTCTGGGCCTTAGATGTCTAGCTCAAGATAGCGCATTATGTACTTCCATGCAACTGGAATCCAAAACCTGAGTTCTCTCCAAGCAGGGCTACTGTTCTGAGCACTTAACCACACTTCACATCCAATCTTTCTGAAGAACAAGGTAATGAATTCTGTCAATTCAGAGTTATTTGTTGCAAACACAAATATTTAAGGATCTTGGAGCAGTGTATTTCATGGTATTGCAATGCTGTTCCAGACAGAAGTTCCACAATGCTTTTGAATTTTTAGAAGGCAGAACAGCAGGACATGAACAGGTGGTTGCTGGGAGCTGAATTTGAGGGGAAAAGCAAGATGGTAATGCTGCAGCTTCATGATGACTTGCATGGGTGGATTAACAGGAAACTGTATGACTATATACAAGATCACATTGATATTTACAACTTTTCACAAGTCAAGCAAAGTTCAAATGACATTGACAACATGAAATGGGTTTATGGCATTTAGAGCTGCGACGCCCATGGATTAGGCTGAGGTGGTCACATAGTTAATTATGCAGGAATTCAAGCAGTATATATTCTTTTCTGTTCTCTTGTTGTGATTGTGAATGCAATTTATCATATAATCAAAATAAGATCTTTTGCCACACCAGGTGCATATCTATTAATATGGCAATGGATAGATGTATTTTGGTTGTACAACAGTGGTTTTCTAAGTAATGTGGCAGAGATAGTATTTTAGGAACAAAATAGCAGAAGGTACACTTGGCCTTCCGCAGTCTCCTTCATGAAGTATCTCTAGGGAGATGCTATGCCTTGTATCAGATGAATTTTTTTGGCAGGACAGATCCAGCTATGGGTGCTAGGCTGCGTGCCTAGCTAAATGATCCCATGTATCACACTCAATTTGAACATACTTCCTTCTAAGAGGAAGGTATTTAATTCTTTCCTATTTAACAGCTTTTATTTCAGGAATGTCATCACTTTTGGATTGGAACTATTGAGTACCCATACAGGTTACTTATATGTTACTCCTCCCTGGCCACATGCAATCTGAAGATCTCAGAAGATACCATCACTGCATCAGATTTTCAGAACACAGAGTATACATTCAAAATCCTGTATGGGAGACCTGTTACTCCAAACTGATTGGACAAATATTTTCAGTCTTGTGCACCCATAAACTCAGCCAGTTTGTAAATAACTGTCATTGATATCATAGCTGATTCTCTGCCTAGTGAAGTAAAATTTTTTATTGGCTTCACTGAAAGTGAAAGAATACCAACTGAGAGAAGGATCTTAGCTTCTAAATTTAAATATGTCTTCAAAATAAATATTTAATTAATTTCACATATTCCTTCTTAAAATAAAGATTCCATAAACTGGACTTTGAAATATTATAATTATTGTTATACATATAAACAACTGCCTCATGAAAATAGCTCGTCAAGATAGTATTAATTGCTGTGCAGCTACAAATTCAAAGTCATGAAAGACATACAAAAATATAAAAAGCTTATCCAGTTCAACAGTGACCTTTTGAACTGGAGGTGAGAGAGTCATAGGAATTGTCTCATAAATAAAAATTATGCAAATCTATCACTGCTGAAGTTTTCTGTGTTTTATGAGAACTGTATGCGATTTGCTCAAATGGAGGGGAAGAGACAACAGTTCTTTCCAGGCTTAAGGACAGTGTGATGCATTCTTCAGAAGAGCAATCAAGAACAAACAGTGAATGACTGAAGAGTAAACAAGTGGTTTAAGAAATAGAGAACCTGAGAAGAAACACAGACATATTTCTGAAAATCAAATATATACAGCTGCAGATGCATTGATAATTACAATTTATGTTATTTTTTTCGCTTTCTTACAAAAAAAGCTAAGATGGTTTTCTGTGCAGCAATAACAAGATATTCTTTTCCTTGTCTTACCAGCAAATGGGCTGAAAAGGCATAATTGCTCTTTCACAATGTTATCACATTCATGATTTGTCTTTAGCATATTTGTATTTGGATGTAGAGTTTTGTATTAATGTTTGTGCAGACAGGAGTCATTTCACCTACTTCTGCAGTGTGATTTTTTTGTTTAAGATTGAAAGTGAAAGTATTTTTTAAGTAAGCAGAAGAACATTACCAAAATTGTAATTTACCAGGTCATCAAGTTCTTGCTCTAGAATATCTGAAACAGATTCTTTCTGTGTTCCAGATGTTCACATAACAGCAGAATCACAGAATGGCTGAGGTTGGAAGGGACACCTGGAGATCATTTGCTCTAGCAGAGGCACCTAGAGCTGGTTGTCCAGGCCCATGTCCAGATGGCTTTTGAATAACTGCAAGGATGGAGGCTCCACAACCTCTCTGGGCAGCCTGTGCCTGTGCTCAGTCATCCTCACAGTAAAAAAGTGTTTCCTGATGTTCAGAGGGAACCTCCTGTGTTTCAGTTTGTGCCCACTGGCTCTTGTCCTGTCACTGAGCACCAATGAGAAGATCCTGGCTCGATCTTATTTGCACCCTCCTTTCAGGTGTGTATTCCTTCACTGTTAATAATTTCTAAAAAGATATGATATCAAAGTATAGGTATGGCTTTTTTTTCTGATTTTTTATAATACTCGTACATACAGCATTTCTCCTTAGTTATATAAAATAAAACCTCTTAGAGCTGAAAAAAGAATTTGGGAATTTAGAGCTCAGAACTCTGTAACTAGAACTGGATTCACGTTTGACAGAGATTTTGGCAAGATTCTCAAGTTGATAAAAAAGTACGTTCTACATTGTTCTGTGAAAATTTGGGGGGGAGGGGCGGAAGGGGGAAGCAGAACATAACCTTGAATTTATATTTTTCAGGACTGATAATGACATCCATGATCATCTTCAGTTTGCTAAGAAAACTTGTATTACGGAAATGTCATCAAGTATTTAAGAAGTTTTACTGAAAAAAGGTTTAGGTGAGTGCTCTTGATGCCTATTCCCCTGGGTAAGTTGTCCTGAAAAGACTGAATGAATATTTATTTATAAATATCTGCTTCCTTATTGTACTGCCTGCACAGATCACACAACAGGAATTAAAAGTTACCACACAAAGATATTCTCCACAGATTTGTCTTCCCCAAGTCATAATGTCTTCAGAAAAGAAAGACATGGGTTAATTTTCACATTATATATATATAAAAAGGTACTGTTCTGAATTTCCAGCTACTAAGTACATTGGAGCAACATCATGGGCTTCAGCCCCAGGAAATGGGGCTTTTCACAAGAGTAATAGATTTTCTTTTTCATAAAGGAAGAAGACCTCACAAACTGCAGAAGAATCTTGGTGGTAAAACACAGAATTGCCTTTTAAGCTACAGATCACCATCAACAAGAACATCTGCTTATGGTTCCCAGTCACAGAGGAAGGTTTCCTATTCATATTCTGCATATCTGATAGCAGAGCAGTGTGGTTTGCATCTCAATGTGTGAAATTCTGTTTCATGTTTTGTGATTATTGGCCAAACAAGAGAATCTCTTCAGAATTGCACACTGGGGTCTGGTTGAACATTGGGCCCTTTGAGATGCTAACAAACTGCTAGTGGAAGTTATTAAGGGCTGGATACATTGTCAGTCAGTTAGCACATTGTTGGGTACTTTACTCATAAAAGAAAGCCCATTATAGTTAGAATCTAATTAAATCTATTTCTTTTATGAAATGACAACAAAACCTCAACTCCACAGAGGAAAGGGCTGTTCATTATTTGGATATTAAATACTGCGGCTGTCAAAAGGGTTAAAAAGAAAATCTTAGAAGAACTTCACATCTGAAATAATTAAGGGCATGGTTTAAATCAAAGGTACTTACTTTAGGATATGCAAATTTAGTTATAATTAATTAATGGCTACTAATAAGAAAGTGAACTATTTTTTTTTTACAAATGTACAGTTGAAGTCTATAATTTCTTCTGTGTAAGAACATGTTCTGATATAATTATTGGACCTAAACAGCTGGTATTGGATTTTAATCTCCTTAGGTCAAGAGGATGATATAGTAGATTTCGAGTTGAAATAATCTCTTAGTGAAATATCATGTTATTGTGAACTGGTAGTCTTCTGATGGATGTCTCTGTTCCTATGGCCTCTGATGTCTAATAGAAATATTTCCATCTCACTACCTGATTCCAAGCACGAGGTAAGGAAGAGGGCTGTGGAAACTGGGCTTTCTGCATAGTCCCATTATACATGCTTCTGCAGCTGTTGGTGTCATAATTTCCTCTATACTCTCTATGATTTATCTGAATGACATTGGGGTGGTGGCCCCTCCATACAAAGTATGATACTTGGACGCAAAGAAATCATGAGATGATGAGGTAAGGCAAGGCTGGACAGCTACACTGGTTGTGTCTGCCAGCATCTAAATGGTTCTCCCTCTCCCAGAACATGAGGAAGGATTTTGAATAAGTGCACAGAAAAACATTACACTTCTGTGGAAGCTGTACACTTGATTTTTTGAAAATATTCCCCCAAATTTGTGAATTTGAAATATCTAATATGTATAAAGAACCCTGTTATACTTACAGGAATGATAAAGAAATGGCTAGCAATGACATACATGCTCCATGGGGGATTTAGGCATGAATATGGTAATATTACTATCGAAATTCCAACCAACCAATTGGAAAATGGATTTTGAAAAACAGCATTCATTTTGTGATAATTGCAGCTTAAATCCTTAACGCTCCACGAGAATTCATAGTCCATTAAATTAAGTGCTCTACAGAAGCAGACTTCAGAAGCCCAATGTCAGAAACATAAGCAAAGGGGAGATTGGACTTAAATATGGGACTTTCCAAAAGGTGTCACAATGCAGAACTGCAAAGCGAGTGCAGTTGTTGAACTCTGCCAACACAATTCCATCTACATGAAGCCTCAGAACAGAACACCTTTCAAGGAGAACATGCACACCTTTTGAAAATAATATAATTTGTCTCCTGTGTGATCTCTATGTACACAGAAGCATTGATTCTGATGGGGGGTATTTTGCACATTTTGCTCATCAATATAGTTTTTCACAATATTGACACTCAAAGGAAAATATTCTAATGTTAATAACTGTACTGAACAGAAATTAATGGAAGTTTCAGTTTGAGGATTATAGCTTCAGACTCTCCAGATTCACATAGTAAAAAAATGGCTTGCCTATTTGACTTTGTAGACATAAAAATGAGAAAGTTTATGTTTATTTTCTGGTGTCTTCTTTCTGGATGCTATTGTTCCAAATATTGTCTTAGGCTGAGGAGTACAAGATGGCGGGTTCCAAAGAAAATAATCTGCTTTTTGCAGTTAGGAGCCTGCCCAATATCGTGTCAAATCCTCAGCTTCTGGCATCTGCTTCTGCCCAGAGTTTTTATTTCAATTTTTTAAAGTAGTTATGCCGTAATGAGGTGCCATTCTAGCTAGACCTACTTAAAAACTGTAACTTGGAGCTTCGAGAGTTTAAAATGCCCACCTGCTATTCAATTCCTTTTTTAAACATCATCAAACTTATTAGAAGACCTAATTAGAGTTCCCTGTGTGTTCATCCCGGCTAGCATATTTCAAACAACCCTTTTGTATGAATTGCTGACAAATTAGTTTATTTTATATATAACTGCAATCCTCTTTTATGTCTTCTGACATAACATATACAGGCAAGACCCTGTCTTCACTTGGACCATGTTATCTTTAAAAAAATAAATAGGTTGAGTGACTAAAGAAGGAAAAACATATGTGCTACATGTGTGAAAAGTTGTTTGATTAAACAGACACTTGGGAGAAGTTTCATCTAACTCTGTATTACATGTCTACAAGGTAGACATCAACATCTGAGCTACTTGTCTGAAGTCCCTTTATAGTCAACACAAAAAAAAAGGTAATTCTGAGATGTTATTCCCCATGTCTTGAGGAAGACATTTAAATTGGGTCATATTAATTACACACTAAAAGTTCCTGTTTCTCAGCGTGAATAATAAAAGGAGTCTAGACAAGTGGCTTAGAGGTAGATGTCTGCACTCCAGAATTTGGCATCAGGTGACAACTTTGGGTTCAAAAAGACAGAAAGGGAACCAAGTGATCAAATACGTTGATTCTATCTCTATCTGCTCAGTGTGCAGATTTTGCTAGCGCTCTTGTGTCAATTGAATTATGGTCTGAACCTACTCCTATCCATATCAAAACAGTGTTGAAACTGCAACTTTTATAACAAGTACTTTTGTTCTTGCTCTTTTGGGAAGCAGGAGTCAATTAAACATTTACAAGAAAATAGCATCTTCTAATCCAATAGTCTCTCCTTTTCATACAGTTCCACTATTACTGGTTCTTTTACTTGGGCAGGAGAGTTAAAATTAAGGAAGAAGGGTTACCAGTGTTTATATTAAAAATATTCCTTCTGTTTTTCTGAGAAAAGCTTTCCTTTAATTGAAAATTCTGTCTGATTGAAGATGTGATTAAGGAAGATAGGTGACATCTGCAAACTGGAAAAGAATAAACCTACCCTACTCCTCCATTTCCATACCCATATACATACAGATACACACCCACGGTCCAGACTTACCTGGCAGTAAGGAAAAAAAAAAAAGCCTTAAAAGATTGCA